>PVIU01000386.1:0-127500 GCA_004026605.1 Ondatra zibethicus
CCAACCCTCACCTCTATCCCCACCCCCGTATTCCCACCTTTTGCCTGGAAATCTTGTTTAGTTGAAGAGCAGAAGGAGGGAGAAGATGAACACAGAAGTCAGAACCGCAAGGGATTCGTCCACCCATTGAGATGGTGTGCCCGATCTAGTAGTGGGAGCTCACCAAGGCCAGCTGGACTGGGACTGAACGAGCATGTGATAGAAACAGACTCTCTGAATATGACTGACAATGGGGACTGACTGAGAAGCCAATGATAATGGCACTGGGATTTGATTCTACTGCATGTACTGGCTTTTTGGGATCCTAGTCAGTTTGGATTCACACCTTCCTAGGCCTGGATGGAGGAGAGAGGGCCTTGGACTTCCCACAGGGCAGGGTAACCTGCCCTCTCTTAGGACTGGAGGGGAAAAGGGGAGGGGGAGTGGGGAAGCGGGAGGGAAATGGGAGGAGCGGAGGAGGTGGAAATTTTGAATGGTACTATGTATAACGCAATAATAAAAAATTAAATGTGGAAAAAAAAGAGTTTCTGGCAATTTCTAGGAGACAATGGAGGGGAAGTACCAGCATCTTCCAGCAGGGGGCGCTCTAGAGCGGCCCTGCCGGAACAAGGGAGCGCACAGACGCTTAGGCACATTTGCAGTGCCTTCGTGGTCCAGCCCTGGCTGTTCTTGGTTGGTCAAGGCAGCTGTGTGAGATCCCAGGACAGAGTCACTAGGAGCCTGGGCAGTCGCTACAAATGGAGCTGGAGAAGGGCAGCTCACACTCTATGATACGCAGCTTCGGTCGTAATAAACACCGCAGCTGAATATTCCCGTGGGGCCTTCCTAATGGAGGAGATGGATACACTCCAGCGCAACCCGCAGGGTTTCACACGCAGCTCTGACTAAATTCCCTATAAAATCAATCCCACCTTTTCTCCAGCTGTGGCAGGGTGTTCTAATATTAATCCACTCTTTTTGCCGACTCCCCCCACCCCGACACACACACCAACAAAGGCTTTAATGATCTTTAGCCAGGCATAATAAATACCGCATATTCAAGCAGAGAATGCCCGAGCTGGGGAGACTGCTTCCTCTATTCACCCCTACACTGGCCCGCTTTGCCCCCTTAAGCAGCTTTCTTCTCTCCCGCTTGTGGGACTGAAGAAGGACAAGCCCCACGGCAGGATGGATGGGAGGGGCAGGGTCAGCCCCTCTACAAGCTTCCCTAGTTGCTCCACCCTCCACCCAGACTCCAGCAGCTTGCTCCTAGTCCCAATGGGGCCCTGGTTGTTGCCTGCCCAACTTCTGCCTCTGCTTCCTGTGGCTATGGAACTTCTTGGTACTTCAGCTATCTCCTTCTCTCTGAAGTCTAAAAGGAAGCTGGGTCTGGGGAGAGGAAAAGTGGAAGTGCCTGGCTGGGTCAGCACCCCCAAAACAGGCTGCTGTAACTTGCAACTTCCCAGTCTTTCTCTACTCCTCTTTGCTCCCTCCTAACCTGTGCACTCAGGTCCGAGAGAAGCAGACCTGGAAGCAGTGTGGAAAAGCAGGAAATAGGAGAGAGGAACAGACCAGTAAGGGAAGAGTCAGAGGTGCAGATGCTGGGGTGAGCAAATACGTGAAATGATGGTAGAATCTACTTGGCAAAGGCCTTCCCCCTCCTATTTCAGCGCCCTTCCTGGAGTCTTCAAGGCCCAGTGGTGTTTATGTGAGCCAAACAGGAGCCCTGGAGTGCCTTTGGGGAGGCTCTGGGGGCTTATTTCCCAGCAGAAGGCTGTTTAAGAGTAGCGGCATCAGCTGCCCTCGGCATAAGCTGGCTGCCTGGCTCCATCTAACCTAGAAGCAAACCCCCTCCAGCGACAATGGGCTCCAGAGTTTGGCTTCTGATTTCAGAAAACAACCCAAACGGGCCCAGGGTCTCTAAACCGGCATATAGCTTGCTCTGCAGAGAGGTGCAGATCCTCAGCACCTGGGGGGGGCCTGATGGGTCCAGCTTTCTCTATAGCTGTAATGGTCCTAGGCATCTGGATGATGCCATCCAAGAAAGGAGTGCTGGGTAATCTTACTCTCCCACTCAAATTTGGTTTGTTTCACATTACAAACAAACATGTTATTTAATAAAATTATGGGGGGGGACAACATCAGAGGGGGAAACTGCCTGCATTAACCCATGGCTGTATTGGAACATCTCTTACTTTATGCTTCTCGTTCACAGTGTTGAGCTGAGGCTTTGCTTGGCACTTGCTCCAACCTTGGCCAGAGAAGCTTCTCTCTGTGGTCAGCAGTTAATGCCCATGACTCGTCAGAGTGCTGAGAACAAATGATTCTTGAGTGTTGAACTCTAAATGGGACATCTGTATCAATCTCACTAGCCCCAACCCCAATGCCCCAAGGCTCAGGGAACATGAAAGAAAGGGGGGTGCTGAATATAGGAGCCAGAGGATGGGGAGGGATGCAGTAAGCTGCTGTCTTCCAGACATAGCATGGGGGTTGTACTAATGAACTCTCTGCAGCCGTCATTAGCTGCACAAGGACTGTACATGACCAAGCCAACAAGATCAGGCAACATTCTAGAAGAAGTCCCATCGGACTCTGAGGGTGACAATTGGACTCATTAGGTTAAAAAAAATTATTTCAATATGCAAAATACTTAGACTAGCACCTGCCACAAGGAAGCAGGCATTGAGTGTGGTAACAATGTTGCTAGCAGCATTGTTTTAAGTATTTGACCTAGTTCTCCATAAGGAATTGGGTGTATAGACTGTTTCTCCTTCCCCTATCAGTCAAAGCTGCTCCCTGGAGTAGCCTACACACCCAGCTGGATCTTGTGTGGGCAGGACAGGGCGTCACCATGGGCAGACAGAATAATCTGAGCATCACCATCCCGGAACTTAGTCTTTGTTGAGATAAGAAGGGAAAGCTTGACTCTAGCCTTTGTGAGGTCTGGTAGTATGTGGGCCACTACTGAGTTGGTATAAGCAGTTTACGCCATATAGATACAACTTAAAGTAGTAAAGCTTTACTTCGCCTCCTGGTTTCAGGGAGTCTCCTTCCATCACGCTGGGGAAGGCACATTTGTGCACACGGGAGTTTAGAATACAGACTCCCATTATGGAGGACCAGAAAGCTGAGAGTGGCTGAAACTAGCGTCTGGGCTCCAACCTTCAAAGGCCCCCATTTGATGATCTACTTCAGTCAGCCTCATTCGTGAGGTTCCACAGCCTCTCCAAAATAGCACCACTGCCAGCTGGGAACAAAGGTTCAAAGTGTGAGCCTGGGGGGGGTGCATTTCAGATTCACACCATTACACAGCCTGTCTAGTTCCATGCTGGGGTGACATGGCAACAGGCACCACTTCTTTGTCCCTTCTCTCCTCAAAGCCCCACGTGAGCTGGCCTGCTCTGTCCTTAAAAATTAACCTCCCAAGTAGGAGTGAAGGATGACGCATGAACTCTGGTAGATGAGCCTCCACGCCCGTGATTTCTCTAGCAGGGCAACCCAGGGAGACAGTTCAAAATAAATAAGTAAAAATGTTGTCAGGGACCCATAAGTTTCCCTTGCCTCTGCAGAGCCCTCAAATCTTGCACCTTTCTCTGCAGCCCTCACTATAGATTGTTCCTAACACCACAGTCCCATGGGCTCTCCTGGAGACAGGTCTGGCTTACTAAAGTGTGCCGGCTTGCCCAACCCTCACAAGAGCCCTTAATGCTTTCTAACTTAAGGCAGTAGATGTTCTTGGAAGAAAGCCTAGATACCCCCAGTTCCCAACGATAATAACAGCCCACATTTGTTTGGTACTTGCTCCCAACATTTCACTAACTGCTTTTAATGTATCTTCTCACTTAACCCCTATAGGACTTTGAGGGTAGGAATCACCACTATCTCCACTTCACAGGTAAGGCCACAGCTTGAAGAGATCATGTCCATCTGCCCAGGACTGGTGCCCTGCAGCACCTGTCACCAAGGTGACTTGAATCTAACAATGGAGAAAATGAGCTTCGCTCTGACAGACACCACAGAGGATCTTTTTTATTTGTTTGTTCTCTGTAACTATTTTTTTTTCTGGAGAGACACTAGAGTCATCATTAACTTCAATGCCAAATTTAACGACATTTAGTTTGATCGTGTGTGCTATGTGTCTTTTCTGGGACATCAGGCTAGGCAAAGAAGAAGAAAATGAGGCCCAGCAGTCAGTAACAGTCAACTGGCTAGAAAGTCACAGAGCTGGGACCAGAACCCACGTCCCTTCAATAATGCCTTCCTTCTGGAATATTCAGATGCCCTTCTATGCCCTTAGCTGAGGCCAGAACCCATACCCATGCCTTGCTTGATATTTGGCACTCAGGACCCAGAGCAGCATAGAGCATGCAGTAGATGTTCACTTAATGCCACACATCAATTCGGAGTCAGCTCTATGCAGGTTCCATAGGAGCACAGGCTGAGTTACATACCGAAGCCAGCCTTCATCGCCTCGTGAGTGGAACTGAGTTTATGTCCAAGATATTTATGGACAAGCCAAGTCTATTCCCTGGCCCTGGGCTCTCTCCACCTTCTCTGCCCAGCCCACCTACTCCCTTGTCAACTTTCCCTTCCTCCTAACCCAAGACCATATCACGTCAGAATTTAATGCTGTACAAAAGAACCCTAGGGAGACAACCACCAACTAGGGAGACAGCCACCAACTGGAAGTCTTGTGGTGCTGTCTCTTGAATTCCAAAGGTTGCGGCTTCATTTCTTTCCTTCAGGGGTTGGGGACTAATTTCCTACTGCCCGATGGTGCCTGTCTGGGGTTGAGGGGTCCATGGGATCGCAGATTGGAAGCAAGTGACTTGGGCGGGCCTCCTCCAGCAGTGGCACATCTGGGGGCTGGTAACTATGCATTTTTTATAGAGTAAGCGAGTTAATGGGCACGGAAAACATACACAACTTGTCAGCCCGTTAGCTGCTGCTGTTGCCACAGAGGCTCTCCCGCCTCAGGCGCAACTAAATTGCTCATCCACTTGCCTGCTTCTTCCCTCTCCTTTTCCTTCTTAGCTTGATTCTTCCCCCCACCTGGAAGTCTCCCCCCCCAAAAAAAATCTGCACTTCCCTCCCTCAGCAAGCAGCTAAAGTGTCCCTGGGAACATTTTTATTTATTTATATTTGATTAATTTCCTAGGCAGCCAGTTCTAGAGAAGACTTTAGTGTCGGTCGGTGCTCACCCCTCTGAGTTAATGCCCTGTCCTGTGTTTCCATGCAGGAGGCCAATTTTCAAGGACAGAACAGAACAGATAGAGTGTTAACTGGAGGAAAAAGAAGACCATGCAAGGCAGCATTTGGCAAATTCGGATGCCATGGTGGTCTGCACGGGACACCATGTTCTGCGTGGGTATTCTTTCAGTTGTAGACACACTCAACTGCCCACGTTGCAGGCACTCTGCCAGGATGTACCCATCCTTACTAGCCTGGTATTTCAAAACACATCTCCAGCTATACATAGCCCCTAAGCCCCGTGTCTTCCTGCACACACTCAGCTGTCATCCCTACATGTGAAGAATATAATGTGCAAACAGACTTTCAAAGCCCACATTCAAAATGGGTGCTTCTAAATATTTACTCTTGAAAGAGCTCACAGCTGCAGGCACACCCTGCAATGCTCCCATCTTTGTGTCTCCATAAGATACATTGTCAAGGCTGCAACCATGTGTCTCATACTCATTCTCTCTCTCTCTCTCTCTCTCTCTCTCTCTCTCTCTCTCTCTCTCTCTCTCCTTCCCCTATCCTTGAACTTCACATACCCTATGGAGTCCTCACACCCATATCACGTTTCCCTGCACCGGTTCCTTTGCCACTAGTGCTAGCAATCACAGAGCTATGATGGCCTCACAACTGCCATTTCTGCACACAGCTCAGCATTTACATACACCACCACCAGCCAAAGCTTACTTACACACTTTCGATGTGCACACACTTTTAACGGGCCTTATACGCACACACACAGCCTAGATAAACTTATTCTCAGCAAATCATGTCTGCACAACACACTTCTGTTTTGTACATGTCTGCAGGAGCAGACAAGATGCATGCGTTCTCTGTATTTCCCCGCCCCATTCCCACCAGCATAGCTCCGACTAGGTCTTTAGTATAGACTTCGGATCTATCTGTACCCCCCCATTACACACACACTCCCATTATATGTGTTTGGTTCATGTGGCGGTTTGGTGGTTTGAATATGAAGTGTTCCCCATAAGTTCATGTGTTTGAACACTTGGTTCCCAGTTGGCAGAACTGTTTTGAAAGGCTGTGGAACCTATAGGAGATATTGCCCTGATAGAAGAAGTAGGTCACTGGGTGAGGACCTTGAGGCGGACAGTCGATCCCCACTCTGCTTCAGAGCTGTGAATGCAAATGTGGCCCTGTTGCCCAACATCCCTGCTGCCACGACTTACCCACCATGGTAGGCTGAGTCCTCTAAAACTGTCAGCCAAACAAAACCCCGCCCTACTTTGGTTGCACATATCAGGTATTTGGGTCACACGTACTAAACCATATCCCAGGCACCTGAACTCTTAATCCCTATCTTGTATGTCTAATGTGAACAGCCCACAATAGTTTATTGTTTGCATGTTCATTTCATGTGTGTCATAAAGACCCTTATCTGCCCTTGTCACTATATTATTCCAACACCCTCATGGTCTTATGCACATCTCAAATGTCTACCTCCCAAAGGCCAAAGGGCTAGTCTGTACACACACTCACACACACACACACACACACACACACACACACACACACACACACACACACACCAATTCCATGTGTGCTTATAAACACCCTGATGCAGGGGTATACAGACACCACACCTGGCATCTCCATGTACAAACAACTGTATAAAGTCCCCTCTCACACACAAGGCTGTGTTGAAACCCAGCCTCCACTCAACTAATTCAATTAAACAATTTAATTAAATCTAAACTACGACCCCTTGGTTAAGTATCATCCAACTCTACGCTAAGCACTAGAAATAAGCCGATGAACAGCAGGCCTCACCCTCAAGGAATTTCCTGTTTCAGCAGAGGAATGGACAAGAGGGCAGCTGCAGAAGAACATGGTGATCTCAATAATAGGTGTACATGTGCATGCATTTATTTGCATGTTGACGCAAACATGTGCACACACCTTCAAGAGCTCCATTTTAGGCTGTACCATCCTACATGCATTACCTGAGATCCACAAACAGGTACGGTCTAACCATGGTCACACAACTTCACAATTTTAACTATGACCATGTGTTTTACTTAAATGCTCAAAGCATCTCCATGAGGTTCCACCCTGCTAATCTCTGAGCCCCTGATTGAGCCCCTGATAGGGCAGGATGCTCACTGCTCACCCTTTTCCTCTCTCATTGCTTGGGAATAATCCCCTCTCTTGGGCTGCTCACTGAGTGCCCAGTTCAGCAGAGCTAGGCCCTCAGATGCAGGGAGTAGGCTCCCAGATGTGGTCCAGTTTCATTCCCAGCCCTACTTCTGACAAACTACAGGTCTTATAGTTAACCTACTTCTCTTTGCCTCCTACAGAGGCTGCTATTGCCATAAAGGGTCACTAACCACTCCTTGCTTGAGTGGTTGGCATTAACAGTTCTCCGAAGCTAATCCAATCTAGTTATCTAAAACCTTAGTCTGGAGGGCAAAGTGATTTACTTCCTGCATTTGTAAATAAAGTTTTATTGAAACATGATCACATCCATTCCCTTTATAAAAAAAAGATGTTATTTATGGCTGTTTTAGCACTACAATGACAAAGTTCAGGAATTAGAACTGAGAATTTAGATATTTATTGCCTGATTCTTAAGAAAAAGCTTGTCACCCTGGAGCACACACAGGGGTAATAGGATCATCCTGGTCTCCTTTAGTCAAAATACTGTATAACTTAGGAAGTACAGAAAGCTAGGGCTTTCTGAGGAAGAAGAGAAGGAAAATAAATAAATGGGAATCATACCATGTCCTTATGTCCTTTTTTTTTTTTTTTTTTTTTTGAGACAGGGTTTCTTTGTGTAGCTTTGGTGCCTGTTCTGGAACTAGCTCTTCTACAAGGCTGGCCTTGAACCCACAGAGATCCGCCTGCCTCTGCCTCCCGAGTGCTGGGATTAAAGGCGTGTGCCACCACCGCCCAGTGGTAACCATGTCTTAATGCATCCAACAAATATTTTTCAGGTGCCTCCTATCTGTCAGACTGCTGCTGGGCACTGGGCTCCAGAACCCAGTTCCTGCCCTCCAGTCTATGGAGAGACATTAAACCACAAATTATACAAGTGACAATGCAGGGAGAATTGAAATAAATATTCAGAGGAGAAAAATGCTATTACTGAGGCCAGGGAAAGAACTTTGGCTATACCTCAACAGTTTATGAATTACCATCATGATAAAGAGATTGGGCAAGCTCTCTGGATACCCCAAAGTGTGCCCCAGAACCAGTAAGTCACAGCTGAGACAGGTGATGCTAGCTCAATGCAGCAATCAGCTGTTTCCCTAGCACTGTCCTCCCACGGACTTTACTACCCTGGAGACAGAGTGCTCCGTACATTCAGGAAAGACATACCTATCATTAACAGGGTTGACTAGAGGGAACTGATGTATGATGTTGCATACCTAACCTCTGAGTTTCTTCTGCCTCCGAAAGGCTCAGAGTCCAGGCCTAGTTCTCCATGACCTCTCAAGACAGTGTCAGGGCTTAGCTTTGCCAGTGCCCCTCTCTCTTTCCAAGTATCCATTCCTCGCTGCCCTATAACAGATGTAAGGGACTGCTGTGGGAACTCCTTTAGCCAATAGCCTCTAAGATACCCGCCCACTTTGGAAGTGGTCTCATGTACTATAAATGCAGATTAAAACTGTGTGAGGGCCTCTTGGTGACTAAATTTGGTTCCAATTCCCAGCGCACATAGAGGACAGCTCAGTGGATCACTACTCTTTTTATGAGTTTATCCCCAGATAAATAAACCTTTGTTATACTCCATTCTGGGCTATTGTGGAACTCTTCTGTATGCCAACAAGAGACAACCTCTTCTGACCTGGTCCTTGAGAAGCCATGCACGGCACCTTTCACAGATATAGTAAGGGTGTCTGTTACTCCTCCGAACATTATAGACTCGTGCATTTAACCTGCCTGGTCCCAAGAATAAACTCCCATTCCAGCCCGCTCTGAGAAAGACCCTCAAGCCCCTCATCCCATTTTCACGTGGGATTCCAGGCTCCTCCCACTTATTCTCCTACCCTGGTTCCAAACTCTTCCTGCCCTGTGCGAAGCCTTCCCGTTCCTCTCCTCTCGCTTCTCAGCCTCAAGTCATGCCTGCTCCTCCCAGGCAAAAGATTCACACGAGACTAAAGCCCTGGTCATTCTCAATTTAGGATCTTTCCCAGCTGCTTGTTCACTCTGTGCCACCAGAAGCTGAACTTCCAGCTCTGGGCATGGGATACGGAAGAAGGAAGGGGAAGGAAGAAGGTGGTGAGATGAAGGCAATCAAGCCTGAGGTGGGGGATGAAAAAGGAAGGAAAAAAAAATGCAAGACAAAACCAGGACTGGGGTGAGGAGCTCTCAGGAATGCTATGGTTAAGTGGCTTGATAAGTAAATGAATACTGTTTAGAGGGGAAGCCCACCTTTGAAAATCCCTGCTGGCGGCAGAGCATATAAAAGCCCGCATAGCAAATATTTACTTGGAATTAACGTGGAACAGATCCCATCAAGCAAACTTGGAGCTGTTTCTGGAGTCTTACCTTAACATCCTGTGTGGTGGAAGGGCTCAGGCAGGCACTAGAACTGGTATAATATGCTAAACAAATCTAATGGTGTGCTTTATCCCCCCCCCACTTGACCGAACTCTTAATTATGTATCTTGCAAATACACAGAGAACACGGATTAGCCGCAGCAGCTGTTTGCTGCTGAGCGCACCCTCCCCAGAAACTTTGCAAGGAGGCCGGGAGCCAGCAACCCTCCTCCCTTGGCTGGTCTGAAGGCCCCACAAGAGTCTGAGAAGAACACAGGTAGATGCTGATGCAAAGCTGGGATTTCCGACTGAGAGATGTCTGATTCCTGGCGCCGGAAAGGGAGAGGCAGGCGAGGAGGAGATAAAGGGTGACCTAGGTCAATCAGGTCAGTTCTGTCATGGTGTGGACGAGGTTCTTGAAAGACTCCTCTGCTAAGGCCTTAGCTTCTTGTTCATCTCCCAGACCCAGGCCTGAAACGCTCATCTGTGAGAAATGGCAACATGTGTTTCAGTGGTGATGGGTAGGGATTGGGTGAGGAGTGGGTGAGGGGTCTCCCACTGCTGCCTCCTTACACCTCCTAGTAAACTGTAGGAGCCCATGTCTCCAAGCAGAATCTGTGAGAGCAGAGACCCTGAGACGGTTCGTAAGTTGGGGTTTTAACTGGGGGAGTCAGACAATGGAAAGCAAGGGATGTTGGAACAGGATGCTGACTGAGTCTGAAGGTGAAAGCACACGATGAACAATCGCACAGGGCCTGTAAAGAAGAGAGCGTTGTAGAGGCTGAAGGCACACGCTGTTGAGGGACATAAGAGCCACTAAGAGTGGCCCACAGAATTCAGGTAAGTCAGAGATGCTGGTGTGCACGAGTGGGTATATGTGCATGCAGTGGGGGCACTGGGGACTCTATGCCTCAGAGGGAGAGTCACGAAGGCTAAATTTGATTGCCAGCTTTATTGAATGGAGTGATGTGAAGCCCAAGAGGTTGATTAGTGAAACACACTTCTAGAGAGACTACAGAACACTGCCAAGGATGACTGACAGGTGGGACAGTAACTGAGGAGGAAAGACCCATTTTGGATATTGGGGCACTGGATATTGGTCTAGGGTCAGGATGGGATAAAGATGGAAGAAGAGAAAGTCAGCCATTACATGCAAGCTCCATTCTTCCTGAGCAAGTTGCGCATGTTATTGCTGAAACCACCCGTGACCGTCAGACCTTTTCACGTGGACTCACAGTAATGATACTCCAGGGAGATTTCTGGTCTTCAACCCTGGATGGGGCTACATCACTAATCCTTTGTAGCCCGAGGCTTCCAGGTTCCTGAGCTAAGCAGCTACCTGGTTCCCTGACTCTCCAATGAGCAGATGGGGGACTTCCCAGCACCTAATTATGCCAGACATTTAAGTGTCATCTCTGATTGCTTTACTGCTTTGGGGAACCCTGACTCAAGAGTATTCTCCAGGGTACCTTTGGCACTGTCACCTTGGACAGGAGACTGTCAAGCAGGCACATAAATCAGCCTGCTGTAACAATTAGAAGTCTGGATTCAGTACCAGGACCTGGGTCCTATTCCACCACTCACTAGCAGATCTCAAAATCTTTCTTGGCCCCAGTTCCCCCCGTTGATCGTATTACCTACTAGCATGATATATCAAGTATACCAATAATAATTTTCTTGATGAAGGGCTCTGGGTTTTATTTCCCTAAGGGTTGTAGGAGAGTCATGGGTTAAAAATTCATGAAGTGGAATAAACTGAGATTACATCATAACCCTAGTGCTGGTGACATTTATTGAACACCTACTGTATGCCAAACACAGTGTCCAGTGTTTCTCATGTATTATCTCATTCAGTCTTGCCAACGATCCCATAACACAGGCTCCACAAGTTCCCTGAGCATATAGATAGGCTAGTGAAGGCATGCAAAGACTGTAGAAGTTCTAGGAGGCTGCACACTGATCTTTAGGTAGAGCCAGGACACAAATGGGGTTTTACAAGTGGTATTCATCAGGAGATGACTACCCAAAAAAACCTGCCAATGCTCAGAAAGCAGAAAAATTAGGGGTGAGACCAAAGCTTTTGGCTCCAATAATGCAACCATCTAGTACCAAGCGTGTGAGCTTAATCTCTGAGTCAGAGTCAGGCAAGGTTAAGGCCAAGTGAGACCAAGAGAGATGACATAGGGTCATGTGTCAAGATCAATGACACAGAGTGTGTTAGGTTCTCTAAAGGAACAGAGTGGATGGCATAAAACACACATACACCACACACACACACACACACACACACACACAATTTATTAAGTTGTAGTTGTCTTACAGTATGCAGGGTGAGGTCCAGTCAGTCCAATGATAGCTGTCTTACACTGGCGAGGCTGAGAATCCAGTAGTTGCTTAGTCTAGAGTCTGGATGTCTCAGCAGTCCCGATCCAATGCTGAAGACCTGGAGAATTCCTGGAGAGCTACTGGTCTTCGTCTATATTAGAATTCAAAAGAAACTGGTCTAGATATCAGTGAAGGGATACTGCAACAACAGGATAGCTGGACTTGCCAGGGACAGTGGAGGCAAGCAGGCAAATAGCAAGGTTTCCTTCTTCAATGTCCTTTTATCTGAGTTGCCACCTATATTTAAGGTGGGTTTGCCTGCCTCAAAGAGTTTGATCAAGAAAGTCGCTACAGGAGTGCCCAGAAACTTATACTTTAGTTGATTCCAGGTGCAGTTGGCAACCAAGATGGGCCCTCATACTGATCAGCATGGCAACACTGCTTTCCATGCTGGCCGGATGGTACTATCAATGTCCCCCAAACTGCAGACGTATTCCATGCAACCTGGCAAACCCACCTGAAGCACCTGTTGGTACCAGGCAGAAGGGATAGAGTAACAGTACACACGCCTCGCCCTCATGTAGCTTTGAGTCTCCCACAGAAGGTCATCCTAGAATAAAGAACTGTAAGCATGATTAGCGTAAGGAAGAAAGTTGGATGTGCGTACCTGTACCCACTACAGAGACAAATGGGTTCCAAACTGTATTATAGGTCACATCCAAGAATTTTATTTCACACTCACATAGCAAGTCAAAGTGAGTGCACCTACGTACACTGCCCTCTTGGATCAGAGACATCCTAGCAGAGCTTTGCTATCTTCAACTGGTTCTCCATGGGTTATCATCCCATGTACCCAAAGGTCACCATCCCAGTCATTTTTTTTTCTTTAAGGAGTATGTGCAAAATCTCCCACAAGCCAATTCCGGGATTAGTATGTACCCATTGCCTTCTTCTCATGCTAGTTGGAAGTCATGTGCCATGGCCAGCTCCAAGGGCAGAGCTGTGTGCCCAGGAGGAAAGCCAGGTCATGGATTTGGTGAGTAGAGCGGGAACCACCACAAGTTGGCTAAGAGAATTGTGTGCAGTCTCCCCTTCTCCAAATGCCTCACTTTGCCCAAACACCTCTTTTTACCCAAAAAATTCTGTGTATTTATAAACAGTGGCTTGTGATATCCAGTACTATATTTTCTTTTATTTTATTTTCTCAGACCTGTGATCCCCTTCTGCTCTCAAAATCCTGGAAAAATTGTCACTTGTGACATTATTTGTACTATTAGTGTCTTAGGAACAAAGCCTTTGATTATTTGTTGGGGAAATATGGACTGACAGCAAATGAGGGCAAAGGCAAGATATCAAGAGGGGTTTTCTGAACTGAGACAAGGATGGGCATCAGAATCACAAGTAGGCAGCAGAACTGGACCATTCAAGAATCCTCCAGACTCTCGGAGAGAATGACTTCCCATAGGTGTGTGCGATGGACATCTGCTTCTCTCGCCTAGACGTTAGGAAAGGTGGAGCTCCATGAATAAAGAACAAATAACCAAGACTCTGACTTCTGGTATGTCACAAGGACTCATTAAATCAAAGACTATGAGGCATCAAACCTGACCTGTTGACACAGACCTGTAACCCCAGGTCATGTGGCTGAAGTTGCAGAGTCCCTAGTTCAGACTTACCACAGCTCAAGGGTAGTCTGAGAAACTTAGTGAGAGCCAGTCATAAAACAAAGCGTAAAAAGAAGGCTGGGGCTCAGGTCTGTAAAACACTTACCTTGTGTGAGATGCCCTAGGATCCACCCCTAAAGCCCGCCCCCAAAAGACTAAGAGACCCTAGTAATTGGTGTTTACAACATGCTGTTATTTTCACCAGGTAAAAAAATATGCCCATTTGACAGATATGGAAATCATCCCAGAGAAAGCCACAGGCCACACAGAGCAGGTTAGGGACATAACTGAGAATAAAAAGAAAGAGAGAAAGAAAGGGGGGGACAGATTGTACTAAGAGCTTGGGATGGAAGTGGGTAGGCAGAAGATGCAACTACGAAGAAAGAACAAGTTTCCCGAGGAGAGAGGGCAGCCAAGCTGGCCACACCAGGAGGAGTGAAAGTGGCCCACAGGTGTCCCAAGGAGGGAGACTGATAAGCTGGTCCACCCTCCCTAAGGAGCGAAGACAGAAGCCTGCTCGGCCAGACTGTAGACTGCTGGGGCATAAGGCTGGGAGCTGTTGGCAATGTTTGACTCGCTAAGCCTCAGGGGAGAAAAACCAGGGAGTTTGCAAGAGCAGCTCCCCAAGGTGCCTTGGGCAGGATACGGAGCTTTCCAGCAGGGAGAGAAACCAGGAGGAAGCAAATCAAGACCAGATGGAGTCAGTGTTCCAGCAACAACACGTGGTTTTGGAAAGAAAGGAGAGATGTGGATTGAGGCCAAGTGCAGCCCTTGGGGTTCCACAAGCCTGCAGCCTCTGGGGAATCTCTCAGACACAGGGCAGCGAGACTGGGAGATATCTTCCCGAGAATGCTGTCCATGCTGTTTGCGCTACAATGTTGGAAACAGAGATTTAGAAAGTGGGTTGGCAGAAAGGGTGGGATCACAGCCCACCTGGGCACGTGCAGGGCTACCTTTATCCGCTCCTTTGTGTCCATTCTGCTGGATGCTACTAAGTGTAAGAGCTTGGGATCCTGTGCAGTACAAGTGCCTGTGTGCCGGCATTCTGTACCTGTCTCCCTGTCCTTCCTCTGGCCGACAATCCCCCTTCCGGGGCCTCCAAATGTTTCAGTAGCTGTGTGTCTCTGGCAGGATACGCTGCCTTTTGCAACTCAATTTCTTTGCTCATGAAAGGAGGGAGCAGTGGAGTTGGGGCTATCGCTCAGTTGTAGAACACTTGCCTGGCATTCCTGAGGCCCTAAACTCAGTCCCCAGAACATCCCCAACAAGTGAGGAAGATGAGAACATCCTCAGGTCCCCATGGCTATGCTTATGGAGCTTTTAAACCCTTCATCAGTGCCTAGCATCACTCCTTAGCATCACACCAAAGGCTACAATATGAGTGTGCAGCCTGAGACCGAGGCAGTTGACCAAGACTGCAGCAGGATATCAACAGAGCATGTGGACTCCAACACTGACAGAGCTCAGAATGAGAAGGTCAGCACAATTCTCACTTAAGAGGTTCAAAATCAGATTTAAAAACTATTTGATAAAATGATGTATCCTTTGTTATAAATTGGAAGTCTGTATACCCCTCCAAATGCATATTTGAAATCTTACCCCCTAGCATGACGGCATTAGCAGGGTGGGCCATCAGGAGTCGACTCAGTCATGAGGATGCAGCACTCATGCTGGGGTCAGTGTCCTTATGGAGGTAACCCAGCTAGCTCCCCTCCCCCTCCCACCACCTGAGAACACAATGAGAGGCACTACCTACAAACACAGCGAGCAGATCTTCACCAGACAGTTTGGCAGCCCTTGACCTTGGATTCCCCAGTCTCCAAAACTGTAGGAAATAAATTTCTGCTTTGCAAATTATGCCCTCTGGGTGTTTTACAGTAGCAGCATGAATGGACCAAGACTTCTTCCCACCTTAACAAAAACATCTTCGTGATGATGAAATCAAAATATAAGTGCCGGGCGTGGGATGTTTGACTGTGGATGAAATTCAGCAAATATCAAAGATGGATAAATGTATTTTTGCACATGTCTGTCTGAGTGCTAACAATGGTAGGATTCATGAGAAAACAAAGATCAAATCAAATCATTAAAAAACTATTACAGATTTACTCCAAAATTATTTTTTCTTGCTTCTATTTTAAACAGAACCCCTAATTGTGTTGCTATAATCAAGGTATTTACCCAATAATTGTCCTGTTACAAGCAATACCAACTCTGATGCCATCTCTTGAGTCATTGTAGTTCTTAGGGTTTTTTTTTCCTACTAATTTCAATTTTGAGGAACTTCTATGCTGTAGAAATAAGAAGTGACAATAAAAGTCTTCAAGCCATACTTCAAAGTGTCCAGAAGGCAGCATTAAATTTTGCTTACTTTTAAACACTACGATGTGGTCACTTCTGATAAATTATCATTTCAGTAGACATAAGTAGCTCACTTCCACCACTGTTTCCCATCACTGAATCTGCATCGCTCATTATGCATGCTAGCTCTGAACCTCTGTGCAGTCAGCCCTCCACACTCATGGCTTCTGCCTCTGCAGAGTCGACCAACCTCGTACTGAAAGTATTTCTTGAAAAGCTTGCATCTGCACTGAACTCATACAGTCATTGATCCCTAAATAATACAATGTAATGAGTATTTACATATAGTATGCATGTTGTGTTAAGAAGCGCCAGTAATCAAAATATGACTTAAACCATACAGGAAATGTGTGTAGCTTACATGCAAACACTATGAAATTTTTTTTTTATCTGTGATTTGAGCATCTGTGGGTTTGGGTATCTATGGATGGTCCTGGAACCATCTCCTGAAAATACTGAGGGAGGACGATGTGAATTGTTTAATATTGCAAAATGTTTCTCAGTTTTTACACTCAGCTACTACAAATACTATGCTAATTAGTGAGTACTTCCAGAACTATGAATTTGAACACAAAGAAAACAAGAAAATGGATGCTCAGAGCTGTGGATACTTCATTATGAGAGAATCCACTGCACCCACTCTAAGAAGAAGGATTTGACAAGTTAATAAATTGGTCTTCTATCTAAGCATTTCCACTGCTTAAATCCCCTGTCTCCCGTTCCCACTCCAAAGCACGATGTCCCTGATGTGGGCAGTGGCATAATCCACAAACCTTCATGGCATTTCTAACTCAACAAACCTTTGTCTCCAGGCCTTAGGGAAGGAGACATGGAGAAGCTTTTCCCTGGGGCCTGAGCAGTGCTCATGAGAGTGAATATTTGGGTTATAGATCCAAGTCCGTGCTTCAAACAGAAGTATCTACACTTGCCTTGATGGCTGTATTAGTGGTAAGTGCAGGACCTCCTGGAGATTTCTAAAGTGCAGGACCGACATTAATTCTCCCCAGGCCCACATAAGAATGTCCCTGGGAAGTGCTCCCAGACCTCCCTGAAAGCCTGTGTTGGCCCTTCTACCCTACCTGCCTCAGCCGCCTAAAGTTGTCCACCACCTTCGCAATCCACACATGCTTCTCCATCACAGGGCCTTGACAATTAAGTGATCCTGTTCCTGTCATCACCTCTACCTGCAATGCCTGGCCCCTTTTCTCCACGAGGGTCAGTTATGGAACTGTTCTGACTTGAATATGCAGTACGCCCCATCTGGTGAGGTGCTGCAGGCTTAGTTCCTAGCTAGTGGGTTCAACTACTGAGTGGTGCTTGGGTTCAACTACTGAGTGGTGCTTGGGTTCAACTACTGAGTGGTGCTTGGATCATGAGGGCTGGGACCTCATGGATTCACCATTTGATGGCATTATTAGGAGGTGGCGGGAAACAGGGCCTGGTTAAAGGAATTACTGGGTCCTGAAGGGTAGTATTCCTTTCAGTCAGTGGTTCTCAACCTTCCTAATGCTGTGACCCTTTAATACAGTTCCTCATGTTGTGGTGACCCCCAACCATAAAATTAATTCATTTCCATTCCATAACTGTAATTTTGCTACTGTTACGAATTACAACATTAATATCTGTGTTTTCCAATGGTCTTAAGCAACTCCCGTGGAAGGGGCCGCCTCCCAAGGCATCACAACCTATAGGTTGAGAACCACTGATTTAAGGGCTGTCTTGTCCCAGGCTCTTTCCTGTGTCTGCTTCCTGTCTACAAAGAAGTGAACAACTTTCTCCATCATACAGTCTTGCCACCATATTGTTCCGCATTAGCACAGGGCCACGGGCAGCAGGAGAGCAAGCCAGGCACAGCTTGAAACCTCTGGCCCTGTGAACCAAAGCAAATCTCTCCTCTAGACATTTAACACAGCAATGGGAAGCTGGCTGACACAGCTTATATGCGGTGGGACTTAGAAATACATTTTTCTAGCCGTACATCTGTGAGGCTCCTCATTACGACCTCACAGCCAGGCACTCCCGCTCTCTCGGCACTTGCTAATCACGTGCCTGCCTCTAAAGCCACTGGTTGCAAGAGCGAGGATGAGAGATGGCTGGAGTCAGGTAAAAGATGGCCTGGTCGCCCGCAGAAGCCTCCAGTGGGCCCAGCCTGGTTCCACTTCCTGAAGGTAGCTCTGCCCATGTGGCAATCTCTGTGACTGGAATATGTATGATAGTCTTAAATATGTGTTCAGCTGTTCTTGCCCTATATGACACTGAGGTTAACGTCATCACAGGCCACCTGAGGCCCTTGCCTAAGTCTGTCTCCAACCCCCTACATGTAGAGGTCTCCTGCTCTTATGTACTCTGCTGGGCAGCTCCACAGCTGACCCTCACATTATATCCTTTGGTTGTTTCTGACTGAGAAGGCATCTGGGTTTTCTGTGGTCCTCAGAACCGGGGAAATCAGGATGGAAAGGACATTACTCTGCTTTCCAGACCCACTACATTCTACTGCCCTGGTCCGAGCTGCTTCAACAAGCCTCTTTCCCATCGCCCTTTCTCCCACTTTGGAAACTGCCAAGGAAGAAGCAAGTAGAAGACACAAGCCAGGCTCCCCCACCCCAAACTCCACACTATCCTCAGCTATAGTCACAGGAGTGTTTCATTTGGCTCTAAAGTGAGATGTCGCCCTCCCTTCTCATAGGCATTCCTGATCCCCATACATAATCTCCTCAGAGTCCTGCTGCTTCACCTGGCTTCAGAGAGGGAGAGAAAGCTCTCACTATAAGCCATACTTCACTTCTCCCGCCCTCCATTGACTTGAGTGTTGAGCACTAGGAAGTGGGAGGCACAGCCAAAGCAGAGCCAACAACTCCCTAAGTCCCAAGAAGCCCCAAGCTGGTGTTTCTCTTTAGGATAATAGTGAATTACAATTTCTTTGTATACAGCTGTTGATCCCTCTGGATGTCCTTGAAGGGACAGTCAGGTCCCTCCCAGGAGGCCTAGGCCCTCCTCTGTGGTCTCTTCGCAGTGCTTTGCATCCACGTTTGGTTCACTGTGGTTTGCTCAACTCTTTGCAACTCTTTCCTGGCAGGGATCCCAGTGCTTAAAGACCAACATCTGATGCCTAAGCATCTTGTCACCTAAGTTACAGTGCTGGGCCTGGCATCTCTCAGACCCATGATTAACATTTATTGGGTGAAATAATGAAGTGAGTGAGCTTAAGAAATAATGAATGACATGAAGAATGTGAATAAGTGATGCTGGCTGAAGAATCAATGCTTTCCTGGTCCTAACCCCCCACCTCCTTGTTCTGCAGTCTCCCTGAGTATTCTCAGAATCCCATTTGCTGATACTCTGAGCTCTCAGATTCCAGGAGAGCAGGCTGCCCAGTCCACGATAATGGAACTGTTAGCTCAGGAGGCCACAGTTTCACCGTGTAAAATCACAGTCTATTCTAGTCAAATTAACTAGGTAATACTCTGCATTAGTGTAAAATTCTCCATCAAACCATGAAGACTGGCATTTAAAACATTCAAGACCTGAGAAGGGGAGGAGAGGGAAGAGGAAGCGGGAGAGAGCCATTGCTTTTCCTGGCAAGTCATGTTCAAATGTTTCCAGCCCGATGAAGCAGGGGAGAACATCTCCCCAGCCCCAGGATTCTCAAAGCCTGGCTCGATGCTCCTGGCTGGGCCTCCTCACCCGGGCTTCCAACTGCTTCGCTGGCGTTTTCTTTTTCAGAATCAGTGACTACAAGTGGTTTGAATGTGAAATGTCTGCCAAAGGGGACACATAGACGTAGAACAGTTGGTCCCCAGCTGGTGGCACTGTTTTTGGAAGGTTGTGGAAACTTGAGTAAGTGAAGCCTCGCTGGAGGAAGGGGAAAGTCTTGAGCTTGTATAGCCTGGCTCTCTTTCTCATCTACACTCGGCTTCCTGTCTTTAGAAGTAATGTGACCATCCACCCAGCACTCCTGCCCCATGGCTTTCCACTATGGTAGACCATATCCCATCTCGTTAAAGCCAAAATAAACACCTCCTTCCTTATGCTGCTTCTCAGTGGGTATTTGACCACAGCTATGAGAAACACGACAATACACTGACTCTGTACTAGGCCCTCATGTGACATGTGGGATGAACCTGAGGCTATCAGATATGAGGGAGAAGGAGAGATTCTCCTTAAAGCAAACCTTATACAGTGTCCTAGTGCCACCCACATGCATACCTGCCAGAAAGCCACCCTTGCATCCTCCATTCCAAAAATTCCAGGCCCCATACCTTCCTAGCCATGTGAAGGGGACACTTGTTGCCCCATAATTGAGCTGGACAGATACCATCCCGGAATCTTGATTGGCTCTTATTATCAGCATCTTTTTCTATCAAGACATTTACTTAGTACCTCCCACATTTCAAAGGGACTGGAGGAGGGGACTTTAGAAGGGTCACAGGCCTAGATTGAAAGTGACCTGTGAACCTGAGTGATGAGAATGAGAAGAGTACCCTTTACCTATCAGATCTCCATTTGGGGTCTCCATCGTGACAAGCTGGTTGGCGCTGTGCAAATGCTGAGACAGATACTGCATTCAGTGACAAAAAGAGGAGTAACAGCCGCAATGATTCAAGGTACCACCACATACACCCATCAAACTGGCAGTCAGTCATCCCAGCCCCTCGGGGTTCAGTCCTAGAGCCCCTGCAGGAAGGGGAGATGGAGGCAGCCTCCCAGGAGAATTATTCCATGCTGAGGTAGCATACTGACTGCTGTACCCTGGGGAGCCAGCTCTCTGTGTAAACGCACAGATAGACAGATAGAGCATATTAAGCATACAACATTGAGGGACCTCGTTTGGAAAAGACATTGATTCTAAGTGGCTGTTTGCCATTGACAAGCCACATCACCGAGGCTAAAACAGACAGCTTTGGGTTATCTGGCTCATATCCCCCTACCTCTGCAGTTTCCCACATGGGCACACAAGCACCCTAGGGCACCTGCTTGCTCTAGCCCTGTGACCAAGCTGATGCTACATTCTGGGTGGCAGACTCACTTGGCAGAGACCAGATGCCAGCATATCCCTCCCTGTCCCCTGGGGTTCCCAGGCCCAGCTGCAGCAGGCAGGCAGCCTTGAGACCCCATAGTCCCCACCCGTCCTCCCACTCCCAGAGCCTATCAGCTCATCTCCCTGTCTCCTGGTCCCCT
The DNA here is from genome assembly GCA_004026605.1 of Ondatra zibethicus. Classification (NCBI taxonomy): domain Eukaryota; kingdom Metazoa; phylum Chordata; class Mammalia; order Rodentia; family Cricetidae; genus Ondatra; species Ondatra zibethicus. The sequence goes on from PVIU01000386.1 coordinate 21,249, forward strand.
CTTCCACTCCAGCCTCCCTCCTTGCTGTTTCTGCCTGTGTAGGCAGGAGGCAAAAACCATAGGAATACATTAACATTTCCTTAATTCTATCTGTGCCTCCAAAACTCTGAGTCACAACTGGGTAGGTTTTCATGCCTGGTGAACTGTCAGCCTCATTCAGAAAAGCTGTTTTCTCTTTGGCTCCTAGCTCATCAGAGGGACAATGAGTAGGGTCCCATGGGAGCAGGAGATGACACCCTACCCTGACCGGTCCTCCAGTGATGAAAGGGCAGGTCCTACCCTTATGCTTTGCTTCCTCTGGTCATTTCCGCCTTCTATAACACACAGATAACCGCCTCATTTTGTCATTCATGCTCCCGTTTCACTTCTGTGAAAAATCCGGCACAAAAGTCTGAAATGCCTTTTCTGGATCTCCCACAGCTTATCATGAGAGAGGCAAGGCCAACGCTCTTATCCGCCAAGTCCATGTTTACCCATCCTACTAACCTTGTAGTTAATGGGAAAATTCCAGACAACGTCCCCTGTCCCTAGAGTTGGGGAGTGGGGGTTCCGCCTGTAGCAGGCAGCGCATAGCCTCAGACAAGCTTGCCCTGTGAGCGGTGTGTTGGAAAGATGCACATGTGCATGTCACATGCCTTAGCAGAGAGCGAAAGTTCTCCACTTAGCCACATGGCATCCGTAGAGGTTTCTGCCACCTCAGGTCAGCTCTACATCCACGTGGAGAGGGCTCCACCATGGTAGCATGAAGCCCTTTTGCACAGAAATTGCTCACTCACTAGGAATATGTACTCAGGGTGGCCTGCTAGGCAGTGAGCGGATGCAAAGGCGAATGTTGAGTCCTTTCCTTCCACAAGGCAGATAGGTACAGGAAACAGACACACTGAGTGTATGAATGCTGCCGGCATGAGCACCAAGATGTACCAGGATGGGCTAGGGGCCGGGGGAGAAAGAAAGCAGCCACACAATGGATGAGGGCTGGGAGAGACCAGGATAGGACATCAAAACAAAACTCAACCTCTTTGCCAAAACAAAACTCAGCCTCAGATACCTAATAAACACATCTCCTTGTCCCTAACCACACACAGCTCCCACACACAGGCCCACAGCTCTGTGCTGCTCCCTCCTCACAGGGCTGTGCCGAGACTTCTGAGTCAAGGGCAGTGCCTCAGGCTCAAGCTCTCGCCACGCATGGCTGCGTGCAAGGGGTTCTCCTTCCCCCTCTGGATCAGCTTCAGGGAACCTGAGAGAGACATGGAGAAGTGAAAGATTCTTCTTTAGTAGAAGGAGAACACAGCCAGCTGAGATGGTAGGGCCAGGCCACACATGAACATGGGCAGGACAGAACATGCAAAAACACTTTGGGAACACATATGTCCTCAGAAACCCAAGACATCAGATGTGCTCAGGCCTCTGTTGAGTTCTTGATGACACTAGAATTCCAGACTACTCGCTGAGTCCTACAGCAGGTACTTCATATCATACAGATGTTTCTAGAAGAACGCCATCCCATAGGTGTTGCAGAAGTAACATGCTACCAAAGAACCCATCAGATGGAACTTTATACCTGAGCTTGGTATCCTCATCCCTGGGAAGCAGAGACCAAATCAGTAGCTTGTGGCCAGCTCCATAGTAAATTTGAGGCTGGCCTAGGCTATAGGAGACCTTGTGTCAAAACAAAGATACAAACAAAAAGATTAATGTCTGCCAATAATTTGCTGAATTGAATCAGAGTGAATTCTTTTCACTGTGGAGTTCATTAATTCACTCACTATTTGGTTTTTCCACAAGCATCAGGTTAGTTGTGTAAACTGAGACTATGCCTCTTGTTCTTAACCACTGCACTACTAAATGTGCCCTTGAAGTTTTGTGGAGATGCAATTCATATGCTATACAATAGAATTCAATGACTTCAAAGTTACACAGCCATCAAATTAAAAATTTTGGAAACATTTCATCACCCAAAAATAAACCTCATAGAGGTTAGCTACCATGCTCCAAACCCAGCCCTGAGCAACCACGAATCTACTTTATATTTCTATGGTGTTCCCTATCCTGGACTTTCATATGAATGGATTCACACAGCATGTAATCTTTTGCGTCCTCGTTCCTTTCACTTAGCGTGTTTGCAGTCCCTTTCAACACTTCTGTCCTTTTTAAGGGCAGATAATATTACACAGTATGCATGTTTTCCGTTTGTCGGTGGGTGACTTTTAGCATATTCTTGACTGATAAAAGGGTTAAGAGCCCACTGCAGGCATTGTATGTGAGGTTATAAATATCATGCATATTTGCATGTATGGCATTGAAACAAAGTTAAGAAAGTGCAGTAGAGACCACATTTTCAGCGGCCATCATCCTTTGGGGTTTCCTGCCAACTTCATCCTACCGTGATGAAGTTCATCTTTCTGCTGACATTCAGTACCTTTATCTTCACAAAGCTCACATGTGTACACATGCCCACCCTCTTCATCATATCCCATGGTAGAACCCAACACTTTCCTGCTCCTGCTCTTCATCCCAAGACAGACACTCTCATTTCTTCTTTCGAGTATGTTTTCCTCTGCATCTAGAGAAGCCAACAAACTCTTCCCTTTCTGTATTAGTGCCTGTCACTGCCTACCAAGCCCTGCCTGGTTCCCTTTATGAGAAAATGCTGACTCTCTTGGGTAAGCAAGATGGTAACTGGGAACTTTATGAAGCTGGCGGGAAACTCAGATACATGGATGCTTACTGGTTCCACAGGTAAGGAGGCTAGAGCTGGGACCCAGAGAGGTATTTCCCAAGGATATCTGACTGGGTAATGACTGACCAAGTTAGCTACTGCTGCATAGTAACTAACTCCAGAACTCAGCACCTAAAAGCAACAGCATTTATTTAGCTCATGAGCTGTAGACTGGGAATTCAGCCTGTGCTCAGCTGGGGATCCCTCATGCTATCTGTGGCCACCTGCAGGGCAGTGAGGTGGCCCTGCTTCTAGGGTTCAACCGGCTGTCAATTAGGCATCAGGGACAATTGGGCCACGTGTTTCCCACCATTTCATCCGGCAAGCTGGTCTGGATGGCAGCAGGATTCCAACAATATGACTAGAAGCAGGTGGGCCTTTGAGGGCTAGGTCTGGAACTAACACATCACGGGACATTCTGTTGGTCTGAACGGCCCAGATTCAAAGAGGATGAGTATATACTCAGCCCCTTGATGATATGCAAAGCCATGTGAAGGCTGTGGCCAGTTTTTACTGTGGGAAGCCAGAGCTGGAATTCAAGTCTCTTAACTCCATACCCAAGTCACAGAGGCCCTGCTAAGTCCTTCTACTGCCCAACTGCCCTTTACTCCATTCCTTTATCCTTACACCTCAAGAAAATCAGGAGTGCCAGGAGAAAGGCACAAAGCTAACATAGCAATGGCCAAGGCCTTCTTGGTATAGACAAGAGAATTGGTAAAAGTGTAGCTTCCACTGGGCTTTCCAGCATTCCCCCAACACATCTTCATCTTCGACACTCACAACCTCCAGGATGTTCCCTTCCGTCTTCCTCCAGCAAACACTCAGATTCCAGATCCGAGATTTCACGACCAACCCAAAATACCAGAAGCTCTCTACCGCTCCATGGTTCTGTAGCAGGGACTGCGGCCAGTTTTCCTGCGCTGAATGAGCTAGCCCCTGGAGTCACTTTAGAAACACCACCAATATGTTATGCCAACTTCTTTTCTGGGGGAGAACAAAAGCTATTTTTCTCTTCTTTCTTCCCCTGGTGGAAAGAAACAAGACCCCCTTTTTGAATTCAACTTTCTCTTCTCTGGCATTAAAAAAAAAATCTGTCAAAATTCCCACCCTGCCTTTCTAGTTACATTTTTTAATTCAGTTGGCTCCATGCGGAGGAGTCTTCTATTAATAGGTATACCAGGAGGCTTCGCGCTTCTGGCAGAGGAGTACCTACCTAGGAGAAAGCGCAGAGGGCTGACGTCGCAACAGTGAGCAGGAATCAAACCAGGCTTAATTAGGAAAACATGACTTCCCTATTAACGTCCCTGTCCGTGTGATGCCGACGCTAGGAGAAAAAAATGCCGAGAAGCTTATTTGTTTTGCAATTACGGGTGAAATAAAAAATTACTTGGTCTAATTAGACCTCTTTTACTAAAAGAAGCGTGTAAAATAACCTCAGTTTCATTAGCAACTCAAAATGTACTATGCTGTGTGCTACATATGTTTAAGTAAAATGTGGAGGGTCAATTTGCTATGTAAATTTCCACAAATTTGGCTAAACTAAAACGATTAACCTAATGCATATGCAAATTAACTTAATTGATAACGACTTTTCTCCAGGAATTTTCAAAGAGGGGGAAAAATACATTCCGAATCTAACAATCCTCCAAAGTGTTCCGTCACCCAATAACGAAATGATATCTTGACAAATTAAAGGGAATATAATGAAATCAGATTAATTAATGCCAAGACCAATTAGCACATGCAAAGAAACAAATCTCACTAATAGACAAATCCAGCAACAATTTGAATGAGATTTTTGAAAGCTTTCCCTGGTGCGTGCGTGCGTGCGTGCGTGCGTGCGTGTGTGTGTGTGTGTGTGTGTGTGTGTGTGTGTGTGTGATGCTCCCTTTAAGATCTAAGATGTCAGGACTGGAAAGGGCCATAAGGTCTGCAAACTCTCCTTTCACTGAGTAGAAAATTCAGACATAAGAGGCAACTCCCTGGGTGTCAGGAGGCAGGGGACTGGCCCTGCACCCACTGCCTGTCAACTGGTGCCTGGAGCAGGGAAGGCATCCAGCAGGATTTTTCAGCCTTGGGGCTGTCTGATCCTATAGTCTACATTGAAATGTTTACCATATTAGACTGCCGTCTACATTAGAATTTGCCTATATATTTAAGAGTTGACGGGATTTTCATCTGGAGTCTCTTTCTTGACTCAAGCCCCCTTTCTCGACACCAAAAGCAATCATCGAAGCAAACTTCTGAGCCTCGGCTCCCTGGGAGAGCTATTTTCCTAAGCCTGGTCCAGGGTGTGCTCTCCCTGCCCCCCATGCAGCTGGTTGTGAACTCTCTGGGTTAATGATTTGGCCATGAGTGTTTCAGCTCAGCTAGCTGCCCCCTCCCCCGCTTCACCAAGGATCCTGAACTCCAGTTTGAGTTTTGAGTTTTATTTATTTATTTTTTCTTGCTATTCCAGATGGTTGTTGCTGAAAGACTGAAGCCTGACTTGCTTCCAGTGGGCTCCTCGGACAAAGGCAGAGTAGAAGGAGCACGGGCTCTGGATGGAGCTTGTGCACCAGGGAAGAGTCGAACACAATCACACAGCCGGAAGCACCCCAGGGAAGGGCACATGCAGCCCCCCTGAGGCTCACTCCATGGACTCGGGCTGGGAACTCTCTTCTTTGCACCCAGCTCTTGCCTGGCTCTAGGTGAGGTATGGTATAGGACAGCATACTCAAGCAACAGAAGGCCGAGACCAGACACTGTTGGGGAGGCAGAAGTCCTGTTATGGGGCCTCTGACCTCAGCCAAGCCCATCTCCCGTCTCTGGCTCTCAAGTTTTCTTATCTCTAAAACAAGCGTATGTGGATATGAGCTAATATCCCATGTGGCTGTATGTGTGCCCTTCTGGGTATGGTGTGGGGCTCTAGCATAGAATTAGAAGGAGGCAGAAGAAGAACTAAGCTGCCTGGACGGTCCCTGGTACGTAGTGAATAACTAATGAAATTTTATCTAGCCTGTCAAATGATCCTTCAATCCCACCAAAACACTGTCCTATGTGGATGGCTATAATGATATGCCAATGAATGCTTAGCAACCAGCGAGGGTGAGGGTGGAGCTCAGCAGTATAGGGTCTGCCCGTGACTGTAGTGCAAAAATCCCATTCCAGCTGGTTTCGTCCTAGCAAAATGCTGTAAAGGAGCTAACAAATGTCTAAAAAAAAAATTCAACCATTTGTTTTCTCAAGCTGGTATGAGCCAGCACCAGGGCCCCACTAAAACAGAGTATACTCTTCTCCCATTTGAACGCGTATCTGGTTTTTGCATGTGTGGGAACCACAGGATAACTAAATGTGTTCTCGTGGCCATTCTCTCACATGATAGTCTTTGGGTCATCATACGTTCCCTCCCTACGCACCCACACTCACCTCCTCACCCCAACTCTCCCAGCAGAGCGCTCTGTGTGAACTCGGAAACAGAAATTCCCATTATCATTAATCTCAGCCAAGCATCATTGAGAAAGCAAGTCTGCTGAAAAGAAACATTTATTCATCTTAAAATTTTGATGATGTGTCTATTAATCACTGTTGGGGATCACCCACTTTATGTCCCCTTTGGCCAGTCACCTTGGTCCTCATTCCCTGTGTCCCATGCTTTTGGCTCGGCCTCAATGCTAATGGTCAGTCACGGCCATTATTAGTACTGCCTTACCTAGACCATGAACTTGACATTACTCCTGCTCCCCAAAAGCTGGTTATTTACTGACCAGGAAAAGAGAGAAAAATGCACCTTTCCCAGCAGGGCCATCAATGGCTCATGAAGTCATAATGACAATTACTGGCAGGTCTATATGGAATACCCTCTGTGAATCATCTGTCTTCTGCTGACAATAAAGGCACAAAGCAAATTAACCATGAGGGAGGCCCACTCACACACCTTGTAATTAGACAGAGCCGAAAAATACTTCCTTCCCAACTTCTCTAGGAGGATCTGTCTGAGCCACGGGTAGACTTGCTTGCAGGCTTGGGTTCTTCCTGTGGTTCCATCCATATGAGTTGGACTGAGGAGCTGGGATACCTCGGCAAGGGTGAAAGTTGAAACAGACTTTCCTTTGAAGACCAGACTGTGTTTCCGAACATGCATCTTAAGATCTTTCCTTGTGGAGCAGGGGAGTTGACTTCAAGTATAAAATGTTTTCTATGCAAGTTTGAAAACCTGACTTTGGGTCCTAGGTACCTACATAAAGGCTTGGCACAGTGATGTATATCTGTAACCCCAGCACCGGGGAGGGGAACAAATTCTGGGGGCTTGCTGATCAACCAGTTGAGCTGAAATGGGAACTCTGGGTTCAGTAGAAGCCTCTGTCTCAACACAATGAAGTAGAGATGATAGAGGAAAACATGTAATATTGACTCTTGGCCTCTGCGTGCACAAACCTGCACACACACCCCTAAAGATAATCTTTTTCTTCTCTCTTGACTATGACGTTGAGACAAGGAAAGGTCTGCTTATCTTGGATGCCAGATCCTATTTAACTCTTGCTTCCAGCTTCTAGAACCATGCACTTACCCAAGCCAGTGCCCCATAAACGCTATTTGGAAAAATGAAGTACGAAGTATAGCAGCAATAATAATATAAGCTAGATTGGTAATGAGGTTAAAAGTGATAAGGGCTGGATATCCTCCTGAGCCGGGGATCATAACCAAGGAAGGTCATTGGAATCATAGGCCTGATTCCTGTGCGGAGCAGAGGCAGTCCCTATCACTTCTCCACAGGAGATAAAAAGGGACCAGAAAGAGAAATCTCTGGGTTGAAGACATTACCTAAGACTTGGATCTCCCAGAGGGCAGAGTTGGGCAGGCAAATTAGTACAGGCCCAAAAGCACTACCCTGGAAATAAATCGCTAAAAGAAGGATCAACTGTCAGTCAAAAATAAAAGTGAAGGTGGTGTTGATGTTTTGTTTTTCTGAGCCTGGAGCATTGGCAGCTAGAACATTCTTTCCAAGGACCATGCTGGGAAGGGGGACAAAAGCAAGGGACTAGAGAAAGATGCAGAGTGTGCAAGACAGAGTTTAGCACCTGACCTGTGATCCCTTGGGGACAAGGAGAATGTGCAGAGGAGTCACAGTCAACACAGGACCCCACGGTAGGGTTATCACCACTGCACAGGGCCGACAGTAGATTTTGCCCTACGTGAAAGCCATGCTTTGGGAAGACTTTACCAATATTTCCCCAAGTTCCCTATATAAAGGAGACCCTTTCAATCATGCAACAAGTGCAAACTTCCCGAGTTTCTTCATGTGGCAGGCATAGTTCCGCGGGCTAGACATATACACATATATACACTGGTAAACAAAATAATCACAGTCCCTGTGGCTCATATACAAATAATCAATGAATGTATAGACAAGTAACTGTGGCAACAGTCTAGGAGAGGGCCCTGTCCCCAGTCCAAGAGGCCAGGGAAGGTGAACAGGGACTCCTGATTTACAATAAGCCCAATGAAATGAAAAGAGCTGCCCAGTCAGAACAGGAAGAGTGTGCCAGGCAGAGAGAAAGAGCCGCTGATGAAGAGGACTCAGGTGAGCAAGACAGTCCAGAAGGAGCTCTCGCAGCCATAACACGAGAAGGAGGGGTGACCATAGCTGCTGGGATGTGTAGCGATCATATCATTTGTGCACTATGTTGAGGTTTTGTACTTCTCTTTGGCCTTCGACCTATAAAGTGCCCGCACACTGTTAATACTGCACACCGCAGAGGTGCCTGGCCAAGGGGGTAAATGAAAACCGACGCCCCCTACTTTGTGTTCCCCAAACAGTATATCCTAACACAGGGCTATATCTCCCCAAAGTAAATCCTTGTTTGTACTTCATTTACTGGTCTAACCCACAAAACTGTGACCACCCAGAGAAAGGACTGAAGTGCACACCACAGTGCTTATTGGCCACTGATGAGTGTGTTACACTAGACGATCTCTGAGGTGAGACCCTTGCATCAATAGATTTTTGTAAGTCCTTGGAAGAAGTGGATAATTTATGACAGTGAGTTAGACAATGAACCCAAAGCCAGGACAGCCTTCTACCAACTCCGTACCACAGCTGGGCTGTCAAGGAGTCTTTGTTTGCCAACTGTTCCCTTGGTCCTACTGAGCTCTGCAGAGGGCTCACTGAATTGAGCATGGCACAGCTGGATTAAACTGGCTTAGAGGCCATAACTAGGGACGCCTTGGGCAGCTGGCTCCTGTGGGTCCCACTGGCTCTGAGCACCATGCTGTTGTTTATTTCAGAGGACTGCCCAGAGAGGGAGAGCCCCAGGGGAGGAGGCATTGTTTGCACAAAGTATCTGTTGTTGCCTGAGGCCTGCAGCTCACCTGGACTCAGTCCCCAGCTGGTGGCTGGTTGGATTCCCTGCGCTGGGAGGGAATGAGGACACTGTCAAATCCCATCCATCAGGATGTTGGAGTGGGCACTGCAGGCACAAGTGGCCCAGGGCTCTGCCTCCAGCCCAGGTGCTCAGGGACAGAAAGGAACTTCTTCTCCCTGGCGCTGTGGTCATCCCACAATCCAGTTCCAGCCACACCGTACCACAAGTAATACATTTCCAAGCTCAAAAGTTACAACCCACAGGGACAGGCTAAGCACGGCAAAGCTGCCATGCTGGGCTGGCTCCAGGTCCCAGAAGTAACAGTTCCATCTATTGACTGGACCAAGAGTGGGATGCTGCAGCAGATGCACGGAGCTAAGCAAACACTCAAGGACTCAGCCTAGCGGCATTATTGGAAACAATGTGACATTTGACAACTGTAACATCTTGAGCCTTAGTTGTCCCATCTCTAAACAAATGGATTATCGGAAAGAATAAATGAAATAAACGTGGAAATAATTTCATATGGTATCCAGTGCAAAACAAATCCTCAACAAATGTTGATGATACTGTAATGTAGGAGTTCCCTTCACTGATTCTCCCCAGCATCCAGAGGGCATAGTGGAGATGGAAGTACAATGCACAAGGACCCAGAGAGCCACACCTGATCCAGGTCTGGTAAGGCAGACCTGTCTTCTCATCTAACTACTCCAAAAGGCCAAGAAAGGAGATTTGCAGGTTCAAATCCTGCAGAGGCTAAAGACTGAGTTCAAGACCAGCTTGAGACATTTAGTGAGCATCTGCAAAATTTAAAGTAAGAAAAGAGGGTTGGGAGTGTAGCTCAGTGGTAGAGTGCTTGTGCTACATACATGGGGCCTTAAAATGGAAGGGAGGGAGGGAAGAGAGTAGAGGGGAGAGAAGAGGAGGAAGGGGAGGGAAAGGGAGTGAGTGAGTCACATCTGTAAGACTGGATTCCATAAACCCCACTCCCCCCTTTGGCTGGGAAGCCGGGGCCACCATCTGCTTGCCTTGGCGGTTCTTTTCACCCAAGTTAGTTCAGCAGTCCCCAAGTGAGGGAAGAGGTCAGCGAGGCTGAGACTTCCCAAGCAGCAGCTAGACCTGTCACTCTGAAGGTCTTTTAGTGTACCTGGGCCACTCATCATGCCCATATGTGGTCCAAAGGAGAGCAGAGGGGAGCCTTCAGAATCAGATACCAGAATCCACAGCCAGCAGTAGTCACGGCCCCTTCAACTCAATGTGGGTTTCACTTTGTATGTGTATGTGCATGTGTGTGGGTGTGGGGAAGGGGTCTTTCATGCGTGGGTGTGCATACATGCTTTGTATGACTGTGCGTAGGTAGGTGTGGGTATGTGTATGTGTGTGCATGTGTACCTGTGGGTACACAGTCACATGTGTGTATATGTATGCAAGTGTTCAAATGCATGTGTGTATGCATGTATCTGTGTGTGTTTATGTGTGCATGTGCAGGTATACATGTGTGTGTGCTTCCAGGAACAGAACCTGGGGCCTCATTCTTGCTAAGCAAGCACTCTACCACAGAGCTATATCGTTTGCAGCTTCCTGTGTTTAATTGTTTATTAATTTTTACTATTTTTTTTTTGAGACGGGGTCTTGTAATGTCACCCAGGCTGGTCTTGTGCTTGCTGTATCTCTCAGGCAGGCCTTAAGTTGCCATCTTCCTGTCTCAGCCTCCTGGGTGACTAGGATGAAAGGCCTGCACCACAAGACCTAGCTTCACAGCATCGCTCAGTGGGTGAGTGTTGCATTCCTGCCACATCTAAGGCCTGTTTGCAGACTCAAAGACGAGACCAGAGAAGGAAATACAATAGTTTGAGGATGCTTACTGTGGGGCAACAGAACCAGGATACAGGAAGAAGCAGCGTGTCTTTCAGGGATGCCCACATGGGGCTCTGGAGAAGAAAAGGAGAAGGGGGTTGGCACCCAAGAAGCCAGGGAAAATGTCTCAGGAGAAAGACGACAGGCAGAGCAAAAGTAGAGGCGGAGAGATCAGGAGTAAACAAGGCCAGAGGGGCTGGAGCCCAGTGCACAGAGGAGGGCACAGGACAGAAGCTGTGACACTGGCACAGTGACCCGAGCAACTGAGTACTCACAGCCTGGTTACACAGCAAGTGAGTGTGGCAGAGTCTGGCCCCAGCGTCCAGGCTGACTGAGGGCCTGGTGAGATATAAACCGATAAGAAGCCTACAGAGACCTGAGCATCTCATGGGATAAGAAGATGGAGTATTCTGGGGAGGTGGGGTGAGTGGGCACACTGATAAGAACTGACAACCACTGATCCAGCCAAATGTACCAAGGCCCTTTCCCAGGCTTCCTGTGAAAAGCACACACACACACACACACACACACACACACAGAGTTACTTCCCTGATGTTTTGGGAGCACCAGGCATCAGCAGTATCTTGAACAGTCAGAGATCAGATGCTAACTTTACACTAATGTCCTGGTTAGTGCCCTAGCAGACTCTGGACTCTCTGATGCTGGACCACTGTGCTTGGGTCCCCTATCATCCCTCACTCTTGCCCTTCAAACGACCTTCCTGGAATCCCTTCTCCATCTCTCCTGTGCAACCTAGAACACATGCCACCCTGCAAGTCTTTGCACACCTGCCACAGGGTAGGCTACTTCCTGTCCCTTCTTGTTGACTGGAATGAGGAGCTGTGTGGACCAGAGATGCTTGGTGAGAAGAATGAAGGCTTTGGAGGCAGACCACCACTGAGCTGATTCCCAGCTATGCTCCTCACAAGCTTTGGGACCTGAAGAAAATCCTTCTATCCTCCTGAGCCCCAGCCTTCTAGTCTGTGAAATGGGTGCTAACACTGCTTTTCAAGAAGAACAGATAGATACCTGCTAGGGAGCAACCAACATGGGTAGATGCCTATCCCTAAGAGGACTATATTAATACCGAGCCCCCATCCTAAGCCCCCTTCTCAGAGGATGTATAGAAAGCCCACTTGGTCTCATTTACTCTTTGCCCAGGGAGCCAACCCAGATAAAGACAAGTGGCCCCAGGCCTTGGCCCCCAAAGGCACAAGCAAATGGAGAGGCCTCTTTGCTGCCTCTGAAGACCATAGCTTTATCTTCAGTTCCCAAGAAACCCTTTGATATGGATGCAGGGCCTGGCCTGCAGCCTTATTGCTTATGAAGAAGATGCTGAAAGATTTATGGTAGAGAGCCATGTGGGATTAGCATGGAGAAGGCCAGCAGAACAGTGAGAAAGCACATGTGCCTGGGGACAGAACTGCCCAAAGAAGAGGTGATTACAGACGTGGCCATGTTAACAGAGACGTGAGCAGGCCTCCAACCACACCCACCAGTCGGCAGTCCTCTCGGGACACCTGGGGAGGGGACAAGAGAAGCAGTGGCAGGTACCTCCTGGGCGCAAGCCTCTTCGTGTTAATAGCCCATCTGACTTCCATGACAATTTTGTGTGTGTGTGTGTGTGCGTGTGCGTGTGTGTGTGTGTCAGTAGATGAAGAAACTGAGGCCAGAGAAGTCAAGTAACTGGCCTCAGTGCCACACAGTACCACAGACTTTAAAAAAAAACAAACCAGCATCTATATGGGGGACTTGTAAAGACAAGTCAGCTCTCAGAATACCTGGCCTGGAAAGAGCCACCCTTCTAGCAGGTCCAGAGTGGAGCAGAGGGTCTCAGAGAGCAGGGAGAGGCAGTTGGAGTTCCACCATTCTGCCCTCCCTCCATGTAACTAGAGTTCTTTGGGTCATGGCTTGGGTCCTGGAAGCCCCAAGCAGTCAAACTTTGGCACCTATCCCCAGGAGGTCAATTAAAGATACAAGGAATAGTGAAATGCAGAAGAAAAAAAAAGAAAGATTAATTTGATGTGGCCACATTGGGAGGAGGAACAAAGAGATTCAGACACACACACACACACACACACACACACACACACACACCATCTTCAAGGTTCCAATATGAGGTCCAGGTTTAAACAGAAGGCAAGGAGTATCATAGCTAAGCAGTCTGGTCAAGGCATGGTCTTGCCTATTGTTGACCCATCATTGTCCCATCTCCAGCCTGTCCTGAAAGGTATCGGGTCTGTGACATCTCTTCCCAGTAGATAACACCCCCAAACTCCCAGATGGTCCCAGAGTCCTAGCCTCTGCCTTCTTCCGTGTGGTCTAGCAGTCAACGGGAAGGGCACAAATGTTCCTTTTGAGTACCTCCATTCCTGTCAACAGGGTTATATCAACTCTCCATGCCCATTGTCTCCACCCGTCCTCTATGTGGCCTCAGCTCCCTAGGGTCCTTGCTTCAAAGAAGGCTCCCCCTGATGCCTGTTCTCCAAGTCTTCCCTTCATTCCCCTGCCTCTGCCTGATTTTTCTTCATTTACATGATGTAACTTACTCCAGCTCCACCCTGAGATTCTTGTAGGTTCCAGTGAGGTGACATAATGTTTTGTGACAATTCAGACTAGCTGCTTCATCCAGGCACTAGACTAAGCTTCGAGGACTCTGACCTTGGTCACACTCCAGTCAGTGGGGAAGGCAGACAAGTCTAGGGTCCACCTGAACACTGTTAAATCCTACCATGGAGAGAGGCGGTCAGGGAGAGTTCCTGAAGGAACCGACAGCAAAGCTGAGACCTTAAAAGTAAGCAGGACTCAGGAAAGGACAGGAGTGTGGGAAGCAGAGAAGGCAACACTTGCCAAAGCTCAGGGCCATGAGAGCTTGCTGCTGGGAGGAGCTCTCTGCAGCTCAGCATGGGTGATATACAGAGACACCTAGACAGAACCCAGAAGTGGCCGAAGATGCTCCAACAGGCAAAGCAGGGCAGTTCTCCAAAGGCATTAGGCAAAGGCCTTCACTTGGGTATGCACCACAGACTCCTTGGGCAGTCTGCAGAAGCCTTTGGACTCCTGCCCAGAATACTGCTTCTCAAGGTATAAAATAAAACACATAGGATTACATAGGAAATAAATTTTATTGAAGTGCAGTTATGAAAATATTTTTTAAAAACTAATTTGAGATATAGTAATATATGAGCTTTTTATTAACACATTAAATAATAAGTACTAGTGGCAGGTCTAATTACATAATTTTGAAGTAGTGCAGAGAGAAAACAATATTTCAAGATAACCTTAATAACTGTGATGGGATGTAAAAATACCCGTGATTTCTATTGGTGACAAAGTCACAGTTGCTCACGAAATTGCTGTGGGTTAGATGTTGTGGAGAGAGGCTGTATTCATAATTATAATGCTAAGCTTCCCTCAGAGATTAGTCAAAAGGAAACCGCTTCTTTGTCTATATTTATGTACTTATGCCTAAAAGACTTCTTCAGGAGTGTGTACTCGGCCCTTAACTCCTACCAAGTCCCTAGCAAAACTCTACCACCACCTGAGACCTTTCCCCTCGGAACTTGCCTGTCAGGCTACTCCTTCCCAACTAGTTACTCCCAGCATACAAAGAGCTTTCAATGGCCTCAGAGCCTTTGTACGTGCCCATTCCCATCCAGAAAGACACAGACAGATCCCTCTCTAACTTCCTTTAGGGCCTGGCTTAAATCTCAAATGTCACATGGCAATCAGAGAAGTTCCTTTGTCCACCCACTTCCCCCATTATTTATATTCCCACTTCCGGGGCCCTCTCTCTCAATCCTGAATATGAAATCTGATTTAGAATGAATGATTTTCTACCCCCTCCCCCTGTCCAATAAGATGGGAACTCCATGTTAGGACAAGTGTTGATGCTTTTATTTATTTTTTCTCTTCTGAGTCAGCTGTTACTGTGACACATGACATGGCTCTTACTAAGAAATTATTGGTCCTCAACCTACCCCCTCCCTACTCATCTAAATCTCAGAAGTCCCCCGGGAATTCTACCAGTCTGTGAACAGCCTATGAAGCCTTCTCCACCTCACCTTCCTGAACGTCTGTGTTCAGGAAGACAGGGCTGCCGAGGGCAGAGAGCTTCATGCACACACCCCCGCCCCCCACTGCCTGGGCTTGGAGCTGGCATTCCCTCAGAAAGGCCCATAGCAGTAGTCCCTGGAGGCTGTGATGCTGGAGGCAGCAGACTGAGTGAGCTTGAGAAACTCATCTGCAGAGGGCTCAATGGTGCTCTTCGAGAGCTGTGTCCTCACTCCAATATCTAGAACTGTGAACGTAAACATTGTGGGGAAAAGGGACTTCACTGATGCCGTGGGATGAAGGGCCATCTTGGCTGTCAGTGTGGCCTCAAAGACCATCTTAGTACCTTATAGGAGAGGTGAGGAAGTGGACACACAGAAGGGAAGGCTGTGGGGAGACGGGGTGGAGACTGCTATGATGTGGCCACAAGCCAAGGTGTGCTGAGAGTCTCTGGAAGTAGGGTGAGGGCAGGGAGTACTCTCCCTGAGAGCCCAGAAGAAGCGTGGGGCCCCAGCAGAGTTTGGACTTTGGGCCTACAGACCTAAGATAGATTCCACTTCTTGTTTTGTTTTGGTTTGGGTTTTGTTGTTGTTTGTTTGTGTTGTTCCAAGCCACCCACTTTACGAGAAATGCTCTAGCAGGCACACGGATCTCTCAGACATCCTGGGCTTTCCCTGGGGAAATGGCCCTCTGACTAGACCTTTCATCCCTTTCTCCCAAAGAAACGGGAGATTCGAGGTTTGTTATGAAGCCTCCTGATTTCTAAGATCAGAAATCTGAGTTTTTAGTTGCCAGGCAAAGACAGCAACTGACTGATAAGAAATCCTTTGTTGAAAGAATGTGATGAGCTCTCTAAAGAGAAGGTTAACATGAAAACTGGTGGGAAAGGCAGAGCCTGCCACCTGCAGACCCTAGGAGCAGCAGTGGTTACTTGAGGTTACATGTCTGCCAGTCACGGAGTGCCAACACCAAGGTCGCAAGGGGACATGGCAAGGAGGGCCTCAGAATCAGCAGGCAGGCTCAGAGCTGTGCTCCATGCTTCACCAATGTGTGCCTAGGGATGCTCGGTGGAGGCACATAGCTGGGCACCCTGCATCCAAAGTGGTACCCACTGGGAGAGAAGCAGTTGAGAGCATACTCCAATATACAAAACTATAAGCTGGTAACCACCTCTTCCTCATTATCCTTCCCCCACCTTCCCCATCTTCCCCTCCCTCTTCTCTCCTTTCTCTTCTCCCCACCCCCATTTTCTCTTCTTCTCTTTCTCTATTCTCCCCTCCCCTCCCTCCTATTTACCCTCTTCTTCTCTGCTTCTCTTCCTATACCTCCTATTCTCTTCAATCGTGTCCCCTCCCGTGCTATCCTGCCTTACTTATTCCATTCCACCTTTTTTCCCAAGCGGTATTTATTATGAAAGTAAGAAAAGATAACTGCCCGTGTATTGAAAGACTTGAGGAAAAATACACCAATTAAGTACTTGAAAATAGATATTTCCCAAAATCAAATTTTAGGCATGGGTAACTTGGGGTCTCTTCTAACCTGAATTCAAGACCCACTATGGGGTTGTAAACCACAGTTTCCAAAGTACTGTATTACAGTGTATTATTCTACAAACAAACAAAGCAAGAATGTGCAGCCAGCTGCACTGGGGCAAACAAAAGATGTCTTTGAGATGCACACAGTCCAGCACACAGTTTCCTCTTCAACAAAACTTGATACACTGTTGCTAATATGCCAGCGCATTTATCCAGAGTACAAGTAGGACCAAGGATAGACTCTTTGGCTGAGTTTTTGTTTGTATTTTTCATTTTGTATGTATGTGTGCGTCTGAGTGTATGTCTGTACATCACATGCCAGTAGGATCCCAAAGAAGTCAGAAGAGGTGCAGGATCCCTTGTAACCAGCATTGGGAACAGTTGTGAGCCACCATGTGGGTGCTGGGAACCAAATCATGGTTCTCTGCAAGAACAGTGAGTGCTCTTAACTATTGGGCCATCTCTCTAGCTCTTGTTTCTTTATATTATTATTTTTTTTATTACTGTCTTAGCTTTTTTCTTTGGTCACTAACTTGGCATATTTCCCAGAGACTGGTACACAGTAGGCGCTCAGGGAACACGCAAGTGCATCTGAAAACAACAGTGATTCCGTCAGCTGCCTTCCTCTGCTGCAGATCCCACTGAGATGGGTGTGGCTGTGGACAGGAAGGGATCTGCATCTACAAGTGGCAAGGACCTGCTTCTGCTACACCATTGTCTCTGCTTGCTTTTCCCACCCAGGCTCCATCAGCTGCCTGCCCTCCCAATAGCATCCAGAGGGAAGGCCTTGTTCTCACTGGAGCCTGCAGAGCCCTCCCTATACCCCCCTGCCGCCCTCCAGACCGTCTCCCTCCCTTCCTCCATCCCTCCCTTCCTCCATCCTTCCCTCTCCCACTCTCTCTTTTACCTTCCTTTTGGTAGGGCTGAGGGCAGCACTGTTGCAGTACCCCAGGTAAGGTTCTGTGGCTACAGAGTGCAAGGAGGAAGAGATGGAAAGAGAGGAGAAGAAAGACTCTCTACAAGTTGGCCTCTAACGTCTTAGTTAATTGAATTCATCAGCTAAAATCATCTGTAGGATTTTTTTTTTCCTCAAGAGGAGAAAGAAAAAGAACTGATCAGATGCAGGAGAAATAACTCAGATGTGAGAACGCTTCAGACTGGGAGATTGCACTATTTATTCACCCGAGTGTCCTGCTGTGTGTCTCAAATGCAGTGATTTAATGAGGTGCTGCGAAGGTATCTGTTATTAAGAAATTCTGTCCCTGCTTCTTCTCTGTGTGATTAGGACGGAGCCCAGCGGAAGCTCCTAACCAGTGCACTATTAAAGATTTGGGAGGCTGCTGATCTCCTCGTCGCCCCCCCCCCCACAAGCGCCTTTTGAAATGGTTCCAAAATTAAATATTGTACAAGCCGATCAGCCTTGTTTAACGCAGATGCTGAGTGAGATTTAAAAAGAAATTAGAAAAGCATTTGTGTTAACAGATGTTCTTCCTTCTCTCTCAGAGCCGAGATGATTGGGGCTGGGTCCCTCCCGGGCCACAAAGAACCAAGAGAGGAACGAGCCCCATATTGGTGGGGAAAGGAGCTAAGCAGGATGGAACATCTCGGAAGGGACAGCTGGGTCCTCCAGCCCCTCTGTAGCGAGGTCTGGGGGAAGCTATAGGATGCTCAGAGTGAGCTGCCAGCCAGGTGGGCTTCTCCCCAATGTTCCAGAACTTGCTGGAACCTCTCCCAAGGCCAGGACTGACTGCCAGCAAGTGTTCGCTGGACATCTGCTTCCTCATAAACGCCACTACCCAGACTGTGAGGAAGCCAGCAGGGAAGTTTCTCTGTTCCCACGTTCACACAGCCATTGACCTTGGAAGTCAACAAGTCCTTCTGAGATCTCTAATCTAGTCCTTCCTTGCACTCAAGGCCAGGCCTAACCCACCTCCACCCCATAAAGGAGATGACTCCTTCCCCACATCAGAGTCGTTTCCTTTATTCACCTCCAGTCCTGAGTTCTTTGGGAGTTAACGCTTCATGAGCTGAGGCTGGTGATGCCTCCAATCTTCTCTGAATAGACCTTCTGCTCTGTTGAGTCAAAACAAATGGAAGTCATCTTCCTATGAGCAAAACTGTATGTCTAATGAGTTAAGGCTTTTGAATGCATATTATGCCTTCTGTGTGGTTCCCCAGGAGGTCCAGAGTTCCATAGAGGGACAGACCTGGAACTAAAGCCAAGTTGATCATCCTATCTGATAAACTTGGAAGACTGAGAAACATCACAATGGCCTATGGCAGAACTGCCCTGTCTGTCATCACCGTAGAGATGCCAGACAGAAAGAAGTGGCTTGCCCATGATCGCTAGAGCACTGGGACAGAGACAGAGAAGTACCTGCATCTCACAGGACAACCACGTGTTTCTCCCACCGACAAGCTAATCTCTGTGTCCACAAATATTTATCAAGGGTCTGCTTTATGCTTGGTTTTGAGAGAGATGTTGAGGATTCAGGACAGGAAAGACTAGTTTTTTGAGGCAGGAGTCTCCTCAATGGCTGTCTTAGTCACTGTTCCATTGCTGTGAAAAGACACCATGACCAAGTCAATTCTTATAAAGAAAGCATTTCACTGATGTGGCTAGTTTAACATTTCAGAGGTTTAGTCCAGTATCATCATGGTGAGGAACACGGTGGCATGCAGGCAGACACTAGAGCAGTAGCTGAGAGTTACGTCTTGATCCACAAGCAGAACGAGGGAGAGCAAAACACACTCAGCCTGCTGTGGGCTTTTGAAATCTTATAGCTCACTGCCAGTGACACACTTCCTCCAACAAGACCACACTTACTCCAACAATGTCATACCTCCTAATCCTTCTAATCATTTCAAATAATGCCACTCCCTGATGGCTAAGCATTCAAATATATCTATCCTTGAGGACCATTCTTATTCGAACCACCATATTGACTTTTCCATCTTGTTTTCTGAGACAGGGTCTCTCACTGAATCAAGAGCTCACCAATTCAGCTAGACTGGCTGGTCTCCCCAGCACTGGAATGACATGTGCCTCTACATCTGATTTATTATATGTATACTGTGAACCCAAACTCAGGTCCTCTTGTTTGCATGGCAAACACTTTACTAATTGAGTCATCTCCCCAGCCCCAGACATGTTGTTATAGATCATTAAATACTGATGATGTTTTTCCAGAAGCGGTATATAGAGACTTGGGCAATGCATACAAAAAAATACGTAAGTCTGGGCTCCACTGAGCCCAAGGCAAGAACTGGAATAATAAACACCATAGCCCATAAACCAAAGAGAAATGAGGCAAGTTGGCTGCTGGCTGCCCTCCCTTCTAGGGGCATCTTAGACACATCCAAATGGTATCCATTGGAACGATCCTCCAAAGTCCCTCCTGCCAACTCTTAACTCCTTAGATGTTGAGTCCTGCCCTTCTGCTCCCATCCCCAAGCATGGATGGACTGGGAACCTCCACTCTACCCTCACCATTTTATCCCTGTGTGTCTGATGCAAAGCAAGAAGAAACCCAAGTAGCACTGTGTGTCATCAGCTTCCCCATGGGTACTCTTCAAAACCCCTGGACCTCCCTGCTCGCCAGTGAGAGAAGCAGTCACAGCCAGAGTGAGTCTTTTCTCCATAGTTCATATGGAGAGCAACAGCAGGAATGGTGTGCCGAATGAAGGTGACTCTTCCCAGGATGAGAGGTACAGGGACTGGAAGGATGAGGATGCTGCAGAACCTGAGCTCCTCCTTCTCCAGATCTCCTTGCATGCATAGTGGGAGTGGTACCTGTGACCCTCCCTCAGAAACTTCAACAGCAGAGTTCAGCCTGCAACCCTATCCACCCTCTATCATCCACCCCTAAACGTCCAGCTGAGGCTCAGAATTACCCAGGGAGTTAGAAATAAAGGCTTGGGTACCGGAGTGCTACCTGCTGAGACCCAGAGAAGTCATTCCTGCTTCCCCTCTCCCACTCCATGCCCCTTCCCCTGTACCAGCTTGCTTAATCTCAGCCATGATAATGGCCAAACAGCATGGAGAATGGTTCAAGTTATCAGGCCTTAAGGGCCTCCCTGGAGGCAGATGATATCCCACTACTGAGCCCCCTCAAATTCCAGTCGTATAGCCAAGGCAAAGAGGTATTCATAAGAAGACTCTCAAACTCCTACATGTACTTTTTTCCAATCTATATTTCTTTGTTTCTGTCTCTTCTTCAAGACCTCCTCCATCAGGTCATCCATTGGTCTTTCCACAGTGTCTCCCCCATGCATGTCATGTGACCTTTGGTGCCTTCTGCCTGACCTTCTCCATAGCTGCTGATCCATTTGTACTCCTCTCTGGACTGAAACAGTTAAGGGTGAGGGACTGCACCTTATTCATCCCTTCATCCTTCTTTCCCCCAGAGCCTTGCATGCTTCTTTGACCATCACAGAGGTTCTGAAACAATAGTCACATTTATTCACTAGACAGGGACAGGGAACCACACAATGCACGTACTTCAGAGGACCCAGTGTTGACCCAAGACCTGTACTATCTCTAGGCCTGGGGCTTTACAGCACTAAAGAGCAGGTGGCTGGAGTCAGCCATCTCTATGCAGATCCTCAGAGCTCACGTTCTGGTTCCCTTCCTCTGTGCCTCAAGGCATTCAAAACCACAGCCTGGCTCCACAGGACTGGAAGCCTTGGCCAGGAGCCAAATCAGTGTTTCATGCTATTTCAGCCTAAGATAGGACCAGAAAAGTAGTAGGACGCAAGACATGAGGTTACTGTAATGGTAAAAGTAAAATGCTGCAGGTCCCCGAGTAGCTGCAGCAGGCAGCGGGCCATGAGACCACGCCGCAGATCCCCGAAGTGGCAGCAGGCAGCAGGTCCGGTGCAGTTCCCTGAGTGGCTGCAGTGGGCCACGAGTCCCACGCAGGGAGCTGCGTGGTGGGTGAGAGACCTCCATGGGGCAGCCAACCTCACGAGGAGAGACAGACAGATGGGCACACATGAGACCACAGCACAGGTCTCCGAAGGCGGCTGGTCCCAGGCAAGGAGCCACGTGGCAGGCGAGAGACAGATGGATAGGCATAACATGCAGAGTGAGGTTGGATATTTATTTAGTGAGTTAGAGGGGAAAGGGAAGAAGGGGAGAAGAGCAGAGAGAGGCAGAGTTGGGGAGAAGTGGGGAGAAGGGAGAGACAGAAGCTGCCTCTTCGAGAGGGAGATGGAAAGGAAGGGACTCAAGCTGGAAGCTGAAGATCAGCTTGCCTCAGTGGACGGGGCGGTAGTGGGCGTGGCTTGTCTCTTAAAGGGACGGAGCAGACCATTACATTTACCATTCCCCTTTTCAAAAGCGCAGTATACGTAGAGCACTGGTACATGTGCATATACCATATCTGTTTGCCTATGAATTCTCTACCACCATACTGCACAAAATCCACCAAGTCACCAGAGTTACACCAATAATGTCTCAGAAATGGACCAAAATATACGAGAACCCAAAACCCTACCGTGATGGCTAGTCTCAGCTGTCAAGTGAACTACATCTGAAATCAACCAGAAAATCTGTGGGGACTTTCTTGGTCATATTATTTGAGACAGGAAGACACACCCTAAATCTGAGCATCAAATCTGGCTGGAAGCTCTGAAAAGAAAGCATGGAAGAAAGCAGCTTTGCTTTTGGCCTGCTTGCCCCTACTCTCACTGACAGGTTCATTTGTCCTTTGCTGACATTAGAACCCACCTCTCTGGGAGTCCAATCTTTACTGAAAACCTCTCTGGGAATCCCCCAGGCCTCTCTCAGGTCTCTAGAATCAGACTGAGAATGCTTAAGACACCCAGCCTCATGGACTCAACCACTATTGGATCCTTGGCCTCTCCAGGATGAGATAGCTGTAGTTTTGAGTCACCTGCATGGTATCTAAAGGGCAATCTAAAAACCCATTTTTAATGTGTATGTTCATTCTTTCAGCCCCATTCCTTTAGAGAACCATGACCAATATACCTGCACTATGCAGTCTGTGAAAAAGTCCAGAGATCTGAATCATTCCTCAGCAGAGCTCAGGAAACATTGCCAAAGAGAAGGCTGAAGTAAGAGGTAGAGAAAGTGTGGAAGCATGGCTGTGCTGGCTAGCTTTAGGCCAGCGTGACACACGCTTGAGTCATCAGAGAGGAGGAGGCATCAATTAAGAAAATGCCTCCACAAGATCAAGCTGCAGGCAAGCCTGGGGAGCACTTTCTTAATTAGACTGATGTGGGAGGGTGTAAACAGACTTTTCTTTGGGCCGCCAGCTCCCAAATAGTGGCATGGAGACTTATGATTGATTATGAAACCTTAGCCTTAGCTCAGGCTTGCCCACTAGCTCTTATAACTTAAAGTAACTCATACTTTTATTAATCTACGTTCTACCACATGGCTTTTCCCCTTCTCCCATTCTGTGTGCCCAACTCATTTCGAGTCCCCATGGTGTCTCTTCTTTTGTCCTCTTCTTCTCTCAGCCTGGAAGCCTCACCTATCTCTCCTGCTAGGGTACAGAACACATCTTCTTCAGTAGCATAGCCACAGATAAGATGCCCAAATAACCCCTCACCCATGGGCCTTCAAGCAATCTTAACTAAACTCATTAGTTTAAAAAAAAATCCCATAAAAAAAGACCCCCAGAACTCGCACTTCCTCCCTTTATTTAGAGAAGATGAAGCCATGAAAGCTTGGTTTTCTGCTGCTTCAGCAACCTCACTGGCGGGCGCGCTTCCAGGGTTACAGATGAGGAACTATGATGTTGGCAGTGTGATGGTCAGTGAGCTAGAGAAACACCTGCTAGTAGCTTTCCAATTGCTTCTTTTATGTTTTCTTAATCTTAAACTTCATTTTCCTGACTTTTAACTAAGCACCTAAATAAAAGTCGGCATTTTCCAGCCCCCAATATGACTAGTAAAGTCATAGACTAAAATCTGGCCAATGAGATAGATGTATTATATGAAATCTTCATAAGAGATTTAATAAAAAACACCTTTCTCCCTGCAGCTACTGGGTGCAATGGTTGTAGCTTCAGAAGCCATCTTGGACCATGAGATGAACTTGGAACAGAAGCCATCCATGACACAGTGACATGGCAGAAAGACTCTGGTCCCCAACCCTGTGCAGTGTCGTAACTTCTGGTTTATATTAAATCAGAGTGGCTTTTCCTCATTGCTTCTGATTTACTTCATACCTCATTTGCTTGTTTCTCATTTTTTATTAGAACATAGTCTGACTTTGTGGAGTCACAATTTTGGGGTGTCTGCTGCAGCCAAACTAAGTTCTAACTGTTACTATAGGTAGCATGGACAGGATACTGGACTGGGAGACTCCTGAGCCTGCTGTTAGAGTTGGCTCTGACCTTGGCCCAGTCTCTAAATTCTCTAGTCTGAGTTTCATTATCTATAAAATGAGTCGAGGTGGAAAAGGGAATGAATTAAGAGTCTCAAAGGTCCCTTCAATCTCTAAACTAGATGCTTTTGTTAAAACTTCAAGATGTTTCTGTGTCTTGGGACCAGCCAGGTGTAGACTTGAACTCTGAAATTATCAACGAGGACATTTTTCTCCAGCAGGGACATCATAAATGCCACTAGGGCAAGATGCCGCTGCGGTGTTCAGGAAAACCAAGCCACGGATTTCAGGGTCAGATAAGCCTGCCTACAGATCCTAGTATCACAGTCGGCTAGCTCTTGACCTTGGGCAAGGCACAAATCTTCACTATGAGCACAGACATGATGGGTGTGTGTACATGAACCTGTGAGTGGATTTGGAAACATCAGTCTCACCTAGGGCACTTGTAATGCTTGGCACCATCATCTTATCAGGACCTAGAATCACTAAGCCTCTGTGTATGCCTGTAAAAAAGCTTCTAGATTAGGTTAATTGAGATACAAAGACCCACCTGCCAGTGGCGGCACACACTTTTCATTCCAGCACTTGGGAGGCAGAGGCAAGCAGAACTCTGTGCGTTTGAGGCCAGCCTGGACTACAGAGCAAGTTCAAGGCTACACAGAGAGATCCTGTCTTTGCCCGCCACCCCCCAAATAAAGACCCATCCCAAGTGTGAGCAGTTGCATACTGTGGCCTAGGGTCCTAGACTGAATAAAAAAGAAAAATGGAGTTGAAAAATGGAAATGAAGCAGCATTCATCTCTGGTCCTGATGGTGGATACAGTGTGACCAACCACCTCATGCTCCTGTGCCATGCCTTCACTGCTATGGTAGAGCACACAGACCCTCAAACTCTGAGCTGAACTAAAGCCTTCCTTCCTGAAGGGGCTTTGGCCAGGTATTTCATTGTAGCAATGAGAAAAGTAGCTAATAGAGGACCCATGTGGCACAATTTATCTCTGTAGAGTGTTCAAGGTTGATGCCCCAAAGAAAGAGCAACTGCGTTGGGCAAATGTCCCCTACTTTCATTGTGCCCCTCAAGGTGTCCATTGTTCCACTGCGGCCACTCACAGTGATGGAAAAAAACAATTCGAAGCTTTGTTTTTCCATAATAAAAAAGAATGTGAGAAAGGGATGATAGGGAAACAAAGATAAAATCGAGAAAGTGAGTGAGAATTGACTTTTTGAGGATTTCAGCAAGAAAACAAATGTCTTTATTGGCTTTGGACAGTCTGCTGATCAGCCACGAAATCATCAGCTTCTCTCGCCTCCCTGAAGGGCCTGCACAGCTGCACACAAAAGCTACCAAAGGGATAGCAAGTCCTAGAGAATAAAAGTTGCCCTCTTGCCCAGCACAGGCTGCTCTGCAGAGCATTGTTTTAGTCTAGATCCCAGTTCCACAGCGGCAGAAAGGCCTTGCGGTTTCCATCTGTGAGTTGGGTAATTTCTCTCTCCTCCACTTGCCATTCAGCGTGTGTCTTTCCAACATGGGCTTGGGCTGGCCATAAGCCTCAGGCCTCAGGCCTGTCTTCTGCCCTCTCCAGAGCCCTGGGCTAAAATGCAATTTATTAGACAAATTTAGCTTCTTCTGAAACTGGAGCAAGAGAAATCAGGTGACCAGACTTTCTTGAAATATGCCTTGCTAGCCTTTCTTAACCTTTCCCCCAATCTCACAAATTTACTCTTCTCATACAGGACCTAATACATAATAGACATTGTTCTGGGCAATCTAAGGCATGTTTTATTGTCACTTCACAACACTGGTAAGGTGACACACACATATATATGAGGGTGAGTGGACAGACAGATGACAGATAGATAGGTAACTGATAGATTTGCAGGTTTGCATTGTTTAACAGTGGAGATGTGCTCCAAAAAAATGTTGGGTAGTTTTGTCATAGTGTGAATAGCACAGAGTGCACTTACACAAACTAAGATGGCAATGAAGTTGTTGGATGTTGGCTGTAGGAGCGTCATTGTATATTCAGCTCATGATTGGCTTAAGTGCAGGACTTTCTCTAGAGACAGAAGTGTGACTCGATGAGAGCAGTGCACTTGACCATAGCCCTGAGAGTGCTGGCACCATGTCTGTTTAGGCTCACTCTCATCACATCCAGGACGTGATGACATCGGAACATAAGTACTCAATTAGAGTCAATGAATACTGAGAAAAAAAGAAAAAGAAATGAGTGCCCAGACCTATATGTTTAATGGAAAGCAATTTGTTTGGTTTAGTGGGGAGGGGATGCAGAGACAAGCATACGTCATCAGACCCCTAGAAGGGAAGGAAGCTGCAGAGCTGGTCCCAGAGGAATGCAGAACAGGGATCCGCTGAAAGGCACGGGGTTAAAAGAACTTCTGTGAGGAGCCAGGAGCCTCTACAGAGGCAAGGGGGGCATGGAGACCCTAAGGGCCTGTGGCTGCTGAAGCTTAGGTGCTAAGGTAGGAGACCAATCGACAGATGCAGGTCATTCCAGTGACCCAGGCTTCACTCCGGACAGGCTAAAGACACAGGGGACCAAGAGAGGTCTGTGTTCCTGTTCCTGCTCCGTCACTGTCGTATGACTTCAGCCATGATGGCTCACCTGACCCAACCTGCTTCCTCCTCTGTACAATATGGCCATGGCAAACACCAGCCTTGAAAATCCACTAACTTTGTTGTGATGGTCAGAAGAGATGGCCACATACAGGAAGCATAAAGGACCACGCCATGCACTGAAGTATGAGGGTCTCAGTGGAAGCTGGAGCCTGCTTGAGCATAAAGACCGTGGTTCTTACTCGGGCATGTGTTAAACAAGGTTCCACAACTAAACCAACGGGATGCCCGTGTGTATATGTACATATGTACAGACAGACATATAATAAAGATATATAAGTGATAGAGGATAGATACATACATGGTCGGTAGATAGAAAGGTGGGGGACATAAGTAAAGATGGGAAATAGACTATAATAATGTAGATAGAAAATAGACAACAGGTAGGTAATAGATGAAAGATATTTGATGTATAATAAAAATAAAAGGTAGATACATAGATAATGGATGAAAAATAGGTAATAGATAATAAATGTTAAAGATAGAGAAATATATCATAAGTAGATAGTGCATAGAAAAAGATAAGTAAGAGAAAATAGATAATAAAGGTAAATGATAGATATATACAAAGATGTATAGATATTATAGATGATGAAAAGAAAAGATAGATAATACAGATGGATGGTAGATACATAGATAGCATGTCATCCATAGATAATAGAAAGACAATAAATCATAGCCAATGAGGATTAAGAATTGATAGATGAACGATAGAAAATAGATAAAAGAGATGAGAGATAGATAGAATAATGATATATTATAAACAATACATAGCTAATAGATAAACAATAATAGTAAAGATATCAATATTAGATGACACAGGTAATGAGTGAATATGGGAGATATTAAAGACAAACAGACAAATGACATGCAAAATAGATAATAAAGACAAATGATAAATAAGATGAAAAGCAAATATATGAAATATAGATGATATATATGATATTTGATAGAAGAAAGAGAGGATAGATAGATAGATAGATAGATAGATAGATAGATAGATAGATAGATAGATAGATAGATAGATAGAGGAGAGAAGTAGATGAGAGATAGGTAGATAGGTTCATTTGTTGTGAGGGGTAGCTCATGCAATTACAGAGACAGGCAAATCTAACCATCTCATCTGTAAGCTGTGGGCCAGGAAAAATGGTGGTGAGACCTAGTCCAAGCCCATAGACCCCTAACCATAGCAACCAGGACTATAAATCTGGAGGCCCAGAACCAGGAGTGTTCATATCCAAGGCAGGAGACAAGTCAGTCACGGAGAGAGGAAATTCTTCCTTCCTCCTAACTTGCCATTCTAATTAGCCCTTAATAGATGGATGATGACACTAGGAGGGAGACCTGCTTTCCTCAGCTACCAGTTCAACACCAGTGTCTACCAGAGACCAGCTCTTGACATTCCCTCAAGAAATTCCTTACTGGCGGAGTTAGCACACCCAATCACGCTGGGCTCTCAGCACGCTCTCATGGCCCCACCTCCCTTCTCCTACAGCAAACACCAGCAAGATCTGCTACAAAACACCCAGCCCCCCAGGAAAAACTGGAGCAACCAAAGGAAAAGTGAGATGCAAAGGCTCTGAGCACACAGTCCTAGGGGCACTGGCTGGAGATAGTCAGTGAAGTAATCACAGTGGCTGCCGGCGAGGGCACGCAACTCGGGCCTTGACTTAGCACACATCCTCGGCTTCCATTATCACCCCTCCATTCCCACTCCCATTGAGTTTTTTTGAAACAGGGTCTCTGTGTAGCCCTGACTGTCCTGGAACTGCTACTTAGACCAAGCTGACCTCGAACCCAGAGATCCAACTGTCCCTGCTTCCCAAGTGTTGGGATTAAAGATGTGCACCACCACACCCAGCCCTGGCTTCCATTCTCAACTGGATCTTTTTCTCACAGAATCCCCTTCCTCTAGACAGGAAGAGAGGGACTCTCTTTCTCTCCTACTCCTTCATTACCACCCTCTCCAGTGAGCTTACCCCATTTTCATTTGATCCCCTGAGTACCACTTAGAGTCTGAATCCTAAGAACAATATGAAGGATGATGTCTTGAATGGTCCCTCATCCTTATCCTCAATGTAGGAGGAAGACTATGGTTCAAAAGATAGGTTCCCTGCTGAGGCCACATAATAAGAGAAAGAAACAATGGCACCCAGTACACACTTACTGGTTGATTGTTCTGCCTTCATCCATTGACAGGCTTCTAGTTGCCAGTAAAATGCCCAACCCCAAAGGGAGAAGGATGACCACACTCCTTATTCGATATACTAACAAACCATACTACCACAAGCAACATCACGACTCACTTCTTTTCTTCACTCTGCCATTCTGAGCATTGGCAATGTTCCTTAGGCTTATCTGCACATGGTGACAACATGGCCACAGCCATTCTAAACATCATGACCACATGGTAATACTCCTCAAAGAACAGACTGTCCTACTTTTGTGCCCATTGTATGGGGGAAACTCCTCTGGGACTCGTGCAACCTCTGTGATGTCTCATTGGCTAGATTTAAAACAAAAAAACTGCCCCTGTATACTTGGCTGGCTTTGAGCATTGCTCCCCCTATGGGCCTGAGGGGAAGCCAGCGTTCCCTGAAGTACAGGAGTCTAAGAGAGCTGGACGAAGTAAAGGTTCTGCCAGCAAGGAAGAATCTGGGAATTGCCTGAAATGCAGAGAGCTCATAGCTGGACATGCTGCCCAGATGGGATGCTGGTTTCCACAGGGACAACAGGGAGACAGCTTGCAGGAATACAAGGCCCTGTCAGCATCTGTCACCACCTGCTTCTGCTTTCCTCCTTCTTTGCCAAGAACTTGGCACCGAACTAGCAGCCAGGGTGGAGTCCTGAGCAGCCCTGTCAAGGGGAGCTGGTGCCTCATTGTTCCACTCATCTGCTTCCAACTGGAAGCACACGGCTCCATTCCTAGCTCTTAGCTCCACACTCTCCATTCCTAGCCCTTAGCTCCACACTCCCCCACTCTTAGCCCTTAGCACGATGCCCCAACACATAGGAGATGCTCTAAGTATGTTGCTGAGCCAGTGACTAAAACCCATAAGCCTGGGGTGTTGATCTTTCAAGGCTGTAATCAGATCCAGACAGACCATGAAGGGAAAAGCATTCTGCTAACAGCACAAGGAAGCATCAACATCTTCACGATTCTCTCTCTTCTTTTTCTTTTTCAGCTCAAAATCTCATACTCTTTACCAGAAATTCCACCAAGGACTTATC
The DNA here is from genome assembly GCA_004026605.1 of Ondatra zibethicus. Lineage (NCBI taxonomy): Eukaryota > Metazoa > Chordata > Mammalia > Rodentia > Cricetidae > Ondatra > Ondatra zibethicus. Next base: position 50,982 of record PVIU01000386.1, read on the forward strand.
CAATCTGGCTCAGAGAATTTGGAAGCGTCTGAATAGAAGAAAGAATATTAGAAGGTCGGTCCTGGGTTAATGTGTGCCTCAGTAGCTCCGAGTACCATTAAAAAAAAAGACACCACAGGCTGGCTTTATGGCTTAGACAACAAAATTTATTATCACGTGTTTCTGAACACTAAAACTCCAAGATCAACATGCTGTCAGGGTTGCTTTCTGGTGAGGCTTCTCCTCTGAGCTTTCAGGTGCCACCTTCTCACTGTGTCCTCGGCGGGGGGGGGGGGGACATTCCTCTGCCTACATATGGAGAGATAGAGGAAGAGAGAGGGGCACCCATTTTACACCCTCCAGTTCTATTGAGACTGCACGGAAGAAGGAGGGATGTGTCGGAAGTCCCACCCCGAGCTAAGGAACTCTTGACATTTGATTGCTCCTAGGAGGTGAAAAAGTCAGTTTTCCTCATAGATCAACCTCATTCCAGAGCGGGGGCCACACCCAGGAACAGTCGACCCACATGAACTGGACTCCATGAATTCTTTTTCAGTGTTTGTTTGTTAACGAAAGATGAAAAAACTACGAAGTTGGGTGGTAGGGAAGTGGGGGCGGATCTGGGAGGGGTTGGTGGAGGGGGTTGAATATGAGCAAAATATATAAAATTCTCAAAGAAAACATAAAGACATTATTATTTTAGAAGACCGCATCCTTACAGCTTCATTAGTCTCCATGGTTGTAAGCCCATGTCCACACATGGTCCCACAGTGGGGTTGAGCATCAGCATATGACAACGAGAGGGGCAGAGTTTAACGTCCAGCACCAGTCATGTCAGTTAAGGCTCACTCTTGTGACTCTCTTTCAGCCTGCTTATCTATAAATTTCCTATCTCCAGGAAGAGCTTGGAGTTGTGACCTCAGTGCATGAATTCAGGAAAACACCGTCCAAGCCAGAACACAGTTTAAGAGAGTTTTGGAATAGTCCTTCTGGTCATAAGATCTTCAGCATGGCTTTGTGTCTCACAATCTATGTCACAGCAGAAGGTCAGTCAGCGTGATAGTGTCATGTGACCCAAGACCATGTTTAGAGTTCATTATCAGACCCTGGTCCTCTTACTCTGCCTCCCAGGTTCCTCCACCTCTGGTTCTACCTATCAGCATCTGCTCCTGCCAGTTCCACAAGGGTCCCAGTGCCCTATCCAGACTCCAGTGGCTGTCTCTTTTACCTGGCCTTCCACAAATGTGGAAGGGTCCTGCTTGTCCTCTGACTTTGTCCTCACAGATCAATTAGCTCATGTTGCAAAGCTAGCCACTGACAGACCTGTTTCTCACTCATGTGCACACCCAGCGCTCTGGACATAAAGCTCTCCTCCACACTCACTCATGGACACGGCTGACCTAGAGCCTTCCAGACTATGACATCACCAGTTCAGAGTTCTCGGCGGGAGGCGTGTACAAACAAAATGCATGCCACCTCTTCAGCACCCATCTGCATCTCCCCTACTCCCCATTGACCAGCGCCAGACACCTGTTCTGACTGTTCTGTGTGAGCAGGAAAGGGAGAGAGGCTGGAAATAGCGGCAAGTGCTGATAGTGTGTATAATTCATACCTTCATTTAAAAATCATGAGTCCTCCCCAGCCAGGAGTGCTCTCGCCATTTCTTCTCCTCCTACCAGAAACACAACCAGGTCTCAAACATTCCCAGCACACATTGCCAACAACAGGCAAAGGGCCACTTGTTATTTCTGAGTCCTTAATTTCAACAGTTTTCTAATAAGTCTCTCAGCAAGGAAAGAGGGTGACCGATTCACCTGCCTGGATACAGGAAGTCCCTCCATCTCCCTGAGAGGGAATTCCCCTAGTTTCTGCTGGAGCCATGGGTTCCCTCACAGAGGGCCATCCAGATAAATGTTATCAGCCCTGCATGGTCTTCCAGCTCCTACTGTAGCCCAAGTTGGAGAATATTTCCATGTACCTGCTGTGTCCCCTCCTCCCAGGGACCCTCTCCCATTCAGCCAAGGGACCAAAGATAAATAATTCACGCCCAGACATGCTCCTGCACTGCGGCTAGGATTTAGAGCAGGCATCGCTCATGCCCCCCTTGCTGCCACAAGAAAAATTACAAATTGATCCACAGGACCGGACTCCTGGCTCATACTTCTCCTGGGCTGCCATGGCTTCTTCTCTCTATAAGTAATGGCTGAGCTGGCTGACAGTTGGATTTAAATCAGGTTTGGGAAGGAGGGGGAGGCGCTGGGGAAGTGGGTGGAGAGAGTGACAGCAGAGAGTGGGCAGTGGGAGGACAGGCCAAACAGCTGGATTTGACCACAGAGCAAAATGCTGGCTACTAGCCCCACATACTCATGGAGAAATTAGACTAGCATCATGATGCTCACTGAGCAGAATTCTTATCTTCGGTGCCCTACAGAGAAAGAGCTAAAACTATCGTTTGCCACCATCTCCAGAGCCTGTATTTTGTGCCAAGGACCGTTCTAAGAGCTTTGTGTGTAAGAACTCATTTGAACTAATTAGAAGTTGGCTTGGCTTTGAGTGATGGCGGTCCCCAAACCACAGAGGTTGAAGCAAGATAAATGGTTTATTTTCCCAAGGAGGTTGAGCAGGCCAGGGTTAGTTCCCACATCACCGGCTTCTCTCTTGATGTTCTTCCTGCATGGCCTCCACTCTCAAAGTCACTTTGCTTCAAGGTGACTGTTTTAGCTCTACCCACAAGGTCTGAACTGCTGCCAAAGGGATGGAAATGAAGAGAAGGAAACGTTCCCTCTCGTTAAAGACCGCCCTCTGGGAAGGAACACATGCTAAGGCTTTCATTTCATTGGCTTCAACTTAGTCATGTGGCCACATTAGCAAGGAAGGCTGGGAAATGTAGTCTGGCTTCTACAACTATAAGACGTACTAACATTTGGAATTCCTGGTACTGAAGAAGACACAGAGAAAGGTGACTGGAATACAATCAGTACCATCAATCACATAATTGGCTTTATGAAAATTTTTGAGGTACTTTTATCTTTAAAAGCCTTTACAAGATCAGGTAACCAACACATAAGATTTTTGCGTGAAACTCCCTGATCAAAATTATTCTTTTATCTTTTGTCTTCTATTCTTTTCTTCTTTCTCTCCTTGTATTCCTTTCTTCTTTTTTAATATGAAGCGTTGCTTTATAGTCCAAGCTCACAGTCATCCTCCTGCCTCCAAGCACTGGGACTCTAGGCCTGCGCCACAATGCCAGATTCAAAAGTCATTCTCATCTTTCAAGTCACTTAATAAACATTAATGATATCTTACCTATCTCAAGTATTTAACTGTCAGCCACGAGAGACTCTGAGCTCCTTAGAGGGAGGTCTATAGTTTAATTCATCTCTCCCTGGTGCCCAATATCATGCCTGGCATAAAGAGAACACTCAGCAAATAAACATTTGTCATACTAGATCAAAGGCAATCTTTTCCTTTGCTCTGCCATTACCATTCTCATTATCAAAAATATATGAATTAGCGGTTCCACATACTTAGCATTCATAACTCAAGATAAATAGGCACGACATCCAAAGCCCAAATTTGAAAGAATTGAAAATGAAGAGTAACAGTCACCTCTCTCCATACACTCTTCTCTGCAGAAGGCTGGAGGAAGAGCTCTCTATTGGTTTGCAAGGCAGGAAATGAATCCCTGCCTCCTACGGGAGGGGTGTAGGGCTGCACCCATGACTAGGGGCTGCAGCTCCACAGGCTTGGCAGAGCCACCCTCCCAGGAAGCTGACAAAGCTGTGCAGTTCAGGAAGAGTTCATCTGAAGTGACTCCCTCGTCACCCCTCTCTCAGCCCATTCTTTGTGGCATTTGCAATTTCTCTGCTCCAGGGGTCAAGTCTCCAGTGTGCCCTCCCTGAGTAATTGTGAAATTATTATGGTTGGTGATTTTAATTTAAATTGGATGGAGAAATGTCATACTGCGGTCGACTCATTTGCTATGGATTTTCACTTAACCAAATTGATTAGTCAACCAACTAGACTTAACTTGAGAGTTGTAATCATTCATTATTAGATCTCATTTTTCCCAACGCACCCAGATGATGTCGAGAAATTAAAACTGCAGCAAAAAACTTCAGCAGTGTCTTCTCTTCGAGGCAGTGGAGTCTGCCTTAAAGGCTTCAGAGATGGGAGAGATGGCGAAGATCTGTGTGGAGCTTGCCAGGTTCAAGTTTCTAAACAAAAGCTTGCTGTGGCAGAAAGATGGCCAGAAGAAATGAGTGGGAGCTTACGGGGGGGAGGGGGAACTGGACTCTGAAATGCTGATCCATCTCTTGTCCCTGTTCTCCATATCAAACTCCTAACCATCCGTTAGGGTTGGGCTGAGAATTTTTCTCTACAGACTTGTGTCTTTGAATACTGGGTCATCAGTTGCTGGCACTGTTTTGGGAGGTAGAGTCTAGCTAGAGGAAATGAGTTATGGGGGATGAGGCTGAACATTATAGAGCAGCCTCTTTCCTGCACAACCGCTCTTCCTCCTGTCGGTCGCCAAGATAGAACCAACAGCCTCAGGATCTGTCTGTCATACTGTCCCAGTCTTGAAGGACTGTCTCCCCTGAACTGTGGGCCAAATAAACCCATCCTCCTTTATGTTGCTTCTGTCAGGAATTAGGACATGGCAATAAGAAAAGTAACAGATACGTTATACTTAAAGGTGATCTTAAATACCACTTATTCTTTGATGGCCACGCCCCATAAGTTTGCAGGCAGAGTAATTGTCCACTCTTCTCTCCCACGGTATGTGTCTAGTATAGGAGTTGGTAACTTTTGTTCAATTGTTTTTAAATAGTTTCCTTTCAAATGTATCCTTTGAAATTTTTGTTGGCATGTATTTATTTATGGGCAGGGTACATGCGCCATGACATGTGTGTGAAGGTCAGGGGCCAACTTGTGGGGAGTCAGTTCTCTTCTTCTCCCTTTTGAGTCCTGAGATGTGTGTCCTGGGAATTGAACTCAGGTCTTTGGGCTTGGTGATAATTGTCTTGACCTACTGGGCCATCTCAATGACCCTGTAACCTTAGGCCTTTTTTTTTTCTTTTTCTTTTGTTGTTGTTTTCGTTTTGTTTTTTGTTTTTGTTTTTGTTTTTCAAGGCAGAGTTTCTCTATGTAACAGTCCTGGCTATCTTTAAACTTGCTCTGTAGACCAAGCTGGCCTCAGACTCACAGAGATCCACTGGCCTCTGCCTCCCAAGTGCAGCTGAAAGGCATGTACCACCACTGCCCTGCTCAACCTTAGCCTTCTTAAGGGCGGGGCCATATTCAATATTTTATTCTGGCTCCTAGATCAACACACAGTGGGCCACCAGTAAATATCTATCTGTGTATTGAATGAATGAATTGTCCAAAGAGAAAATCTCAGGTTTGGACACTGGGATGTATCCAAAAGATGAAATAAGACTCATCACTGTAGGTTCTTGAATACACGCAAGAGGGAGAGAGAAGAGGCTCAGCTCCCACAGGTGTGAGTTGCACCTTCGAGGTGGAGTAGCAATGCTGACATATTAGAGCAGCTATGTTGGCTGTCTGCACTGATTGCTGGGAAGTTTAATGTGTTGGTTGACTGTTTGAATGACAGCAAAGAATGTATCCAGAAAGAAGTGGCCATCTTCCTGCTGCCACTCTGGACAGACTGATCATGGAATATCATCATAAATGGAGAGCCCTGGGGCTGGGGACATGGCTCATTGGTAAGATGGCCTGATGCGCCAGACTTGAATGTGGGTGCCCAGCACCTATGTAAAATTTGATGCACTGATACACATATTTAATTCCCACACGGCAGAGACAGAAGCACCCCTGGGGCTTGTTGGCTGACCAACCAGTCGAACCTAATTGATGAGTTCCAGGTTCAGTGAATGACCCTGTCTCAAAATAAGGTAGAGAGTGATCAAGGAAGGTGCTGACAACAGCCTCTGGCCTCTGCACACTTTTGTTCACATATATTCTAGCATACCTGCACACACATACACCCTTCCCCTGCACACAAAAGATAGTAGTGACAAAAATTTGAGCAAAGGATTTCCTGTGCATACAAGGACAGCAACATTAGCATCCTGCCTGAGCGGTCACTTAGAAGGATGCCCTGATCTCATGCCAGAAGGTATCAGTATCTTGAGATTCTTAAGCATTATTCAACAAGGGGGCCTGCATTTTAACCCTTCACTGCGGTGCATTATAAATCACAGAGCTCTTCTTAGATACAGTGGATGGACTTGAAAACATGTCATACTAGACATGTATGAAGACTTAGAATGTGACATGGAGAAGGGAATCCTCAGTAGTGACACCCTAATCTTCAAATTTGGGGAAAGGCTCCTCTGCACCATCCCGTGGGACAGAACCAGAGCCCCTGGGTTCTAAAGCTTGCACAGACTTCCTCGGCATTAGTGCTGGTGGGCAGGGCAGTGGAGGCATTTTACAAATCAGAACCGTGTTTGCCGTTGGATGCTGTGGAGGGAGAGGCTGAGCATCAGGTGGAAATTGGGCTGGAGGAGTCATTGCATCCCTCCTTGGGGCTTTGATCTCGTGCTCTGTCTTAACAGCTCTGTGCTGCTACAACCGAAACCCAGCATGGGTGCTTTATGTTGAAGAGAAGTTTATTTTCTCAATTTTGAAGGCAAGAAAGTCCAAAATCAAAGTGTGGGCATAAGAGCTGGGCCATCGTCTCGCTTCAGGCTGTGGTGGAAAATATGGCCCCCACACAGCAGTGGGGAGAAGAGAAAAGGGAGGGAGCAAACATTGTTCCTTCCTTCTCTAAGGAAAGTCACCTATTCATGGGAGTCTTTACTATCCAAACACCTCTTAAAGGTTCTTCCTCCCAGCACCATCACAATAGGAATTAAAATTCAACATGTGTTTTCAAGAGGACAGACACTCAAATCATATTGCTAGGCAATCCTTTTTTTATTTTTCTCAGAGTTTTACATTGACATAGGGGTGTGCATGTGTGTGTGTGTGTGTGTGTGTGTGTGTGTGGTGTGTTATCATTTGGTGCAGATATGTAATGTAGAGTGATCAAATCAAAACAATTGTCTTTTCTTTAGATTTTTATCATTAATGCATTAGGAACTTTGAAATACCTCCTTTTTCTCCTACATAAAATATATAATACATTTCTATGAACTGTACTCACCCTTCTGTGCTGTTGAACAGCAGAACTCCTATATCACTGTATTCCGGGACCTGTTATCTGACCTCCATCTGTCTCCTCTCTCTCTCCCCCTCCTAACCTCTAGTGACCACTATTCCAGTCTCTCCTTCCAGCAAGTAACTCTTTAGCTTCCATGTGTGAATGAAAACTGCAGTACTTGTCAGAGTTCACATAACGAGTCCTTCATTCATTTCCACCTGGGTAGTCAGGAAATGTAGGAGGCCATCCTTTCCTATGACTGAACAGGCCACTCCGTGTGGACACCACATTACCATTTCCCACAAAGTGGCAGCTTAGTGGATTCCACCTCTTAGTCATGGCGAATAGTGTGCAAACCCAGCTCCTAAAGCGGGGATGAAACAGTGGAACAGGACACAGGCAGAGTCTATGGTCTGGAGTGCGTAGATGGGAACTTCTTCCTTGGGATTCGTAACAAGTGCAGCCACAGGCGAAGAGAATGGCTTGCAGTTGGCCCGCCCTCAATGGTCTGTCTCAACTGTGTCCTTTCTGCTGCTCCTGCGGAAGGTTAGCCTCCATGGACAATGCTACTTTAGTCAACCCCACCCCCTTCCAGCCAACAAACATACCATGAATAAATCAGTCAGTGAATCCCATCACCCACCCTAGGTGTGTCTGCAGGCTGAGGATGTGCTAGTTAAGAGTGACTAAGAAAAGTTACCTTCACCATGGATCCTCAAAGTTACACTAAGTGGCTGTGATCCAGAAAGATCCAGGGAGTCTCGATATAAGAAAAATAAGTTCCAGGCCAGTTGCTTCTTTCCTGGCTCCTGGAATCATTTTTCCAGCCCTGCTGTCTGCACACCCCATGGGAGCTATTCATTAACGAGGGTGAGAAATGCCTAAATTACCCCCTCTGGTTCATGTCCAACTCATTCAGATGGTAAGAATGCGAGATAACTTACTCCGGCATCATTTCCAGTACTATCACCCAGCCATTTCCCCTCTAGTAGAGAGCAGCCATGAAGCCAAGGGCCAGGACCTCAGTCAGCTCCCACCCCCACCCCCAGCCCAGCATCCCTATGTCTCACCCCTGACCCCCACCAGTCCCTTCTGTTCCAAGTTTCAGTATCAATGGAAACTGTTTCCCCTTCCAACCCAGGCATCAGATCTTGTCTGTCTTAACCTTGATCTAAATCAGGATCTTCTGAGTTCTTACTTTCTGGTGGACCTGGCAAGGCAACTGATGCCCTACCTGACATCTAGCACCACTCCAACTTCAGGCAGACTGAAAGCAGTGGCCATTTAGGGAAAGAAAATGGCATAGAAAGGAAGGGGCACTGAGCAAAGGTTTTATTCAAGCTTTCACATTCTAACATCTCCAAGGAGCTTTTACCAGAGTCCGTCATTTCCCTCCGAGAATCAATGCATTTTAATTCATACGAAGAAATCCGTCTGCTGGTCCTCTTCCTTCCAAGCGCAGAGAAGCGTTTAACAAAACAACCCAGCCTCGCATGGAGACAAACGCTCCAGCTTCTCCCTGAAATTACTGGAAGTTCATTTTCAAAAGCCGTCCTGTTTTCTGGGAATCAATGCATATCAACTAAAATCAATAGCTTCTCCGTGCGGATGGGCCGAGACACCAAACCGATCTAGCGCTGCGGTGCATTTGTATCCAAATCTAGGCATTCTCAACAAGTCAATGCATTTAAACGTCTGCCAGTGTCTTTTCACTTAAAGCTAATCTGTTTGCTGATCGGACTGTACACTTCCAGAGTGCATGGTAATATACTCTGTGTGTTTACCAGATCCAATGTACATTAACTCAAATCAAAATATTTCCACTTACCTTAAAATCAAGTTTGTCTCTACTTCAGCAACACTCATGGGAATTAACTCCAGACATGCTCTACAAGAGGGCACCCTCCTCTCCATCTGGCCCCAGGCTGGATAAATAGGTTTTAGAAGAACATGTATCCCGCATCTCCAATGTGTATACTCTAGAATTAGAAAGAATACTAAATACTGATCTGCCCTGTCTTCACAATCTCTAGCTCCCCCTATGCCATTTTCCACAGGGGCCCTCCCCTGTGTCTAAAACTTCCTGGGATAGTGTTCCAGGGTCGTTCCTTCCCATGTGACATGGCATCCACCCATGACCATCCTCTAGTCTGGCACTTGCCAAGCACCTTGCAAAACAAAAGGCCCCAAATCAATCCAAGAAAATATAAGCAGACTTGACATCCCAGGAGCATTTGATTTAGTGACAGAAGGGCTCTCTCCATGTTCAAAGGGTCAGTGCACAGATACTTGTGGTACCCACCTGTGGTAGTATGGATGTAATTGGCCCCCATAATCTCAATGGAAGGGGCGCTATTGGGAGGTGTGGCTTTGTTGGAGTGGGTATGGCCTCCATGGAGGAATTATGTCACTGTGGGGGCAGGCTTGGAGGTTTCCTACAGTCAGGATACAGCCCAGTGTGCCAGCTGACTTCCTGCTGCCTTCTGGTCAAAATGAAGCTAGTACCACATCTGCCTGCACACCACTACATTCCCTGTCATGATGCTAATGGACTGAACCTCTGAAACTGCAAGTGAGCCACCCCAACTAAATGTTTTCTTTGTAAGAGTTGCTGTAGTCATGATGTCTCTTCACAGCAATAGAAACCCTAACTAAGATACCATCCATCCTAGTATGTACAGATTCTGTACAATGCACAGGAGATAGACACGGTGAACAAAGGCCACTCCTTTTAACTTGCCTCAAGAGAAACATTAGCAGTGGTTTTAATTTAATTTTAAAACATTAGCTGTTAACTGTGTACACGTGAAAAGGATTGCAGAGAGAAGATAGGATAGGAAAGAACAATTACCAACAACTAAAACTATTGCCAAGGCAGGGGACAAGGTCAGGAGATATCCTGAGTGTGCACAAGATCCAAACCAGCATTGTCACACTCACTGGCAATCATTTACTTGACCTCACAAGTTTAATAATGTCCCATCTTGCAAGGGAAGAGACCATCTCCTAGGCTGTTAGCTCTGCAAGACAACTGGCGAGCAGTGCTGTTCTTCTGGAGATCATTAGCAAGTGGCAGAGCCATGATTCAAGCCCTGAGCCATCCGCTCATTCTTTGCCCACTGTCGTTTACCTGGAAATGCAAAATGACTTAATGGCACAATGCATCATATGCTCCCGGAGAGAGGTATCGGGTATTGCGTGGATTCTGATGGAAGACAACCTAGAGTCTGTGGCTATGGAGCCAACTCCTAGAAATACCAGGGCACTTAGAGTCCCCAGGGAAGAGGTACAGTTGGAACAAATACATGGAGAGAGGAGTGAGCAACATTTCAGAATAGAGGCGTGAGGATGACACGCCTGGCTCCTGTAGGGGATTCACAGCAGCGGGCCCTGGGTAGAGAAAGTAACCTATATTCTGGAAGATCTTAAATGTCCTACTCTGAATGAGTTCCTAGGTTTGACCCCCTATCCCACAGCTCCTGCTAGCCTTGAAGACACAGAGGAGCCAAAAGACAGTGTAGACCCCACCCCAACCCAACTCAGACCTCTCTTGATCCATCAGGGCACCTCTTGGCCACACAGGCCTGACGCTAGAAACTCCGAGAAGCAGCAGTGGAAGAAGGCTGGTCCCAAGCTCAGATCTCAAGGTATCACCATGGAGACGTTGCACAGGCTGCCAGCCAGCCACACAAAAGGAACTGTGAGGCTGCCTGGCTCACCTGGGACCTGAGCTAAGGAGGAGGTGGCAAATGTGTTTCATTTTCTCTCTTCGTTTGCTCTCAGTCAAAAAGAAGAAGCAATTTATACCAGTCCCTGAGAGGAAATCGGAAGCCCACCCTTCTACGGTGGCTGGCTTCCTTCAGAGAAGCCTGGTTTGGGTTCTCTAGGAGAAAGGTCTGGGAGGAAGGAGGAAAGCTAAGAGAAACCCGATATTGGTTATCCCTCTGTCCTGCCCATGCAGAGGGAAGCACTCAGAGCCTCGTGGACTTAATGCGAATGTGGGCTGAAATCTTTGGACTTCAGAAAGCAAAAGCTATGCCGTTGACTAGAGGCTAGGTATCTTTATATGGGGAGAAATAACACCTTTTGGGTACCCTGGGGTATTGTCAGCCCCACAGCCACTCTGCCATGCCATCATGGTCACCCTGGTTGACCAAGCATACCAGTGCGGTCATTCCCCCTACCCAGAAGCCTGGAAATACCCACCCACTCAAGGAAGGGGACGGACGGCAGCCGGATGTGCAAAGACAAGCTGTTACTTCTGAGTTTGGAAAGGGAGACGCCCCAGCCGGCAAGCAATCTTCACACGCTCATAGTGGTTCTCCTCTGCAAAGGGGTGAGAAGAGGGGTGGGGGAGGTGGTGCCAAGAGAGGGAGCAAGCAGAAGAGGTGAGAAATCCAGCATCTTCAGACCTGCCCACACTGCTGGCTTGACAGCTGTGTGCAATGCCTCATCTCACAGTCATTAGAGGGACCCCCGCAGGATGGATGGAAGCCGAACACCCTGAAGGGTGGGAAATGAAGAGAAGGCTTGCTGCTGATAGGCGTGCATTTGAGCATCTTGAGAGAGACAGGCACTATCTAGGGGCAGTCCTGGCTCCCAGCGTCCCACAGTCCTGGGGGAAACAAATAGACAGGCATTATCATCACTCTGAAAGCCTGAGGCAAACAGTGGACCAAGCCCTCATATCTGATCTGAGCTCTTTCTCTTCCTTCTCTTAGGACAAAAAGAGACTCAAATTCAACTTCCCTTCCAGTCCCACCCAGCTTCTTCCAGCTCCCGAGCCAAGGCAGGCCGCCCGCCAGCAGGAGAGGCCGCTGCGTGGAGGGGCGGTCTCAAGACCTAGCCTCATGGTGGGGCCCTTGCACTAGAAGCCGGAGTCAGGCACTGCTTGACCTTTCTTCTGAGCCTTGTGGTGGCTCTGCTCCACTCCTGGGTGGAGCCCACCCTCAAGGCCCCACACAATCCACACACAGCCTTTCTGAACTCGCTGATGTGCCCTCTGCCCTGGCAAACACAGGTGCAGTGATTGTGTCCCGTCCTCCCCTCTCCCCGTTCCCCACACACCTCTGATGATGCCTTTGTGCCTCTAGGTCTGCAGTTGCTTCACTGACCTGGCCTACACCCAGATGCCGCATGCCCTCATCCCTCAGGTCAGTTTCAACCTTACTTTCTCACTGAGCCCTGCAGGCCACCTTCTCTGAAACTGCAGACAGACTCCTAGGTTCCTCTTTGTCCCCTGCCTTTTTCTTGACACTAATCACTATCTTGAACAACTTACCTACCCTTGCTCAGGCCGACACTAGGTGAAAGTGTTTACTGCTTTCCTACACACTTAGAAGCACACCAGGAAGTTGGGTAGGTGCCCGGTAACCAACTAAGGAATGAATGAAAAAGATACCCCGAAGACTCCTCCCTCTGTCTCCTTTTAAGGGAAAGTAGCCATGTCCCTTTTACACATCTCTCAAAGTGGAATCCTACCTAGAAGATGACGAGGCCCTTGAAGCCAGTGAGCCCAAACAAGGATGATAGAATGGGGGTGTTCTGTCAGCCCCAGAGAGAGTGGGAGGTGGGTGAGAAAATGCCTCTGTGTGGGAATCTTTTATTTATCCATGTATATATTTTAATGAGGCAGGGTCTTGATATATAGCCCTGGTTGTTCTGCAGCTCATGATGTACCCCAGACTTCTTCAGTCTTCTAGTGAGTCCTCCTGGGCGACAGGATCACAGGAGTATGCCACCTTGTCACCGTAGAGAGCATTATCACTATATAAAAAAAGTGAATTCACCCTGCTCACTTGTCTCTCCTATAGTGAACACACACACACACACACACACACACACACACACACACACACACCTCAGCTTCTTCCTCTGAACATTAAGGATTGAGAAAAAAAGCACAGCGAAATTCCCAGTTTCCAGTCCTAGCTCCTGAGTTATCACTCTGAGTCTCTGTAGCCTCAGACACCAGCAGTTTCCTGACTCAACCCTAAGGTCAGAAATGGCAACTCACCTGGCTATTCACCCACACCAGCCTGGCCTCATCTATACAATTCTGCTGCAGAGAATCTTAGATGTGGGCACAGCTCCTGCTGATTCTGTCCCATGGTTGGTGATGGTGAGGCTAGGGTGCTGATGAAGCAAGAAGAGACAAAAACCCCGAGAGAGCAAACCATGAGGCATTGACCCAAAGTGGTCCAGCTGGGTCACTATCCAGCAGAGCAAATTCTTCTGCAAGTTGGGATTTTCGATGACTACCCAGGCTGCTGGATCCCAGATGTAGGGGCCATCCCTGTCTACCAACCCTGCAAGTGGGTTGGTGACACCAAGGCCACAGTTTCTCATAGTGCAGGCTCATTGGGCAGATTCATGCTGTCACAGGTGGCTTGGAACTCGGGAATGAAGGACTGAGGCTGCCGGCTGTCATCACACTCTGGCCCATGTAGGCTAACTGGGCCTTATTTATAATGGAGCTTTTATCATATGTGACTCTCACTGTCCCTGCCAGTTAAAACCATTTGATGTCCTAGAGCCTCTGGAAAAGGGAGAAGGGTGGGAGGGAACAGGCAAAGGCAAAAGAAACAAAAGGAGTTTCTGAGCAGGACTTCAAAACTGCCAAGTGGTTGAAAGGATCTCTGCGAAGGTTCTGACCTACTTTGCATGCAGATAAGCCATCTCCTTCACTTTAAAAGAAAAAGGAAAGGGGGATAAAAAAAAAAACACCCCTGTACAAAGTGGCCACGGCTCTATTCAAAGGAGCTGTGGCCGCAGTGCAGAAAGGGGCTTTCTCGCTGTAATCAGGAGCCATTTAGGAGCCATGATTTGGGTAATTATGAGAGATTTCAGCCTTTCTCCTTCCAGGGCCATGCACAGCTCAGGAAGACGGGCCTGCCAGAGTAAGATAGCCAAGGCTGGAAGATCCAGGGCCTGGCAGCTCAGGCTGCAAAGAGCAGACCCCCCAAGCTAAGGATGAGACATACCCATTTGGCTGCCTACCCTGGCTCTGATGGACAGTTCTTGCTGGGCAACCTTAAGGCCTTTATCCAGACCACTGGGATGCACTGTCTCATCATGGGACACCTAAAATGATGCACCAGGTAGTGGTTATAAGTAGAGACTATGGGTCTACTCATGGAGCTTAGTAGTTGCTCAATTATAGTGATTTCTGACAGTTATCTAAAGGAGGAATGTAATAATACATGCTCAGTCATGGTGACTCCTGACAGTTTTCTAAATGATGTGTGAAGGAGGTGTCTCACCCTGCAGGTATGTTCCTTGGAATGAGCAGGACCAACTAGGGTTTCCAGTACCCAGTGATTAGAAGAGAAGCCAAGAGGAGAGCTATGGAGCAAGGAGCTCCTCAGCTGGACAAAGTCTCAGCGGAGCATGGAAGACAATAGGAAGTCGTCACAATGTGGGTCACAGGGCACAAAAAGTGTATGTGGAGAAATGCCTTTTCTTGTGGCTTTGGCCAAATGCCTAACAAGAGGCAACTTGGGTGAAACCCATAAGCTCAGTTTTACCATGAGGAAGGCAGGACAACATTCTCAGGGGACCAGGAACAAGGTGACGATAAGCCTCTAACCCAGAGGTTCTCCACCTGTGGGTCATGGCCCCTTTGGGTATCAAATGACCCTTTCATGGACATCACATATCAGATATTTATATTATAATTCATAACAGCAGCAAAATTACAGATATGAAGTAGCAACGAAAATCATTTTATGGTTGGGGGGTCACTACAGCATGAGGAATTGTATTAAAGGGTCTCAGCATTAGGAAGGTTGAGAACCCTTGCTCTAACTCCTCCACTGTAGCTCTGCTTCTACCAGCAGGGCTTTGGGTCCAAAAGGTTTCACAGCTTCCTAAACAGTGTCTCCATCTGAGGAGAGTTCAAACTGTCACTATTCAAACATGAGCCTGGGGGGGGGGGTGCAGGCCTGGGGAAGAGCAGGCACTTTCATAGCATAACAAAGAATAAGGAAGTGTTTGCAGGAGGAAGATGGGGACAGCTATCAGCCTTCCCCAGGGCTTTGTGTACCCACTGGTATAAAGCTCAGCCCTCGGGAGAAAAAGCAATGTCAGGGTTGGGGTCCTTCTGTGACTCTTAATATTCAAGGTAAGTGGGGCCTGTTACCTATAATCCTGAGAGCCTGGGAAGAAGAGGCCACAGGACTGTGAGTTTACAGCCAGCCTGGGCTACACAGTGAGACCCTAGGAAACAAGAAAAGGAGGGAGGGAAGGAGGGAGGGAGGGAGGGAGGAAGAGAAAAGAGAGAAAGGGAGAGGAAAGGAAAAGAGCAAGAATAGAGATTAGATGAAACCTGAAAGGAAATTCCTGAGGAACTAGACTAAGGGTTATTAGCAAAATAGTGCATGGTTTTGATAAGTTCTTTTATTGGTATTCATCGCAATCCAATTCAGTAGCACTGTTCAGGAATTTTCCTTTTTGTTTAGTTTTCATTTTATTGTCTTTTTGCTTATGATTAAGGGTGGTTTGATTTTGGTTTTGTTTTTTAAGGCAGGGTCTCACTAAGCAACCCACATTGCCATTAGACTCGGGGTCTACACACACATACACACGCATGCATGCGCGTGCACACACCCTACCCAGTGCTGAAATGAGCCACTCTGCTCCCTGCTCACCCTTCCTGTCTCCTGGAGTATTACTGACCTCCTTTTACAGGTGAGGCGACTGAACTCTTGTCATAGCTGTGTCTGGATCAAGGTTCTGTGCTCTTGGTGGCTTTAGATCACCACCCAAGGTCTTTGTTTCCATTCAACAAACACATGACAAGCACCTGCCATTGGCGCCAGGCTCCACCTCGGCACCAGCGACACAATAATAAGCACCAGCAACTACTTTAGTGCCTGCCCACGCGGCACCTATGGAAGTCAGCCTGTAGGTTTCAGCAGCAGCAGCAGCTTTGCCCCCAGTGCAGTGTGTGTGTGTACACGCACATGTGTGTGTGCACGTGGTGGAGGGGCATGGGGGGGTGTAGTGAGACTTCAGGGACACGCTCAGAGGCTACAGAACAGCCCATTTAATCCCCATCACATTTAAGCATCAAAGGGCAGGTCAGTGTCTTTAGAAAATCCAATGATTTTGTGAATTCCAAACAAAGATGAAATTAATTGTGGATTATCCTCTGACTTCAGCTTTCCTTGAGCTAGGAAGAGTTGATAATGCTCCTGGAGCCAAGAAGCTGCTGGCTCCCCTGCCTCTGGTCAGCAGAGTACTTTTGATTGTCCCAGAGCCTGAGACTATCCCAGAGAGCATGACTTCGCTTGGCCTTCCGCCCTTCCCTATTCACGGAGGGAGCCTCTAGTCCAATGGCAAAGGCCCAGCTCTTGAGGCTGCTGTTCCTACACACGCCCAGAGTGGCGAGGACAGGATGCTTGGAACACCTGCAGTGAAACACAATGGCCTAGTTCCAGGCTCAGTCCTTAACTGGAGCTTTGTTTTGTTTTGTTTTGTTTTGTTTTGTTTTGTTTTGTTTTGGAGATAGGGTTTTTTTCTGACTGTCCTGGAACTCACTCTGTAGACCAGGCTGGCCGCAAACTCACAGAGATCCGCCTGCCTCTGCTTCATGGGTGCTGGGATTAAAGGTAAGCGCCACCAGAACTCTTTTAAAATTCCTTCTCCCAAAAGGAAAAGCCGGGGCCCCAGGCTACCCCACTTGTCATCCTGCAGTCAAAGTAAAGTGGGTGCCTTAGTCATTGTCCTATTTCTGTGGCAAGACATCAGGACCAAGGCGACTTCCATGAAAGAAAGCATTTATTGGAGGATTACTTACAGTTTCAGAGGTTTAGTCCATTATCATCATGATGGTGGCGTGCCTGGTGCTGGAGCCATAGCTGAGAGCGACACCCTAATGCACAAGGGGAGAGAAAGAGACTGAGCCTAGCATGGGCTTTTGAAAATCAAAGCCCAACCACAGTGATGCATTTTCTCTAACAAGGCCACTCCTTCTAATCCTTCTCAAGTAATGCCACACTCCCTGGTCACTAAACATTCAAATATATGAGTCATTCTTATTCAAACCACCACAGGGGGTTTTGATTGTTCTTAAAAAAATTGAAAACTTAAACCAAATACAAATTCCCTGGTATTAAACTATTTCCTTACTCCTTAAAAAAATTGAAAACTTTTCAATAATTACAAAATTTTCCTATTATCATCTTTGTATCTCACAGTAAATTGAGTTGGATACAGTGACTCCATTTATAGGGGACAAATAGTGACCCAATGTCATACTGGGTCAAGGCAGAAATAAAAGCCAAGACGACATTTCTTGGCACCTGACTTCTTTCTACCATCCAGCACCTAGCCCGCAACAGGGTTTCCTTTTCCAGTACAGTTAGCCAGGCCGCACTGCCAGGACTGTTCACACTCTTGTCTAATGGTGTCAAGGGGAATCGAACCATAGGATGCCTGTTAGAAGGAGCACTGCCCTTCTCTGGGGGCTTGTGTAGAGCTGTGAGATGTTTGATGGTCTCCATTCTTGTTCATTTGCATGTGTAGGATATGGACTCCAACAAGGTGAAGTATCTTGTTTAACATCACATCATACAGAAGTAAGATTTGCCTTAGAGTTGGACTTGGGGACTAAATTGTGAGCTCACATGTCTCAGAGGGAGCCCAGCTCTTGTCCCTTCTCCTGGAAAAACCCAGGAAGAGCCAGGGTGGTGGTATCTTCTTGACAATCATAATGGAGCATGTGGTAGGACTGGGGTGGTGAAATTTTGCCTCTCTCTCTTTCTCTCTCCCTCTCTTCCCTCCCTCTCTCCCTCTCCCCATCCCTCTCTCTCTCACACACACACACACATGCACACACACACGTGTGCCCTTCATGAGCAGAAATGTACGAAGGGTTTTCAGCAAGACTGTATGCACCTGGCAGTGCTCTCTATAGAACCTCACCTTCAGGAAGGCCAGCTCAGTCAATGTTGAGAAGTGGGACAAATAGGGAGGAAACACCCCTTTCTGTCCCATGATCCCATGAGCTGGGTTTCTCATAGGCAAGGCTAGAATTTGTCCCAGCCACACCCCATGGCAGCCTTGTTCATCATTTTCTGTCTAATGTTAACCTGACCTCGGAACTCCAAAGTATATTGCCATGGCACTAGGTTGAAAGCCCGAGGGGCCTGGGTCCAGCCTCAGCACCAAGTGAACCCACAGGCAACCTTGTATAAGTCATCCAAGTGTTCAGCAGTGCCTGTGGTCCCAGCGATGAAGAGACACTGTTGGCCTAGGTCAAAGTCTCTTCCAGCTCCATCACACGAGTCTCTTTTCCTCCAAGAAGCTGAGTTAATAACTGTTAGTATCAGTCCAGAACCTCTTTACCAAACACTGACTGCATTGAGGATCCCTGCTAGGGTCTGCGTGTGCTCTTTCCTTTGATCCTCACCGAAATCTTTGAGATATCATAAATATCCTCATTCTCCAAATGATACAACTGAGGCTTAGAGAGATGAAGTATTTGTCAGTGAAGTTGTAGCTATATGATATTACTTCTCTCCCTTACCTTCTAAAGACACCCTACACACACTCCTAATACACACTCCTTACACACACACACACACACACACACACACACACAAGTATCCCCATGTGTTCCCAAAGCTAGGACTTCCTGGCACGGTTGCAGACCTATGCTAAGACCTCCTCCAACGGTCAGCCTCTGGGATGAGCCTAGCCTCCCTCTCTCTCCTCAGAGATCAATACTATCCTTACTTTCCTGTACATTCCCAGTTTCAAAGATTCTTGCCAGCTTACTAGGGCCCTTTCTGGCTCTTGCAGCTCTAACTTCCACCCATTCTCCCGCCTATGCTGCTCTTGCTGGCTCTTCCTTGAACGTTCCCCATTACAGATAAGCCCAGGCTAGCTTCCTTGGCATCATGAATGCTCCCCCCACCTTCTGGAATATGGCCCCACAGGATTTGCACCACAGACCTATGTAGCCAACAGACTAGCACTTAGAACCCTATACCTAGAACTCCATGAAATAATCCATGGGCACCAAAGAGAGTATCCTTGTGGGCTCAACAACATAGACTTCAGTGTTGGCATGGTGACAAGAACAGGCCCTGAAGGACAAGAACAGACCATTCAGCCTGGAGGGGGGGGAGCAGAGGGAAAAGGGACAGGAAACCCAAGGGAGCAGAGAGAACAGGAATCTATCCCTCCAGCTGAATTTACCTGCCCAGGAACCAGACTCCATGAAAACCTGTGGAGCAAGAGTCATGGCTGTGTCTTGAGAAGATCTGTGTGAAGAAGATAACCCTACACCGCAAAAGTGGCCAGAGTCCCCGTATGATCACCAAGGACAAGGCAGGGCAATGGGCCCTACCTCACAGGCAGCTGCACTGAGGGTGGCCGACAATGCCAGCCAGAGTTGTGAGGAAGTCAGAAGGGGAGGGGGGAGGGAAGGAAACAAGGGAACAAGGGTGACCTTGGAGAGAGGCCTCCAAGTGGCGGGAAACACGAGTGTGGGACCAGGAGAGACAGAGAGGGGCAGGAGGGCAATCAAGTCTAAGCTGGAAGAGGTGGTCAGAGGGTGCCAGTGACTGGGGTTTTGTTCCACTCAGCTGACACTTACTGGATGCCCATTATATGCTGGGCTCTGTGCCAGGCAGTGGAACCAGGGATGAATTAAATCCCTGCATATTGCAGGGAGGGGGTGGGAGAGACTGACAGCAAAGCAGGTGAGCCAGAAATGCATGCTTATCCTGGGAGAGAAGGGAGGCACTGAAGAGGCCAGCACAGGCCCTGGAGGCTGGAGCCCAGGGTGTCTGGACCCCAGGGCTTCCAAAGGAGGCAGCAGCTTTACCTGTCAGATTCAGCCTCCTTGGCCTTCACCAAAACTTCTGCCTCTGAGACCATAGAATTTTCTAGAGAGTGTGGCCAGCACTGCATGGCTTACTTCCTCCTCCTTGGGAGAGCTTCAATAGATGTGGTCTATATAATATTTTCTCTCTAACACACACACACACACACACACACACGTATGCATACGCACATGCATGCACACATAGCCATGCAGCTGAAGCAAGCCTAGAAACCCAGAGCCATCTCTGCCAAGGTCACACAGGGCAAAACCCAGCAAAGGTCTCTGAGCAGATAGGACAGGCAGTCGGGGAGGAAGGGAGCTCTCCCAGATGGATCCTGCCTGGGCCTCCAGAGCCTCTGGCTACTCTCAATAAAAAAAAATCTCCCCACCTTCCCTGCCTTTCCCTCAAACCAATCCTGATGTCCCTTAAACCCAAGTCAGCCCCGATGAAAGGGTGGGGCTGTTTACCAGCCCTGGCATCTAATTAAAATCGGCTGCCGCTTCTTCTGGTTGGTTTTTTTGTTCTGACTATTTTTAAGCCAAAGCCGCTAGATCAGTGCAGCCACTAGTAAGCTGTCAAATCAAATTTTCAAAAGCAAATTGCTTTTATAATTAATTTAATTATTATTACGGCTTCCAGTTTTGTGTTGCCTTAATGAACACAATCAGGTTTCACCCTCGCCTTCCCTCCCCCACCACATACAAGGACCCCCTCATCCCCACAGTCCCACCTCACACCTCTCCCACCCAAGACCGACTGGAGAGGGAAGAAGGAAGGAGACATGACTTAGTCCCCTCCCCGTGCCCCCCTTCAGTAGCCACCTCCTCTTGCATGCCCCAGTCTCACGTGGAGTAATTAAGGCTTCCTCTCAGTGGGGGAATAAATGGTACATGTATTAATTACCCCCAGCCTACC
The DNA here is from genome assembly GCA_004026605.1 of Ondatra zibethicus. Lineage (NCBI taxonomy): Eukaryota > Metazoa > Chordata > Mammalia > Rodentia > Cricetidae > Ondatra > Ondatra zibethicus. The sequence goes on from PVIU01000386.1 coordinate 71,883, forward strand.
CAGGCATCCTCACACCCCCGCCCAAGTCTGTGAGTCTGTGTGGGTTGGGGAGGGGCAGTCAAGAGAGAGAGAGAGACTGTGACAGCGGTCTGTCACCCAGGGTCTGGCATTCACTGGGGAACTGTCAGTTACTAAGGAAACTAGGAGGGAGAGAGGAAGGGAGAGAGGCTGTTAAATCCAATTTGGGGTGACAGAGTGAGGAGTGAAGATTTTGGCCCCTCCATATCCAAGCATGAGTGGGAGTTTTGTAGACTCAGTGGACACAGAGGAGTGAGTCCTGAGGCGGCCACTCCTCCTCAGGAGCCCAGGCAAGACAAGGGACTTGGCTTCAGAGGGCGGAGTAGCTCAAGACCCCCCACGCCTCAGAGCAGTGTGCCTTCAAGCCTGTGTGCACACGCAGGTGTCGGCTCATCCTGCAGTTCATCCCGTGCCTGGGGGAGCCAAGTTAGGGGTCCATCCCTTTCTGCTCTTCAGTTGCCCTCACTTTAGGGCTCTTTTGTTCCCCGTCTTCGGTTTGCATCTCACCTCATCTCTCTTTTCCTTCCCTTTTTCTCTTTTGTCACTTTTATTCTTGTTTTTCTTTCTTTTCTTCTCTCCTTTTGCCTCCCCTTTGCTGTCTCCCCAACACCATCACACACAATGGCTTCCCGAGACCTATCCTTCATGTCTTATTTACATTTGCGTCTGGCCCACTTTGGCCCCCCCTCCGCGTAACCACCTCCTCTGCCTTTCTCTCTTTCCCCTTCCCACTCCCTCTCTCCTCTTTCTTTTCCTACTCTCCATCCCAACCCTTCTTTCTGTCTCCCTGTTCCCCTTTCTCTGTATCTGCAGTAGTTCAGAGCCCCAGGGATAATAGAAGCATCACGCCCTAATGTGACTCCCAGCCAGGCTGGTGTAACTCTTCTAATCTCCCAGAAAGGATGCCCATTGGGGGAGGAGTGAAGACAAGACAGGGGTGGGATGGGGACAGGGCTAGGCCTTCTGGGCCTCTAGACTTTTGAGAAGAGCAGCAAGTGCTGCAGGAAGCAGCATGAGTCACTGACTCCCAGGCAGTGCAGGCTGGACTGGCAATGGGGCAGGGAACTCTGAACACTGGCTCAGGGATGGAGGCCCCTGGAACTGCTGAAGATAAAGAGGCCAGTGTGGTGTGCTTCCCCCTCCCTAAGGATCCGATGCCCTGCTCCCTTAGCTGCCCAGTGAACCAGACCAGAGCTTACTGGTCTTGTATCTCTCTGTGGTCCTGTCTACTTGGCACTCCATTGACCAAGGCTTGGGTCTCTCCTTGATGCAGAGAGGATCCTAGGCTCAGGTTTGACCGGTGTCCCATTTCCAAGGGTCCATCAGAGAGGCCCCAGAGTGCTGGAGAAAGGATGCTGTCTTCCATGATCCCATGAGACAGATAGGGCTGCTGCTCACTCAGGTTGTCTATTGTAGGTGGACGTCTCGCTGAAGTCTGGGCAGTAAGTGAGGATGAATGAATCCAAATAATCAGGCATACACCATGCCCTGAGCCAGAGCCAGCAGCTAGGAGTTACCTTTCCTTGCAGAACCAGAGTGCAGAGAGTCACTAAAGAGAGCTGATTCCACTCTGGTCAAGTCAGCCCTCCTTACTCCAGGGGGCGCTCTGTTCAAACACCTGCTGTCAGCCTCTAGGCACTTTGAGAACAAGGTCCCCTAGAAATCAGAACCCAGCAGGAGTCCGGTGACAATTGGAGAGGTATGATCCAGCCTCAGAAGCCACACACATGCTGAGCTGAACAATCCTGGGACCGCAGGCTGATTTGGCACCCTCAGACCCCTCTGGCCATTGCCAGGTAAGTGCTCCAGCCAAGGCATCTGTGTAGAGCAAGCCTGCCACCTGGTGGAGAGGCCATCCAACTACAAGCCGGGGCTTCTCAGGGTGGTTCTGTCCAGTGTTTGGGGTTCAGCATCACAGGTAACCATCCAAACCCTGAAGGCAGTACTGCCACATAAACGAAACATAAAACCCTGCCCTAGGCCTTCTGAACGTGTTTTCAGGTTCAGACAAGCAAAAAGTTAGCATGAGAGGGGCTCAAAGGGCCGAAGGAGGGGTTCCCTGAAGTGGCCTGTTTGGAGCAGGTATGTGGTACCTCTCTCAGCTGCTCTTACATTTCTTCCCTGGATGTAACAAGAAAGCAACAGCTGGAGGATGGAGTGGACTACTGCTCCCTACTGCCCATCAGCTGTACAACTGGCTCCTTCCTTGGACCCAGAGCCCACTCTGCAGAAGCAAGTGCAGATGAGCAAACAAGGGGCATCCCAAGCCCAAGGGCTATAGCCAAGGCTAGCCAATGTGGGCCCGTGGACCACTGGGAGGCATTAGGATGGTCTTGTCTAATGGTGACTACCTTATATAACCTGGGCACTTGTGCCTTCCTGTTCCTAACACACACACACACACACACACATCTAAAATTATAGTTTATGACTGATTTTGCATAAATATTAATGAGTATATTAGAATATTTTCTCAACCTAAAAGTTTCTCTTCTTCTGGCCTTAAAAGGACTTAAAACAATGTTGCATACCTACTCTGCCTGGTGGAGAAATCAGCCCTGAATCTTATCCCAGATGAGGGAACTGAAACCTGAAAGAGAAGTCCTACTCAATGCCAAAGCCACTGCTGCAGGAGACTGGAAGCAGGCTGAGGTCACAGTAGGACATCCCATGACATTTAACCCTTTCCGGGAAGCAGAAAAACCCTCACTTCCTGTCCACATAGGTCAAAAGTACTCCATCCTTCCACAGAGACCCTTGGACTGAATTACAAAGGAAAAACGGCTGGGATTTCCCCACTCCTAGACCAGTAGCCTCTTCTTGCCCAGCCCTTACCCTGAAGCCAAGCTGTTGATCCCACCACCATCACTACTGCCACTGCTACCACCAACACCAACATCACCACTGCCACCACCGCCGTCACCACAACTGCAGCAACCATCACTACTGCTACCCACCCCCACCACCCCCACTACCCCCACCCCCACCACCACAGCTTTTTGGTCTGCTGTTCTATTAATGCCTAATTGCCAATTTGCAAGACGAGAGAGCCTTAAACCTTCATCTCATGAACCCAGCAATCACACAGATGATCCAAGCATCTCTGGACAGCCTGTAATTTATTTCCCAGTGCATGCAGGTACTGCTGAGACTTGCTAGCACCAGCTTAAACGTAATAAATTACTCAAGTACCACAGATTAATTAATAAGCTCCAGGTTCCTTCTCTACCCCTGCTGACTTGGGCTGTAACACCAGAGATTCCTTAGAGGATGCCCCGAGTAGAGGGGTGCAGAGGTAGACCTCCCCAAGTGTGGGTGAGCTGTGTAAACTTGTGACTCTAATGCAAAATCGAGGTTGTAACAATGCAAAGAGGCAGGGGTGCAGAGAACCCTGGGATAGGCACAGGACTTTTCTACTGTGGGCCTCAGCATGTCAGTGGAAGTAATAATCTAATGGTGACAAAGCGTGTGCCTGAGCACAGCTTAGAAAATCACAAGTTAGGGGGCTGGAGAGATGGCGCCGCCATTAAGACTGCTTACCTCTCTTGTAGGAAACCAGAACTCAGTCCCTGGCACCCACTTTAGGTGGCTCCAGATCCAGGGGATCTGATGCCCTCTTTGCACGCACATACACAAATAAACACAAGTCTTCAAAAAGACAATGAGTCAGGGGGTGCCCAGAAATGGAGAATGACGATGGTGACCTCTGACCAAACATAAGGCCTGGGATGCTTTATCTGGTGTGTCAAAAGATCCGGGCATCTGAAGGCCCCCCTGCCAGGTGTGTCTTTGCAGCCTCTTGTCCACACACTGTCTTCCATTCCAACCCTAGTGTCTATGTCTACTGTGGTGCCCCACGGACACCTCTGCCCCAGCCACACTGCATAGCCCAGGCCCTCTGTTCTTGGCACGAATTCCTGGTGTTCTCCCATCTGGAATTCACCTTCTTCTAGCGGTGATGAAACTTGTGAGCTACAGGGAGGCAGCTGAGGAGACTTTCTGGGGAGCCTCGAAGAAGAGATTCTTATCTGCTTCTATAGCCATCAAACCGCTGAGAGTGCGGTATCTTCAGAGAACTTCCAACTCTAGCCCTAGCACAGGACACTGGGGCAATAGAGAAAAATGATGTCTGCAAAGTGCTGGTGTCAGGCCCTTGAGCTGTGTGGGAATCCTTTCCTGCCAGTGACTCCCTACTGCCTCAGCTCAGGTACCCTGAACCTAATGATCTCAAAAATAAATAAATAAAAGCAACCCCAGTAATGGTATCTTCCTTGTCTCTCCTCCCTGTACCTGACACCAAAGCCACGTTCCTGGCTCCTAGATGCCTCGACTGTCCCCAGTCTGAGGCAGACACATAAGAGAAGGGGACCTCTTCTTAGTCCTACATGTCATCATAGTGCTCCTGAGGTAGAAGACATCGTCATGGGGCCGCCTTTGTTGCAGGGCAATGGTATAACTCATCATTACCCGCAAGAAAAATGTCTTCGGTATCTCTAATTCCTTCCACGGTGCTCGGAACACTGCCTACACAAGCTCTTGTTTATTCAGAGAGAGCCTCCCTTCGCTGCTGAATATGGTGCAAATTGAATCGCATTATAAACGCACTAGGGGAACCCTATCAGGAATCCTTTTATAAAGGGAATAATTGTCCCCCTAATTTATCATTAGTGTGAGCCTGGGTTTTTATCTAACAACTTTGTTTGATGTGAGCAAAGCCTGCATGTACACACACAAATATGTGAGCACCCACTCCCGGGGAGCAGAAACTGCAACACCCAATAGAGTGCAGGGTGTGAATTAGTTTGAGGAAGAACTTTCTGGGAGTGATGCTGGCAAGCAGGAGCACCGTGGATGAGATAAAGCATGGTGTGCAGCCAAGGAGAAAGTGGAAACGGAGACCCAAGAAAGAGTGATGGTCTTTCTATTGCCATTCATCTCTAGAGAAACAGTATCCAGGTTTTCACGGCACTGCCAGGCACTACAGGTCACCAGGAGCTGGTGAGAGCTGGGAACTGAACCGATGGTGGATGAGTGGCAAGAATTGGGAAGTGACTATAGGGACTGGTGGGCTTCCCATCGAAGCCACAGATGTCTCTGTGCAGATAGAGAAATGGATGTTGTGATCCCATGTGTGTGAACGCGTGCATGTGTGCATGTGTGTGTGTGTACAAGCATGTGTGAGTGAATGTGTGTGTGCATGTGCATGCAAGCGTGAGTGTGTGTGAGTGTGTGTCTGTGCTGTCTTGGTATCTCCTCAGACACATAGAAATAGCTGTAACTGACCCTGTGAAGACAGGGCTTCAGAGGCCTCAACCCAAACACCACAACTTTGCCAAGTCAGAGATCCAAGGCTTAAAATACACTTTCTAGAGCTTTCTGTTCTGTAACCCCTAAAGATCCTGGACCCCAGGCCTAAGAAAACTTAGATTTTTTTTTTTTTTTGGTGTTGGATTTCAAGTTTGCTGTTCTGTTTGCACAGGCCTTCTAATTGACAAGGCTCCCTGCACTACTCATGGGTCCTCAGAGCAGCATTTGAGGCATAAATGGCAGACCTCCATTCTTCCAGGGAGATGACTGATGTTTAAAGGCTGTGGCATTTCCCAGGCCACACCAGGACCTCTAAACCAAAGCCGCTCTCTTCTCTTCCCTATAGCCAGGCTTTCAGGGACATCAGACACAGCATCTCTAAATTCCCCATCCACAACAATAACCCCTCGTTTCAAAACCTGGGCTCGGTGAAGAAGGGGGAGGAAGGAGGGGTGGGGGGTAGTGGGAGGGGACCGGGAGAAGGGGAAGAAAGGAAAAAAAAATTTTTTTATCTTTAATTATGTTCTTGAATGGAAAAAATAAAACAAAACAATGTATGGAAAAAAAAAAAAAAACCTGGGCTCGACCCTGTAGCTTCACCAGAGGAGCTATCTGAAATGGGTGTGTTTAAAACCAGATTTAGAAAAAGAGGGACGGGGCTGACTGTGGACGAGGTCTGGACTCTCTGTCTCTCTCCCTTCACACCCAAAGGAAACAGGAGAGTGACAGTGGCAACCGTGGGTAATAGAAAGCTACCTCTGTAGCTAATAAAGGCTGAGGTGGTGGATGTGGCCGAGTCCAGAGCCAGGGCCTCCCCAATGCTGTGACAGAAACACAGCCTGGCAGACCTCTGCATCATGATAGTGGTGGCCAGGAGCTACTCCTGTTGTGGCCAATAGCACAGAAAGGAGAAGGCACCTGAGGTTCTGAAATCCATCTGACCTTATCAAAACAAAGCTAACTGGCGCCTCATTGAGCATGTTTGGTATACTCTCCAGATCACTAACCAGAGCCGGCCCTCCTTCCTTGGAGCAGAGAAAGGAAGGGCTAGACACTAGGCAATAACCAAAAGATCTCTCCACAAAGAAGGGAGCACCCAGGCCGCTGAGAGAGCATTAGGGGCTGCGCAGCAGCACCACCCTCTCCCTACAAAGCCTGCCTTACCCTGGGGTCTAACTGACCCTCAGAGTTCTCACAGTAGGGGACCATATCACCCTCTACAGAAAATCCATGTCCACTGTTTCTGGGTTCAGAATTTGCAGGAGTGGGGAAGATGGCCTCATTTGTTTTCTGGGGGTTGAGGAGTCTAGGACTTTCTTTACCAACTAGTGAATTAGACATTGTGACCTATGAGGGCTGACCAGTGTGCAGGACGGAGAGCATGTCATACAGGAACTTAGGAACCTGCCAGTGCAAGGGGTCCCATCTTGCTTCCGTGATGATTGTAGGGAGCCTGTGAAAATGCGACACAGACACTGTGACACAATTATGAGAACCAAAAGAGATGAAGCCAATGTTGGGATGACAAGAGCATTCAAGAGAACCAGGTCGTGGCAAACAATCACATCACTGTTGCTGTAAAGCAGATAACAGAAAAGAGAGTGGACTCTCTTTTTTAAAAGACTTTCCTCTTAAAATATCTCCACATGCTCCTTCAATGTACCCATGGGTAAGAAAGGGGCTTTGTGAATAGTAGCACCGGGGTTACTCCCAATCCACTGCCAATCGTATCTGAGGCTGTAATCTGCGTGCATTTAAAAGCCATCTGTCTTGGAAAGAAAGGCGAAGGCTTGTGAAAACAACATGGCAAAGTATCCTTATAAACTAAGCAGTGGTTTTTCATGCTGGCTGAGCCTCCTTGCCTTTTTCTGGGTACCACTCTGGAATCTTCAAAGAGGGGGACATGACATTGAATCTGGAGCTTGAAGATGAAGCTTCCAGCATCATTTCCATGTGTATTGGCATATGTGGCACACACATGTGTGTGCACCAGTGTGGGGGTTCTGCGATGCTTGCACACATGGGGGCCATAAGCTGACCTAGAGATCATCTTCCTCCATCATTCTCCACCTTATTTCTTGAGATGAGGTCTCTCACTAAACCTGGAGGTCACCATTCCTGCCTGAGTAGCTGGCCAACAAGGCCCTGGAATCAGCCTGTCTCTGCCTCCTCAGCACTGGGGTTATAGGCTTTTATGTAGGTGCTGGGGATCTGAACTCAGGTCCTCACGCTTGTGCAGCAAGCTCTTTACCCCTGGAGTCATCTCCTCAGCCCTGATCCACATCACTCTTGTAGTGATATTCTGTGGAGTCACTGCCCCAAATGAATTAGCAGATACTGAACCACTGTTCCTAGGAGAAATAAAGAGTTAGGTTCCACGAGGCTCCGGCCATAGCATTTCCACTAACTGATCAATACACAACCATGTTTTATTGTGTTTCTGCTTAAAGATGCCTTATTTTATACACACCATTAACACTGAGCTCCAAGCCAACAACACTATCATTCAGGACCAAAGCAAACTGCTCTAACCCACATATTTTCTCCACAAGGTAGAAATGTTCTTTATCACTGTGCTTAGGCCCATTTTAAATGGCAAAATCACCAAGCAAAAGCACACGCAGCAAGCTGGCACTGAATAGATCACAAAAATTACAGGGTGCTTTCTGGATTTCAGTATGAGAGAGGAAACAAGAAGGCAGAGGGGTCACCTTGCTCAAGCGCACCAGGCAGCTCAAGTTTTGTGCTACCCTGTATGTGTCTGCAATAGACTACGAATGTAAGATGCATGACGTGGAGGTCAGAAGTTGGGCAAATTGCAAATATAGAACTCAGGGACAAAAATCAACAGGACATGAAGACTATGGGGCGCATGGAGTACTATGCAGCCACAAAAAGAAATGAAGTTTGGATACACATGATAGCCGAGAATAACCTCAAAGGCACTGTGCTGTTCAAGCAGCTAAGACTTGAAGCTGGCACCATGATGTTGCTAATAAGATATTCTTGAAAATATAAAGGAGACAGACCACAGAGGAATAGTACAGGGAGTTCAGAGAGGTGACAAAATCGTACTGCATCTTTCTTGTAGTGGTGACATCCCAAGTACATACATGTATTACAATGCATAAGGCTGTACCTCAAGAGAAAAGAGTTCATTTTGTTTTATATTGGTTTAATAAATGAATGCATACTGCATGCTCACCATAAAAATAAATAGCCATGGTGCAACACTCTTACCTCTCTGGTTGGGTCTGTTGCATAGACGGGGTCCACGGGTGCAGTGACTCTGGTCACTTGAGCCCCTTGTATCTTCTTAGCAGCTTTGTCACGGGAAGGACAGTCACCAGCTGCGTTTGAGTCATGGCCTCATATCATATGCAAGTGGCCAAGACAGCTCAGTATTCTCAAATAAGGGCAACCAGCCCAGTCCTGGGGTGTCCCCATCACTCTCAATTCATTTATTCTTCTGTGATAGGACCCCACTCCTGCAGGGGCCCAGGGCATTGGTTTTATATCCACATGCAGAGATCCCCACTTAGAAGTTAGTGTTGCCCCTAGCAACCAGCTCTCTCCACACTGCTTTGAATGCAGACTGCCCGAGGAAGACTGTTCCTCAGAACTGATTGCTGAAAGACCTCCTATCACAATGTGAACAAAACATTTTTAAACAGAAAATTTAACAAGACTTTAAAACAAAGATCCAAAGTATTTTTATCACATCCCGACGACGTGTTTGCTGAGTGACTGGAGGGGCATTCTCTGTACTTTGCAAAGAAGAAAGACAAAGATGGGGCAGATTATGAAGCCCTACCTGTTCTGAGACCTGAAAGGTGAAATGGAGATGACACGATACCCCTAGAAAACCCCCTTGCACATCTCTAAGCCCACTGGAGGCACTATTAAAGTACCCAAGGAGATCAAGACAAATAACCCAGTGAAAGAGCTGTTTGTGATAGCCATTTTTTCACACCATCAGTGTGGGAGGGTCTGCACCAAGTACCACAAACAAGACAGAGGACAGTAAGATGTGGCCCATGCCTTCAAGTCTAGTAGACAGAAGAGTATGTAAATAATTGAATTAAACTGGTACATTTGAGCAGCTAAATTATACCTGTTGTTGTTTCTGAACTCTGCACCTCCTTTTCAGGGCGCCATTTCCAATTCTCAAGCATCACTGCACTGGCAGACGGGAAAATGTGTGCTAACATGAAATGTGAGGAGTAGTCTGTGGGAGGGTGAATAAATGTAAGGGTATTTGTCAACACCCCTTGGTTGCCAATGACAACTCCCAACTCAACTCACAGGAACATAAACAAGACAGCAAATGCATTGGCTCACATAATAAGGAAGAATGGGAGACACAAATGGACAACAAAAGAACCTGCCCCTTCATGGCGTCTTGTCTTCATTGTTTCCACAAACAAGATCTTCTGGTGCCAAGTATGGGGGCCACATTTAGTCCTTTCCTAGTCCTTGGACTCAGCTACCCATGCCAATACAGGGGAAAAAAATATGTTCTCTAATGGGGAACAGAAAATGGGTTTGACCTTTTCAGGAGCCCATCCAATTGAAAAGATGTTCAGCACAGAGGGCAGAGGAGAAAGCAATAGTAGATTGCAGCCACCCGACCCCTACACACATGTTGGCCCCACAGGTCTCTGAATAAGGACAGCTTGAACCCCAAGTAATGCTGTTGAGGGCATCATCAAACTGTGGGACTGAATAGCACTGTAGCACTGAGGTCCAGCAGAGGCAGATATGTCCATGGCAGACTAGATCAAGGCTGATGAAATGTTAGCAGGACAGAGGAAAAAAAAAAAAGCTCAGAACACAAAAATGGACCTGGCTTGAATCTTAGCTTGACCTCTTCATATTGGTGAGCTTTTCTGAGTTGACAATTCCTCATCTATTAAACGGGGATAATGACACCTCATAAGTGGTAGGGAACACTAAAGAGCTCAGCTCAAACACAACTGTGTTACTTAATTCCATATCCTTTTTCATCTTCAGTTATCTTCTCTACTAATTCCCAAGCATTGGATTACCCATCATCTACCCCATATTCATTCCGCACCTGCTCTAGGAGATGTGCAACATAATGGAAATACTGATATTAATACGATAGACCTCTTGGCCCCCTCAAGAGTATCCAACCTTTTGACATTGCTATTTGAAAATTTCTCTACAAATGTGGTGGGCAGCATTCACAGCTATTCTAGGACGTGCCTGCCTGGCTACTGTGAAATCAAGGAAGAGTAATAAAAACAAAGAATCCCCCAAAACTGTAAGACTGTTTGGGAGGTGTCTTTATACTCAGTACAATAATCCCCCTTATCCACTGTTTTGTTTTTCATGGACTCATGGTTATCCACAGTCATCTGTGGTTCAAATTATTAAATGGAAAATTCTAGAAATAAATGTTTTAAGTTGTGCACTGAAGAACTCTGAAGCAGTGGTGCTCCAGACCACTAGGATGCGAATCACTTCCTGCTTAGTTCACATATCCAACCTGTATATGCTACCCTCCCCACAACTACTCAGTAGCCTCTCGGTTCTTAGCTGTACTTGTCATGCATCATACCATTGTGATCCCTGAGACCTACAGTATGAACTATCCCCCCTTCAGGGAAAATGAGGAAAGACAAAGAAATTGTACAAGTTTGGCTGTTGCACCTCAAACTGCAAAAGTTGTGAGCACTGTGTGTGACAAATGCTGGGTGATGAAAAGACCACGGAGTTTGGCAATGTGGACAGAGAAGAAGCATAATGCATACAAGATTTTGTCTCCATCTGTTGTTTAGAACACCAGTGGAGTCTTGAGGCATATCTTCTGCTGATCGGGAAGGACCACTGCTACTCACTAAGCTTTTACAACCTTGCTCAAGGTGTGTTATCATACTTTATGAAAAATCTGACATGATGTATCCACAGCATGGCCCAAATGCCACAGCTGGTGAGAGATAGGAATAAATTCTACTGCCCATGTTGTTAGAGCCCCATGGGTCATGAAGAGTTTATTGATGGGGGATGAGTTGGAGGTTTCTCTGGATGTTCTGTTCAAGTGTTCACAGTGACCGGTAAAGAAGTTGCAACCACAGGTTGAGCGCAGAGAAGTAGGGAAGGTCCTGTACTAATTAGCACTTCTCGATTGCTGTGACAAAACACAAGAGCAGCTTAATAAAGCAAAGGTTTGTTTAGCTCATGATTTAAGAGGGATACTGTTGGGAAAGGCATAGATGAGGGAGCATGAGGCAGCTGGTCACACGTCATCACTTGGGAAGAACAGAGAAATGCATGCTGGTGATGAACATGCTTTCTCCCTTGTATTCAGTCCAGGACTCCAGGCCATGGGATGGTATCACCTGGGTCTTGCCACCTCAGTTACACCTCTCTAGAAACACCCTCCCAGACACATCCAGAGGTGTATCTCCCAGGTGATTCGAAGCCCCATCCAGATGGCAGTGAAGATTAACCACCACAGGAATTAAGCAAAAGATGTGAAGTGCAGATGTACAAACAAGGTAAAGGAGTCAGGACATGAGTCCAGGCTGTTTGTCACCCAGGCAGAACTTTCTAAAATAGTGTGAAGTGCTGAGTCTCACCACAGTGCTTGGAATTCTTGTTTACAGTCTTGCCAGAAGTTTTGCAGAATGCTGCATTTTTACAAAACATGTAGAGCTCTGGCCTAATACCCAAGATATGTACTGAATTTTGAGTCTGGTATGTCTGGTGTTTCCATCTTCTCTTCTTTGAAGCTTTAGGGTGGCCTTTGGTTCCACATTCTCAATCTTCACGCTGCTTTTATTTGAGGCAAACACCATATATGGCTTGCCTGGACATGACACAACCCATGGGTAGAACGACAGGAAGCCAAGTCTTGAGTTGTCACTTCTACTGTCTAGTCATGGTTTACGCTTTCTTTTTCTTTCCATCTCTCCACCATGGAAAAACTAGCCACCCTTCAAGTCTCTTCATTTAGAGGAGTGAGGTGAATGTTTGCCTCTCTCTGGTGTTGGATCATCAAGGAAGAGATGTGAGGTACATCACAAAGCTCCCAGGAAGCTGCCTGCTCTAGTTGAAGGCCTAATGGTATCTGTTGATTATGCCACAGAGGCATGATGCTACCTTCTTGTTCCCAGAATCAGAGTCAGCTTCTGCCATAGAAAAGACATCCTTCACTTGGACTAAGGGTGAGGGTTGGAGTATTGGACTAAAACCCCACTTTATAACCAATGATGTATCTGAGTTAGGATCTTATCTCTGCCACTTCTTATGTGCCTGATCTGGGACAGCTTCTTAAGTCCCTGGACCTCAGTTTTCTCATCCACCAGTACGGGTGACCATGGTAACAGTATTTCTTCTGCTGAAGGATGAGTTTGACTCACAGATTTCCTCTATGCAAATATATTTTGTCAACTGCAATGGTGAGTAAATGCTTGTTCATCCTCTTTGTCATTGTTGTTGATAAGCTGGGAGGTGGGTGGTGAGTGTCCTAGCAACCCCATGGGACATTTCCAGAAACGCTCTGGGACAAAGCAGAAAGCTTTGTAAAAGTAAAGTCAGAAACAGCCCCATAACCAGGGACAGCAGAAAATATTGGACGTTGGGATTAAGGCCCCCCATCACATAAAAACTGTAAAATAGTTGTAGAATGAAGAGTGGGGGAACAAACGGGACATTTTCCCAGCTGGGCAGAAGGGACGCTGATTGAGTACAATCAATGCCACCAGTCTGCTAACGAGACCCAATCAGGCGGGGCGATTAGAGATATTCTTCAAAGAAAGATGCCTGACAGCTGCAGGAAACTTTCCAAATTTCTAGAGGAGAGAAAACTGGAGAGAGAGAGAGAGAGAGAGAGAGAGAGAGAGAGAGAGAGAGAGAGAGAGAGAGAGAGAGCTGAAGCAGAAAGATGGTGGGGAGGGAAGGGGAATCAGCAAAGCAGGCTTTCCCACCCAACCCTTCCATGAAATCAGGAAGGGAGAAGGGTGGGTGGGGGTCCTGCTGCTTCCTCCCCTTTTTCATATATCCATGTTTATAGTTTTTCACTCTCATTTTCCTCCTCCTGCTGGACCAGGGCAGCAGGACTTGCCTGCATTTCACTTTAGACAAGCAACACTTAAGCCCCTCACAAGGGCCCCAGCTCACAACTGCTAAGCCTATTATGAGCTACAAAGTTCCCTCATACCCTAGATCTTTTGGTCTCACAGAACCCCGAGAAAGCAGGGATTTTTCAATATCTTCCACATTTGAAGGGTGAGTTTAAGGTAAACTCACTTCAATACAAATTTACTGAGCATCAATTTTGCACTTAGCATTTATAGTAGCATTGAATTATATAGTGTCTGCTCTCGGGGAGCTCCTCGTCTGGTGAGTGAGGCATAGTTCAGTTTGGTGATGTGTGGTAGCTCTTCCTTTCAGTGGTATGGCAACCAATGCATGGAAGAAGAATTATTCATTTTAAAAAGTCATTTTGTGAAATATCAAAACGGCATTGATTCGTGCACAGATCAGTCAATAGATACTAAAGCCACCGAGTGCAAATTGGATGAGGACTAGAGTATTTACGACCACAAAGTACAGAAGTCAAACTATCTCCCCATAGATCACTAATCCATCACCTAGAAGAAAATGGCAAACTTAGAAGAAAGTTTGGAAGACAATGCATACCCAGTGATCAAAGTAAAGGAGGTCAGGCGTGGGGTGAATTGATTTCTGCCTGCTTCTCAATGTGCCAGACTAAAACACATAGCACAGTCTGTGCAGTTCTCCTTCTGAAATTACCTGTGTGAGGAAACCCTCACACATACCCACACTGAGAGGCATACAACAACTGGCATGGGATGCCATCAATGTTGTGAAAGAATAAAGTTGAGAAACTCTCCTGTATAAAGAGACTGGGGAGATACCATAGCTGAAAGCAACATATGCTACCACATGGAGCCCTATATCAGGGAAATAATGTTTCTGCCCATCTTAGTTACTGTCTTATTGTCATTGTAAAACACATGGACCAAAGCAACTTCAGGAGAACAGGTTTATCCTGGCTCCAAGGTCAAAAGTACAGTTCACCACGGTGGGGAAGTTAAGCCAGTAGAAACAGCTGCTAACATCATGTACACAACCAAAGCAGAGAGTGAGGAACACTTGCAGAGTACGCTACTAACTCTCTCCACTTCATACAGTCAAGGAGCTCCTGTCCAGGGAATGGTCCTGCCCCCAGTGAGCCACTTCCTCCAATGAGACCCCGCTACCTAAAGGTTTCACAATATAGTGCCAAGAGTTCAAACACAAGAGACTATGGCAGGCATTGCACATTTAAACCACAATACCATAGGACATTTAGGGGATAATCTGGCAAATTCCAAGTATGAATCACATAATAATAGACTCATGCTTGGAGAGAAATGATAAATGTGTTGCAGAATGCAGCCACCTGCTCTACACCTACACGGCAATGTGTAAAAGACTGCTTATACTTAACTCTTGATTCTTTCATCCGTCATCCTGTAACTACCATATTTCCCATGTTGACCATTGTCACCACTACCTACCCAATGCTCAGTCAAAATACCTAGAAGGCATGGTTGGCTCTTTTTCTGTTATCCCAAGAGCCTGTCACCAATTCCTTAATGACTTTATCTTCAAATTATATTCCACACCGATTTATTTCTTTGCATCCCCACTGCCACCACTCTGGTCCAAGTTACTATACTTTTACAATAGGACCAGAACAATAGTCTCTTTAATTTCTCCCTCAAGTTACCATTAATATCTTAAGTAAAGAAAAATACATATCAGCACAGTAATCACTTGTCCTAAAACTCCCCAAAGCTCTCTTTAACCTTAGAATGAAATCCTAGAAGCTTCTACCTTCACCAAAAGGAAGCTTCATGTCCTACATCCTTAAGACTAAATCGGAAATCCAAATCCAGACTATTATCATGCATGTGGCTAAAATACAGCACAAAATGTATTCTCAAAGTTCAGGGTATCTTCTGATAAGATGAGGGAATCAAGAGAAAGACACATGATGCTGAGAACTGAAATGAGGGCATAGAGGCAGAACATAATCAAGCTAAGGATTTTATGCCTCTAAATTAAGTAGTAATCTTCTTAGTACACTGTGCAGAATCTATAGGAGCCCTACTAAACTTGACTAGGTTTCTCCCATGTGCCTAGAAGTCCTAATGTGGGTTTCTCTAAGATGGCACTACCACCTCACCTATATATCCATTCTTGCTAACCCTACTTCTAGATCTATAGCCTAGACTCAAGTCTCAACCTATCCCAAAGGGCAAAGAACCAAGTATGAGTTGTGGGGTGGTTATTACACATTTTTAAAGCTACAGTAATTTTCCAACATACACAAATAGGAGCCTGGAGAGTATTTGCAGAAGCAGATATTAAAACAGTGGGATCAAGATGCAGGGATTACAAAGGTGGGTCAGGCTAAATTTATTGATGTGGTTCCACCAAGCTGGAAGTCTAGATTCAAGTTTAGCTTAAACAGCTAGAAAGGGTTTTAATTGTCAGTTTTCTGAGTAGGTGACTATGTGATTTGGTGAGTCGTTTGGTTGGTTCATTGGCTGGTTGAAATGTGGATCGAAATATGGCCTACAGCAGTTGAAGGTAAGATGTAAATATTGCCTTGGTATATTATAGAAAGAGATATCCAATACATAGGGAAATTTGAATATTGAGGGAATTATTCATGTAAGACCTATTCACCTACCCCAGTAGGATATATAATATATGATGCTCTCTATGTATAATATATATATTTCTAAAACTATGGGAAATGACTATATGAGGGGAGTTACAGCTCTTCAAAGAGTTTATTGGTCACTCTTTATGGTAGGTCTGAAATTACAGTAGACATCGGTACTACTTATTGATACTGTGGTCCCTAAGTGCAATGGGTATTATGGAACCAGGGGTGGCATGACTCATGATGTATCACTTACTAAAGACCAAGTGAGGACGGCTGCTGCAATAGGCAACAAAAAGTGATTTCAGAAATCTACGCACTACCCAAGAAAGGCAACTGACCTGTAGTCTACTAAACTGCTACATGATCCATATGGACAGAAGAGTTTTAAGACTAGGGAAGAGATATCTTATTTTAATTGCACAGATAGTCATGGGCCCTTTATCATTCATTTTTAGAGCCTTGAGGAGCCAGTTTATAGACTCAGGACTCTTTGAATGAAAGAGAAGAACCAAGATATCTTTAAGAAAAGACCCTGTTAAAATTGCCCTCAAATGCATACTGTTAATCTTTCTCCCAGCATTTCCTACAAGGATATGCAGCCTTTTACCAAGGTAAGTGTGCACTGAGGAAAGAGAAATAAATAGTTACAGTGTTTAGGGATTTGGGAGTATTGGTTCTGAACTGATACTCATTTTCAGTGAACCAAAAATGTCACAGTAGTTAACCAGTCAAGGCAGGATCTTATGGAAGCCAGATAACTGATCAAATCTGAGTGCCAGACCATCTCTCTGCGGGTCCAGTCAACCCTGAACTTGTCTTAGAGTTATTTTTCCAGACCTGGGATTTGCAATTGAAACAGACATACTCAGGAGCTGGCAGAATGCCCACAATGGCTCCCTGTCTTGTGGAGGGAAGAATATTATGGCGCAAAAGGTCAAGTAGAAGCCACTAGAACTGCATCTCCCTTTAGAAGCAGTAAACCAAGAGTTGTCAGCATTTCTGGAGGAAGTCTAAGACTAATGCTATAGGGGAGAGAGAGATGCCTCTTGCCTACCACAAGGGTTATGCTAACACCCTTTAACAAAACAGAGTGACAGAAAAGGCTAACAATTCATGTAACCAAAATTTTACAGAACACATGAGCCCTCAGAAATGAAAATCTAAAGGCCTTGACAACTGAATGCAAACATGGTAAGGACAATGGAAATAACAGGGCACAGGGGACAAGACCTCACTTCCTTCTGCTGCTGTCATGAAATATTCTGATGAAAGAAACTTAAGAGCAAAAGATTAATTCTGGCCCCACAAGTCAATAGTCCATCATGGTGGGGCAGTCAAGGCAGCAGGACTTGCACAGCTGCTCACATCCCACCCACGGTCTGGAAGCACAGAAGGGCATTTGCTGCTGCTCAGCTCCTTTCCTCCATGTATCCAGTCCGGGATTCCAGGTCAGAGAATGATGCCACCCACAGTGGGCAGGTCCTCCCACCTCGGTTAACTCAGTCAAGATAATCCCTCAAAGGCATACTCAGAGGCTCCTGTCCCAGGTGATTCCTAGACTCTGTCAAATTGACAACGCTAACCATGGCCCTTGGTATAAAGCAAAGCCCTTCTGGAATGGGTTCTTAGGACTCACTTGAAGCAAGGTAAGCCAGAAAACTCCTTTATGGCCATGCTTCAAGGGAGAAATATGAGGGAGGGTCAGAGGCAACCCCTGGAGTATGCACTTTTCTCCTTCTAACACACCTCTTTTTAGTTTACCTTATTCTAAGGCATTAAAGGATGCAAGCGTTTCCCACCAGAGTTCTATTTAACTTACCTATTCAGCACACAGAGAGATCATAGAGAATGACAATGAATTATCCTAAGTATCTAAGCTTTTGGTTTATGGTGTCAGATGGCAATTTCATGAAGAGCTGTGGCAAGCAAGGTTCATCAGAAGGCTGTACTCTAAACCAAAGTCTAATATATGGTGGTGTCCTCACTCTATCAAGATCCATGTATGTGGGGACCAGGGAGTGAAAGTGGGAGTGTTCCCATTAGCTGTTACACTTTGAGCTGCGGCAAAAAGTCTGTTTCTCAGCCCTGTACCTTTAGCTCTGGTGGTGAGGTCTTACATCTGTAGGGAACAATGCTTCTATAAGTGTAAAAAACACCGATTCCTTTGCAAACAACTGCTATACAATCTCATATCTCTGAACCAATGAACAGAGACCATGCAAACATAGTAGCCCAAATCATCAATCTTAATTAAGAAGTGGAATCTGGGTTGTTGATATACAATAGAGATAAGAAAAAGTCCATCTGGAAGACAGGAGAGCCTACAAGGCTCCTCTTCGCATATCCATGCCCTATGATTTAAGTCAATAGAAAACTACAACTCAATTGAGGGTTGCTAAGGACTCAAACCCTTCAGAAATGAAAGCCCGAGTAGCCTTGTTAGTGAAGATGCTCACCAAAGGCAAAAGGAAGATAGACCGGGTAGTGAAAAGAAGTAGTTGTAGATACTAGCTGTGCCCTTAGGACCTTCCAAAGGTGAAAATGGTTATAAGCATGTCTTTCTAATTTTATAATGGGTATAGGCATATATTGAAATGGGGGGGAGAGATTATTTTGTTAGGTGGCTTAGTATTGTCCAAACATTCTGGATTATACCTATTAGATATCTAATAAGATATCTGCAATCTCACTCGGTGATATAAACTTTTGGGACCACCAGCATGTGCACAATCTGTTGGCCTAAAGACTATCATCTGTCACATGACTATATTCCAGAAACAAAGCTGCAACTAAGAGAACTGAAAAAGCTTCCACCAACACCAATGATTTTTGATGGTGTCTGAGTGACAGTCTATATTATGTCCATTTGTCAACTGACCTATGTTGGTCCTACGAAAGCCTGGTTCTTGTGCTAGGTGGTGATAGATTACTGCAAGCTTACCTAGACAGAAGCCCTGATGGCAGCTGATGAGGCCGATGTGGTCTCTACACATGATTATGAACTCACCTTGGAATCTAACTACAAACCTGCCTGACCGATTTTTATTTTATCCCATTAGTAGGAAAGAGATTTAAATTTTGCATTTACATGGCAACGCCAGAAATGCACCAACACAGTCTTTCCCAAGAGCTGCATTGTATGCAGGGACCTTGACATTCTGCAGGTTATTAAAGTGGTCCACTATCATGATTGTATTGTTGCGCTGAAGTAGAAATTATCCTGAAAAGTTGCTTTTCAAATATTCTTTAAAGTGTTGGAGATTTTTCTTCCAGTTTATTACAAACTGATTCTTATATTTTATGTCCTTCTTCACTTACAACTAAATAAAAGGTGATGGGTGAATACTGATTTTCCCCATATTCAATACATTTAAAAGCCTTTGATTCCTTCTTGTAAAATTATTTAAACTAGGTTGAGCTGATAACAACCCTGTTCACAGGTAATAGTGTAAGCTTAAACCATTTCTATGATTTATTTTAATGACGTGACACTCACAGTGGGAAAACCAATCTCAACCTCATACGAAAAAGAAGCAAGGAAATCAAGGATTAAGATCAAGGATTTGTTTTCAACATTAATACAAAATATAAAATGCAGTATTTTTTTTCTAGATCATTCTTCAGCTTTTTATTAGTCAGTCTTGATACACTGACTTACAAACTTGCAAATAGACTCATTCTTTTTTTCATTTTTTTCAGATCCTTTTTAAATGAAGGAAATGAATTCTGAGCTTACCACACAGAGGCCACAGACAACAAACTAACATACAAAAGCCAGTATCACACACAGCTCTCCATGTGAGCTCAAACACACACCCTGATGGGGCTAAACTGCTAAGTGAGATAAATGCACACTAATCATTAACATAATGTCATAGCCATGTCACATTGCCACTAACGTTTATAAAGTGAGGGAAACAGAGGCGTTGGGAAAAATTCCATGAAGATCAGATTTCTGGTATGCAGATGAAGGTTTTAGGATTTCAGTGCCTGCAACAGACAGAAACATTCTGCCGAAGACATAAGGCAAGTTCTTGTAACTCACACCTCCTACCATTATGAGAAAAGCATTTGAGATGAGACTCTCACTCAGTAATTTGGCTTTGGCCCATTATCAATTCAAAAGTATATTAGATGTGTTGTCCCTGGGGCAAAATACTTGAGAGAAACAATGCAAGAGAGGAAAGCTTGGTTTCGTTTCTGGTTTCAGAGATTTTAGTACATCTGGCAGGAAAGGTGTGGCAGCGAAGCACCTATCACGGAAGACAGGAAGTAGAGCACAGTAGCTACACAAGAGCAAGAGGAGAACCCCGTCTCCAAGGGTCTGTTCTTTGTGACCTTTTCCTCCAGCCTGACCCACCTGCAGCAATTTCACCACCTCCCAAAAGTGTATTCAAACCTAGAATCCATCAATGGGCAAAACCAACCATTAAATCATAGCCCTTATGATCTAATGTCCTTTGGAAATGCCCTCACAGACACAGCCAGACGGGAGTGCCTTTAATGGGTTTTTGTGGCATTTTCTTTGTGTAGACACAGCTGTTTGAGTCATTGGCCCATTGGTGACTGAATTGAATATCTAACTTATCTCTCCTGAATACCCAACTTCTCTCCTCCTGGGACCAGGGGTAGGACTGCAATTTCCAACTGTCTAAGAACAGTTCGATCCCCTTGGTAGCATTTCCCCATCCTGAAGCTAGTGGGACTCTTAGGTACCATTATCTCATTAACATATAAAGCCCATTTATCACTCTGGAGATTCCAAGTGCCGCAGAAGCTCCATCCTAGGATCCAAGAGAAGCGCCCAATGTATGGTTCTCATTATGCCACAATTACCTTAGCCAGTATGCAGGACATCTCTACAGTCATACATACCTCTGTTCACTGATACTTTAATTCACATTTATTGCTTAAAAATTCATAGTATCTATGGCTAAGGAGAGAAAATGGAGGACCTCAGGATGCTTTGTTAAAAGTACAGGATATTAATCCTAGCCAAAAAGTATAGATAAAGACCTGCTTAAGAGTGACTGAAGGGCATTTTCCCAGTATTAAATATCCCTGGTGGGCACACTGGGAACATTTGGGAACTTTGTCTTGCACTGGAAATACAGGAAAAGAAGCCTGAGCTATATATGCACATAACTCCTGAGTGGCAATTGTCTTGGCTATTAAAAGCCAGAAAGGAACCCAGAAGTTGATCAGCAAGGAAGCCTGGTGAAGAAACCTGTAAATAGACCCATCACAGCAGGTGGCAAGCATGTTTCTCCTCACACCCACTAGAGATGAGCCTCTGTGGGAGGAAATCTCTAGAGCAGATGGACTTCCGGGATGGAATTAGGCATCCAGTCTCCCCGATGCTGATGCAGTGATCCCAGGAAGGAGGCAGCAGTGGTCAGAGGGAGTGTGTCTACACAGGAGCCCACAAAGTACATACACCTGCTCACCTTCACTGACACAGATGTTTTCATCAGTGACTGCCGTTCCAGCAGGGGAATCCCTCCCTGACGCAGAACAACTTCTCAAGACCAACCAAACAGCTGGAGGTCCCTTACTCTCAAGAAGGACATCCATTTGTCCTCACTGGACTGAACTCCTGACTGACTTGGAGTCTGTCCTCCATTTTCGTTCATTCTCTGCTACTGTAACAGAATATCTCAAAGTGGGAAAATTATAATAAACAGAGTCGCTTGGCTCGCAATTCTAAAGGCTGTAAAGTCCGAGAACACAGTGCCAACATTAACCCCTCTACCCTTACAGCCCTCCTTATAGCTCCTTGCTCATGATCCTCTCACCTATGAAAGGTTCTAGTCCTTAATGCTGTTACAATAATGATTAAATTTTAGCATGAATTTTGGAAGGGACATTAGAACCATGGCAACTTCTTTGCCTCCATTGGCATCCAAGAGCTTACATTACACATTATCCACCAAGCTCTAATTTGATGGCCGAGACAGAGAACCCCTAGCCTTTTGGCCAAGTCTGTAAGATCCATGTGTAAACCAATTACTCTACCACCCAAAAACAGCAAGCTTAACTGAATAGTGAAGTAGCCTGTCAAAGACCCAGTTAAGATGCTGGTCAAAGGGAAGTACCCCAGCAGGCTGAGATATGTACTGTTCGCCAAAATGTACCATGTGTGTTAAAATAAGTACCATTTCTAGTGCATAAGGCCCTGGAGCTAGAATTCACAGGCCTAGAAATCAAGTAGAGGTTAGAACAGTCACTCCCATCACTTTCTGAGACACACGTGTGGAGTTTGTTCTTCCTAACTCCACAGCAATTCAGCAAGGCAGGGTCAAGACCTGATCCCAGAAGCAGGACTCTTAGGTCCAGGAATTAAGCAAGCATTTCACTAAACTGAGAACTGTAACCACCATGGGTTTCATGTGTCACTAGACCAGCCTGTCTAGATACTGTGGGTTCCATGTGACACTGGACCTACAGTAGGAATAAATAATACTGACAAGTTACCGGCAGTCAAAACCCATCCTAAATTTGCTATGAGGAATCAAGGTTATTGCTACCTTAAGACGGGGAAGAGAGTGACTGTTACCCAAAATTCCCTGGAATGTCACATGCTGATTATATTTCCAAGATGATGTTAAATCTGTAATTATAGCACCATCGCCCAGGAGTGGTTACTAAAGACTTAACCTCCTTGGGAATTATCTTTTTTTAGTTTTTGTCAACTTGACACTAACTAGAGTCATTTGAGAAGAAAGGGTTCTGCTGATTGTCCTGTGGGCAAGCCTGTTGGACATTTCCTTGATTGTTGTGGGAAGGCCCAGCTCTCTGTGGGCAGTGCTACCTCTGGACTGATATTCTTGGGTGCTATTAAAAAAAAAAACAGGCAGGGCAGGCTGAGCAAACCACAGCTAGAAAGATAGTAAGCAGTATTCTTCCATGGCATCCGCCTCTGTTTCTGCCTTGCGTTCCTACCCTGTCTTCTCTGAATGGTGGACTACAAGCTATAAGATGAAATGAACTGTTTCCTCTGCGTGTTGCTTTTGGTGACTATGTTTTATCACAGTAATATAATCCCTAGCTAAGACAGGTGAAAGACTAGGTGCTCTCCCAAGCCCAATGAGAATGCTCATCTTAGAGTGAGAAATCTCCAGAATGCTTAAGATGAAATGATGAATACCAACCAGAGCACTGAGACCTGCTGGAGCTTGGGGCACCAAAGCACATGGTGCTAACTCCAGCTTTGAGTATTCTCAGAAGCTGTATCTAGGCTCTACCTTTAGGGGAACTCTGACTGATTGGGCTTATACGTCCTCTTGAGGAAGACAAAGGTATCTCCTTTCATAAAACAGTACACTAGCAGAAACACAGAAGCAAGAAATATCAAGCAGTAGTGTGTTGTTAGGGCAGAATATAGACTAGGATGCTGGGGAAAGTGCTGAGATTTGTCTAAAGGAAAATAGAGATGGAGCCCAAAAGAAGGTCTCAGACCCAGGGCTTCTCTTCATAAG
Organism: Ondatra zibethicus; assembly: GCA_004026605.1. NCBI lineage: Eukaryota > Metazoa > Chordata > Mammalia > Rodentia > Cricetidae > Ondatra > Ondatra zibethicus. The sequence continues at coordinate 95,400 of PVIU01000386.1, forward strand.
TCATCAACGCTGCTATATTTTGCTATTTAATATGAGTAAGAACCACGGAATTAGCTTTTATTGATTTGAAAATGTACACACTCTGCCACAATACAAGGACAAATTTAAACTTGTCCTTAGCATATATTTTCAAGTAAAGAAAGTTACAAAGGGAAGCCAGAACTAACTGCCAAGAAAATTGTAGTCATATCATGCTGCAGGGGCTGCTGGAGAAGAAACACTCCCACGAGGAGGGCCAGGTAAGCCAAGACCCACCTGTCTGGTTTGAGCTTTACCTTGGCTTTTCCAGTACCCACGGTCTCAGAAGCTTCCCTTGGGGACAGACTTTGTCAATGCAGTGACCTTTCACTGAACATGGTCACATGCCAATTGTGACACAAGGGAGATAGATTTCTGTCCCATTTGAATCGCACCCAAGAGCTCCCAGTGCAAATGAGACTCTGATGGAAAGCAGGAGAGTGTGACATAAGGTTGGATGGTCAACTCTCTTCTTAGCCACTCTAGTGTCAGCACAAAGAAGCCATGATGGCAGGATGGAAGTTATTTATGGGACTGAACTACCTCTCATCAGATACCTAACCAGCTAGAGGCAGATGTCAGCACTCACCATTTCCAAGGGGCACCAGTCAGTTTTCTGGTGGCAGGTTGATTACATTGGATCCCCTCCACCAAGGAGCAAGCAGAATTGCCCTCACTGAGATAGATGTGCATTCTAGATTATGGATTCACTGGCCTTGCTAGTAAGGCTCCTGCTAGCACTGTGGGCTCAGAAACATCTCTTTCACCATCATGGTATTCTTCACAACATTGCTTCTAATCAAGGAATTCATTTCTCAGCAAAAGAAGTGTGGCCATGGGCTCAGGCCTATGGAATTTCTCTTATTATAGCCCTCGTCACCCGGAAACAACTGGCCTAAAAGAATGGTGTGGTGAGCATCTAATTTCTCAGCTATGGTTCCGGTTGGAAGACAGTGCTCTGAAGTGATGGGGCTCTGTCAGGCAGAACATAGTATGTACTGTGAACCAAGGACCATAATACAGTGTTATTTTGCTCATAGCCAGAACCCATAGATCTCAGAGCCAAAGGGAGGCTGTGGAAGCATCTCCTTTCATCATTACCCAAGTAATTCACTCCACTCATAAAATCTTTCTCCCCATCATTAGAAATTTAAATTCTACTCCCTTGGAGTTCTTAGATCCCAAGGCAGAAAAGCTTCCACCAGAAGGAAAAAAAAAATGGAATCAAAACAGACACAAAATGAATTAGGAACTGAGACCCCTCTCTGACTTATAATGTTCCTTGTGCCACTGAATCAACAGACAAGAAAAGGAGATTAGGTAGGCAGGGCGGCACACATTAGTAATCCTAGTCCTCCAGAGGCTGAGCCAAGAGGATTGTGAGTTCAAGGCCATCCTGGCCTATCGAGTGAGATCTTATCTCAAAACATATCTCTTACACACATGCACACACACAAAGGAAAAGAAAAAGGTATTCCTCTATTAGTTCAGGGTCATTGGTCCAAAGAATAAATATGGTTTCTGAAAATATTCTGGAGAGCTCTGGAAAGATTTGGGCATTTACTGTAGGCATCCCACACTATTTCCACAACTAATAATGAGTAAAAACGGATGGAAATTCCAGTAACCAAAAATATACCGGAGCTCTAAGGTCTAAATCTCTTAGGAACGAAGGCTTGGAGCTCCTTGTCAGAAAAGCAAGTAGTGAAGAAAGGAGGATAATACATGTTCGCATGCACGCATAGACACGCACGCGCACACACACACTTTATGACCAGTTACATCAAGCCTGACAGCAGCCATGTATACTTGCTTCTTTCTGTGTGCAGATTACTTTATTGCATTATAGTATGCTGGAGATTACCTTCACTTTTACCTTCAGAGAATAAAATATTCTAATGGAGGAAGTGTGCTACCTTGCAAAAGAGTTAACATGGCCTAGTAATATGATTGTCACCCAGAGATGGGCGCAGTGAGAGGTGAATGTCTTTACTTCTCAGTGATTTTATCCTGTTAGGTGGAAGAACAGATTTTGACATGGTTGTATCAGTTCGAATCACATCGAAAGGAGTGCATGGATATTGGGCATCCAAAAGGGTAATCTGTGAACCTTTTGTCCATTTGGCTGAAGTATATCCTCCTAATGTCTGCCTTCTCCCTGTCAGCAGAGGCTTCTCAGCTAAGGCTACTAAAGGAAGAAGACTACAAAGACAAGAAGAGGAGGAGGAAAAGGATGATGACAGGGGAAGAGGAGGAGGAAGAGGAGGGGGAGGGAAAAGAGAAGAGGAGGAGAGGAGGACAAGGAGAAGGAGGATGAGGACGAGGAGAAAGAGGAGAGGAGGAGGGCTGGTGGGAAAGGAAGAGGAGGAGGTTTTCATCGTCTTGTTGATCTTTCTGCTTCCTGTTTCTATCAGATTAACTCTGGGCTGCTGTCATTTCACAGCAGCCATTGATTGATACAGCTGGAAACTTGCCCAACATGGTCCATGATGCCCCTCAGTCAGGTAGCCCTCCTCTTCTCAAAAGGTTTGAATCTTAATCCTGTAGGGCCATTCTGCAAACTCAGAAACACCACCTAGGGACAAGACAGGCAGGTCTCCCTCAAAGGTTTCCAAAAGCTATGTCCACGATCTCCCACTGTTTTCTGTTGTCTTTACAGGGAGTTTGAAGGGTTTTTGGCTACCTGGCAGTCTTTATGTGAACAAGGAACATTTAAAATGTCCTGTGTGATTGAAATGGATCCTGCCCTTTGATGAGACCCTGTTAAACACAACCCTTGAGAAGAAACTGAACAATGGACAAAGGTGGAATATAGCCTGAACTGTGTCTTTTTTTCTCAAGCTCTTATACATGTCTGAACCTAGTACACCTGCCTCACACACGATGCTCCGGCATCTTCAGGGGCAGCTCTCTGCACACCTGTCATTTTTGCTTCTATCTTTTGTATTCCATCCACTTCTAAGTGTCGTGAGAAGACCACTTCTTCGAACCAATGGTGAGCAGTGAAAAGGACCCAGAGACATGAAGGAAGCCAGGCTTTGAATGAAGTACCAAGAATATGACTTTATTCTATCCAGAGGATAGACTTGGAAAGATTTCTAACTCAGAGTCTTAGGAAATGGCACTACTTTAGGAACCATACTAGAATGTTCTCTCATCCATCGATTTTATTATCCCATTCCAAGATTCTTGCTAAGGAAAAGATGCCTCCCAAACTACAGGGCCTTCCCTTTGTCTCTCTGTCCTGCAAGGGCACCTGTAATGGCTGCATCTGTCTGACACCCAGAGGAGACACTGTCCACTCCTTCACTTCTGCTACCATCACTGCTGTAGCCTCTCTCACTTCTCAGAAAAGGGAGGGAGGGAGCTAACATTGTTGCAGGTTGAAAAAAGGGGGAGTAGAAACTTCTGGGAGTGAAGACCTGAAGAAATTGTTGAAAAGAAGGAAGCTTGTGAGGGAGACACAGGAGATGGGCCCAGGTTGCTCGCATTAATAGTTGAACACAATTGTTTAATGTCCAGTCCAGAAGAGAAAGAGAAAACTTCCCAGACCTTCTGCTAACGGAACACTTATTTGAGAGCAACTTGATTGACAACCTGATAGAGTGAGTCTGATGAAAAAGATGAGACTGTCTCTGGGATAAGCTTGTCCTCAATCTACTCCACTGCATTAGAAAAAGTGACTGGTGAAACTTGAAAGCTAATTAAAGGAAAAATGCAGTGTGGATTGAAGGTGTAAAAGAAAGACCGTGCGAGACCCACTCTTCATCCCCTAAAGTTCTCATCCACTAAACAAGTGAGCCTAGCTCCAGAGTTCTAAAAGAGAATTGGCATGATCTCTGGGTTCCATGGGTTTTGCAGTTCAGAAATGGAGATGTGTATACAATGCAAAGTGTCGGTGGCCTAAGCAATGAAACCCTGAGGGCTGGGGCAGGGAGCGAGAAGTATTTTAGCACTACATAAGAAGAGAATCTGAAAATGCTTTGTGAAAGAAAGAAATTAAAAATTAGAGGAGAAGAAGAAAAGGAAGAAGGAGGAAGAGGAGATGTAGAAGGAGAAGGAGGAGAAGGAAGAGGAGGAGAGGGAGGAGGAGGAGGAGAAGGAGAAGGAGAAGGAGAAGAAGAAGAAGAAGAAGAAGAAGAAGAAGAAGAAGAAGAAGAAGAAGAACAAGAACAAGAACAAGAACAAGAAGAACAAGAAGAAGAAGAAGAACAAGAACAAGAACAAGAAGAACAAGAACAAGAAGAACAACAAGAAGAAGAAGAAGAAGAAGAAGAAGAAGAAGAAGAAGAAGAAGAAGAAGAAGAAGAAGAAGAAGAAGAAGAAGAAGAATTGTAGGTACCAGATAAACAAGGGATAAGAGACCTTGGGGCTTGAATGGGATGAGTCAAAGGAATAATAGGATGGGTAGTGACCAATATGCTCTGTGCCTCTCTATCTCTACCCTCAAAGCGTTTCCCTAGTCTCATCCAATGCTCTAGCTTTTCCAACTCGTGCTACCTGCACCTCCCCATCTCTGCCCCAGAGGGACCCCCAATCCAAATGGAGGGATTTATGAGCAGCAACACTCCCCCAGATCAATGGCCAAAGATCAATAGCTATAATGCAGAAAATGAATCTATATTCATTAGAATTGAATTGAACAAATGATATTATAAAAAGTCCCTTGGAAATCTATGCAAAACAATCAAAGGAAAGTTGTTCTAATGTCATTTGCTGTCTGTACAGCCAGGGACAGGGGAGCTTTTGCTCACTTTCAAAGGGCATTCTAGAAAATTCCTTCCTAAACGAGAAAGGGAACAGGGCTTTCAGGGTGCTTTTTCCATTGTGTTACCTCACATTTGGAAGCCACACCCACATACGTGGGGGCAGTATTCTCCTTCTTCTAACCTGCCTGACTTCTCCCTGGAATGTATGGGATCCTCCAAGAGAAAGAAACCAAGCATGTCCTCAACCCAGTAAAGTCACAGTTGGCAAATTGTAAGAACTCTGTTTCTATTTCTTATGCCATTTTGTTCTTTACTGATGCCATAGGCAAATCCTAAAGGCCCCTGACCAATGTTTGTCCAGCATCTTTACAAGATGGGGAAGGGTTGTAATCTGAAACTAAGTTTGAATACACATTCTTGTCTTCATACTTAATACTCAGTGCAATAATATTGTGTACTGGGGCACATAAAAGGTTAGATTATGAGGGCAGAATACTTACTGATGAGTATTAGGAGAGGGCTTGAGGAAGGAGTTTTGCCCCTTCTTTACTTCCCACTTTGTCTGCCTCTTGAAGCATTTGTCCCCTCTAGAGAATGCTCCAAAGGTGCCATCTTAGAAGCAAGACTAGACCCACATCAGACATTCAACGAGCGGCCTGGTACCTTGTCCTTGGACTTGCCAGCATGCAAAACTCTAAAAAAGAAAGAGCCACCATTTACCCAGCCCGTGACATTTTGTTACACAGCATGACAGGCAGAGACAGGAGACCTACACAACAAACATTGCAAGGAGGTAGGGAGGCCATCTTGTCCTTACCCCCACCGGAAAGAACCCCATTATCCTTTTTGTCTTGAAATGTTCCTTTGGTGAACAGTTCACAAATCTCCTCCTCGGAGACCAAAAGCTTCTTCCAGGGTCTCTTAATGGTGCCACGTAGCATAGATCTCACGGCTTCTGCTTTAGGCTCACCCCACACACACACCTAGTCCAGTTTTCTGTCACTCTTAAGGCCCCGTTAACTACTCTGAGTCTCTTGGCTTTCCCTGGGATGTATGTATCTTTCTCTGGGAAACTGCCAAGCATTTGGGAAAGGCAATGTGGGCAGAAATGACCACAAAGCTAGAAGGAATGCTTACAGAGTCCAACAACCACTCAACACGAATTTATTGAGCATCTGTCATGTTCCAGGAACCATGCAGGGTTCACACAGGGAGATGGGCTCCGCCTAGGCTATCCTTTCTCACAGTCCAGCATCTGAGGACTTGGGAGTCATTGCATCAGGCTGCTCCACAAACTTCTCCTATACGAAGAAGATTTTTATAAGATTAATCCCATCTTATGAGCAAGGAAGGGCTACCCGAGTGTCCTGCACTTATGCGTTGAGTTAATCAAAAAGAATTCATGCCCTGCCTGACCTTACCTCTTGAGATGAGGAGCAGAGTTAAATACGAAATGACAGTGACAACGCACAAGGCTCCTGAAAATTTCTCCTCTATTAAACAACTCCACCCCTCCATGCACACATGTGTTTATGCTGGGATGCACACATATCGCGCACGCGTGCGCACACACACATGCACGTGTGCTCAGAAAAGACTCACAACTCCCTGCTGCCTCCTGTAAATGCAGGCTTCAAGAAACAATTAAATATTGATATCTTTACATCTCGGTATTTTCTTTTCAAATCCAAACAGCCCCAACAGGAGCCATTGCTGATACTTACTTAACGCCTTAAAACATCCGCGAGGGGTTTTATCCTTTTAAAAGGAAGTTGTTACGAGCAGGGAAACTGTAACCGGCTGTGTGGGAATGGCTACTTCTCCTGAAACAAGCCCAAGGGAAGCTTCCACGCACTGTCTTAGACTCTACCCCAGAGGGCCAGTTCTAGGAGCCCAGCCAGCCTTGCAGAAGCAGACCTGGCCTCCCACACTGCACCCTCTCAAAGGCCTGAAAAGACAAAGGCACCCTCTCTTGCCAACTTCCCAAATAGGCACTCGAGCGCCCTGCAATCAGAGGCTTGGCAGAATTATGTAAATTGTCCATGCATAATGATGCCCTTGCTGAATAGATTAACCCAGCAGGGATACTGGACAGGACCATGCAGGTGTTAGCTGTTGGGCCTTTCACACTCTGCCCAGCACCAAGACTGAGAACAGTGTAGCTAGTAGCTTTGTGGCCACACTGCACCCACTGTTCCTCCCAGCTACCACACACTGTACCCTTCTCCCACACTCAGTCCCAAATCTCCAGAGATAGCCTCAACAGAAGGACACAAACCCAGGCGTTGTTTCTTCTAAGGTCAGCAAGGGGACCCTTCAAAAGGATGAACCTGAGTCGTAGCCTTTTGTCACCACCCTGTGTTTTCATGTTTGTTCCCTGCCCTGTGGGTGGGTCTCCTGTCCTTGTCTTCTCCACAGGATCCAGTCCAGAGCCTTCGACACAATAAGCACTCCCCAAATGCTTTTTGAATAGAACCGAATTCTCAAATGACAGAGCTGGAATGCATCTTCCAAGCTATTCAAGCAGGCAGCAGACAGACCCTGATTGGGATTCACGCGCCGTGTACGGCGTAAGCTCTGGCACAGGGATTCCAGCTTCACTCGTCTTACAATCTTCGGGACTTTGAAATTACAGGAAAATTATGTCTTTGTGTGTTTGGCGCGTTTATTTTTCTTTTGTCTTTTGGGATCCGTTTGCTCTTGAGACAGGCTTTCAACTATGTAGTCCAGGCTAGCCTCAAACCTCTCTCTATCCCCTGGCTTCGTGTGATCTCACTCAGCCCTTGTGAGCTCTTCTGTGGGCAGAGGGTTATAGATTTCACCAACTTCTTAATGGTGTCATGACCCTTCCCTAAAACAAGCACCGGCAATAACTGCTAGTCAAGGGGAAAGTGTAGACATGAAACCCCACGATAAGAATTGGGGACACAGAGTGGGTCCAACCTGCACAAGACAGAGGCCTGAAGTCAAAATCACCTCCTTATAATACAGCTGTCATTAGTTCCTAATCATCACTAATAGAGAAAATGAGGCTTCGAGAGGATAAGCCATTCTCTCAAGGTCACATCTCTCCCTGCAGCTGCCTTGGCATTTGACAGCCTAGCCAGGACACCCTTTTCTCTTCTCACAGGCATAGAACCCCTGCTATAGTTGTCTGAATTCTGAGCAGCCATGGCAAGGGTTTGTTGCCTGGGCCCCTCTGTCCCCAGTGCGCATATCTCTGCATGCTTCAGCGGACTTTGTGGAGTCTATTTACCACATCTAAGACCAATTTCCTTCCCTTCCGTTGCTTTGAAGATAATTGAAGGTACTTGCATTGTCTGCCTGGGAATGTAAAAAGCCAGCTAATGCTGCAATCGATGCTTCCTGCTTAATGCTGCGCCTCAGCCCAGCCCGCCCTGTGCGCTAGCTAACACAGCCTCCGATGATGGCTTCGGCAGATCTTCCCGGCCGGCTACTTTGTTAATCAGAAAGGGGGTGGGGGTTGCGGGAGCCCTCAGGATAATGGCAGGCAGATTGAGTTGTTAAGCCTGAATGAAATATTTAGTAGCGCCATTTGCAGGATACTGCTGGTGGGAGTGGTCCTTTCAGCACTGCCTGGGGATGAGGGGGAGGTGCCCTCCTTGAGCTCCCCAGGCAGGGCACTGATGAGCCTGTTACTGCCTACAGAGAGACAGAGAAAGGTGGGAGGAGGAGCAACCTGGGTGACCTCCCAGCTGGCACACACCACACAGGGCAGGCTCAGACTGCCTCAGGAGGACAGACCCCGCTAAAGCCCTAGAGGGCATGAGAAAGCAGTGCCCACCACACTATGTATTGCAGTTCTGCTTGCTGTGTGCATTTAACAAGGGAGTAAGGCTGGGTGTGCCTAGAGATAGGGATGTGAGAAGAGGTAGTGAGAAAGAAGGCATTCTCCTTGTTCCTTCCACCTAACGTCACTGCGAACAGAACATGCCCACCGTATGTTGTATACCACATCGGACTGATTTTCTCACTTCTAAAACTCTGGAATCCAGTCAGAGAGGTGCCCAGCAGGTAAAGGCAGTTGGTAAATGGGGAGAGCTGGTTCCTATAGATTGTCCTCAGACCTATACATGGGGTACCTACACACACACACACACACACACACACACACACACACACACACACACACACTACATAAATGAACAAATGTGAAATATATAAAATTGTGGAGTCTTTCTGAGGTGGAACTTCACAGTTCATTCACATGCTCATTCAACAGTTATTTAGCTCCTGATCTGCTATGTGTAGGTGTAGGAATTTACCAGGTCTCTTAGTCCATCTCCCATTCGACACCTTGGTACCCACCTTCTCCACAACACCCACCATGACTGAGCAATGTCTTAATCTCTCCTTAGATAAGGAATGCATTATTTCCCATTGGCCCTCCTTTCTCCCTCTCTCCCTCTTTTCTTCTCCCTTCTCTTCCTTACTCTTTCCCCTCTCTGTTTCTCTCCCTCTGTCTCTCTCCCCCATCTTCCCTCTCCCTGTCTTTTCCTCTCCCCCCCCCACCTCCGTTCCTTGACTGGTATCTCACAGTTAGAGTGCAGAAAATTAAAGATACATAGATATAAGCCCTTAATAAATCACTGAAATGATTCAATATAGTTAGAACTAACAAGTTAGCAAAAGAAATAAAATATAAAAGTGTTCAATACAATCAATAGTTGACATCTTCAGCAAGTCTGATAAAACAATGTATAAACACATAATACATCATGTCTAGGAATGCAAGGTTGGTTTTAACTCACCATACTAAGAGATATCAAAAAAGACAAATTGTATACTCATGTCAAGAAATGTTAAAAGGTATTTGACATAATTCAGCACCAATCCTTTATAAATATTCTGGGGAAGAGTGTAGGACTCAAAGCAACCTTCAGCTCATATAATGCTCAAAGAATAATTCTGATACAGATGGCTTCACCCACAAACCCTACTACTCATTTGAGAAGCAGACCTTGGGATGTAGCTCACTGGTAGAGGCACTGCCTAGCATATGAAAGGCCCCGGGTATGAGCCCAGGCACCACACACACAATCATGCAATGCCAACCCTACACAAACTGTCCAGAGAATAGAAGAAGAAATGATAACTTCAAAATTATTTATGGGGCCAATAAAATCTTGTTTGCAGAATCTGATAAGGATGTTTCAATAAGAAAGAAACTGCTAATCAATCTCTGTCATGCAAAGATCCTAAACAAATTAACGAATGTGGAACAATGAACTTGGGCTGACTCCAGGAAAGCGGGATTTACTATTTGAAATTCTACCAAGATAACTGACTATAATTTGCCAATTAACAGAATAAACAAAAAGGGGGGAGTTACATGATCACCTCAAGAGATAAAGAAAATTCATTTGATAAAATTCAACAACCATTTATGTTTAAAATCAAAAGGAAAAGAAGCTTATGAACAAGACAAGGGAATGTTCCCGTGAATACCATTGTCATGGTAGAGGCTGAGCAGCATCTCATACAGGATAATGTTAATTTAGCCAAGTCAAGAAAATCAGAGCTCCATGTGCAAATATGAGTCATATTCCTGTATAAAGCCAGCAAACAAAAATGTTTTTAAAATAGCACTTTAACAAACACCAAAACACAAAACACCTAAGGTAAATATAATGTGATATATGCAAGGACCTCTAGACAAAAATCCTCTATACTCTATAACAGAAGACTGAGTTCAGTGGAGTGCTGTGTTTTGGGATTGGAAGAAGCACCATTAAAGATTGTCAGTTCTCTCCCAATTGATATAAATTTTAATGCCATCCTAAAAATAAATTACTCACCATTTTTTTGATACAGGGTCTCATTATGTAGTTGTGGCTGACCTGGAACTTGCTATGTAGACCAGGCTAGTCTCCACTTCACAGAGAACCACCTGCTTCCACTTCCCAGGTAATGGGATTTAGCAGCATAAATCACCATGCCTGGCCAAAAAAAATCTCAACATATTTTTCATTTTGTAGAAATTGACAAGCTGTAAACTTCACATGACAATAGAAAGATTAAAATATCAAAACAATCCTGAAGAAGGGATGCTATGTGTTAAATGACTGTGCAGATTATTTAAGCTACCAGATAGTAAGATACCAAACCCTAAAAGTGAAGGTTCTTGTGAAATCGGCACAGTAGTTGCCAGAGTACAATTAAATAAATCAGATAATCTAGGAAAGCAGTCACAGGTACTATAATTTGACTTTTACCACAAGCACCTTTGACCCCTGAGCTATCTCGCCAGCCCACGATGTGTGCTTCTTAAACAGGGCTATATTAACATTTAAGATATTTTTTAAATGACATATCAAAAGCAAAAGAAGCCATTTATAGTACACATATTTGACACAAAACAAGAAAAGCTCATGTCCAGAGTATATCAAAGACTCCTACACTCGGTAAGAAAAGGTATGGAAAAACCCACAGGAAAGAGAGAGTTAGCTACCTGATGAACGATAATACCCATGAGTGGAAACAGCTCATGGAAACCATTCAGCTCTTTTAGTCTTCTGAGAAATGCTAATTGAAGCCACAGGGAATTACTCTCACACACCCATCAGAACAGAAAAACATAAAACAGTGATCATCCCCAAAGGTGTGCAACAAATTGAACTTACAGATTGCCGGTAGAAACATAAGGAGGCAAAACTATCCCAAGACCTTTCTCAGAAGACAAGATATAGACATGTATGTAGAAGTAGATGGATCTGTTTCCCCAAAAATAGTCAAAACAGCAGCCCACTATGTGTGTGAAGACATGTGTCCATCAACAGTAGAATGAAGACAACATGATCTAGTCATAAAGCAGAGTAGTATATTGCAATCACAGCACTGAGCGTGGGCAAAAACAGGGGTCCCTGGAGTCCATTGGCTAGCCAGACTGGCCAAATTGGTTAGCTCTAGGTTTAGTGAGAGACCCTGTATCAAAACAGAGTGGAGAAGAGATCAGGGAAGACACTCAAGGTTGTCTACTTCTACATATACAGGTATGCACACCAACATGAACACACACGCATCTGCAAGCATAGGCAAGCCTGTACTGGTGTAGTCCGACAGCACCAGTTACCAAAGGAGCAAGAGAGGTTTGGGTACCTGTTTTATCCATGTGACCTGACAATTGTAAATGCATCAGCTTGGACCCTTATAATCTATGCAGGTTTTTATTATTATTTTGAATACTCTATTGCAATATTTTATATCTTACATGTCCTTCAAAGACCTCTATGACAAAGGCTTGGTCAGGGCTTGGCACTATCAAGAACTGGTAGAACTTTCAGGAAATTGATGGAACTTTCAGGAGATGGAGCCTAGAGAGTGGTCCTTAGGGTCTTTGGGTCATCTGTGGTATGCCCCTGAAGAGTACTGTGGAACTCTACCCTTCCTCCCTCTTTCACTTCCTAGCCATGAGATGAGCGATTTTATTCCATCCACCCTTCTGCCATGATATACCTTGCTACTGGCCCAGAGCTCTGAGGCCTACCAATCATGGATTAGCATTTCCAAAACTGAGTCAAAACCAAACCTTTTTCCTTGGTCACTGGTAATCTTGGGGGCCTGTTATCAGGACAAAAAGAGGGCTAAAACACACATCAAAAACTGAAGTGAAACAAAAATTATGACTATCAACTGTATCGTGATTTTATACATGTGAGCTTGTATAGGGAACATATACCAAACATATTACATATAGGCAAATACAAAAACGTGTGTGGCAATTATCTCTGGCCACTGATTTATGAGTCTCTTTTGCAATTCCTCTTTATAGTTTAGGTATCATCTGAATATTTCCAGTGAGAATGTATTACTTTCATAAAAGCTAATAATAATAAAGCTTTAAATAAAGATCTCCTTTTTAGATGGTAAAATTCTATTGTGGTTGTGTTTAAGGAAGAAAGGAGTCTGTATCTTTGAGAAATGCATAATTGAAGCATTTGCAGATGAAATAATAAGATGTCTAGCGGCGGGTAGGGAAAAGTGGGGAATATAGACTTTTTAAATGGCCGTATGTTGGTAATTGTTAAGGCTGAGTGATGGTCCACGGGGATTCATTATGCTCTTTCCTCCACCTACATGTGTTTGAATAATAAAATGTTAAAAAACAAATAAACAGCCTTTCTCAAGCATGGGATTTATGCACGGCAGATATTACCCATTGCAAGAGCTATGAGGAATTGCTAGAAAACACTTTTTCAACATTTGGTGGATGGTAGTGGCTGGACGCAACTAAAACTAAGTCACGTTAAAGGTCCTCTGTAAAAACCCTGGTGCAGTGTCCATACCTATAGTCCCAGTGCTGGAGAGGGGGTGGCAGGAGGCTCCCTGGCCTTACTCAAAAGACAAAATAGTTGATTCTGTGAGCTCCAGGTTCAGTGAGAGACCCTGCCTCCAAAAGTAAAGTGGAGGGGAACTGGGGAAGACACCCAACACCAACCTCTAGTCCATACACATGTGCATACAACATACACATATCACATATACATACATATATAGAATATATACATACACACATAGACAGACAAACAGACAGACAGACAGAGGTACTCCAAGCAGGGTTTGGTCAATAATTCACCTGATAAAAATAGTTGCCCCCAAAGAAAGAAAACCCCCATGGGATTCCAACATCTCACCAAGGTAGAACACATATGGGCCCAATGGGAAGCACATACATTCAGAAGATGAGGCAACGAGATAGCTGTCCCTTCTCCAAGAGGACAAGGTAGTAACCTCTATTATGGAGAATTAAGATTCCTTGTAAGTTTCTTGCCCTTTCAAGCCTAGAAATAAAGTACCAAGAAGAGGAATTGACAAATAGATGGGTGAGCTTTATTGTCCTACAAGGAATGGTGTTATCTCTGAGTTCTGGCCAGAGGCAGTGGTCCTGGGTGTAATCAACAGTGGCTCTCAGCTCCTGTTTCCCATGTTACCTGGTCTGCTGCAGTCTTGACCTTTTCTTGACCTTTGTCAGCTCCTAACCTGCTCCTGGTGCAGCCTTGATCTGAACACGAGCACACTTCAAACTGTCTTTGGAACCAAACTGACTTTGATGCTCTAGAGTGCCACAATCTACTTTATAACCTCTTTGGTTAATAGATAAAATTATCACCCGCTGAATTTTTAACAGCTTCAAGAACAGGTCAGAGACCTTCATTTCTTCTGAGAGGGTCATTAGGGAGCAGGAACCAGGAAAGCAGGGGAAGAAACCTTCTCCATGGGAAAAGACGATCGTGTCTCCTCTCCACTCACCCAAATTAGCCAGCTACCTTCAATCTGTGGTTCAGTGTGAGTGTTTTGTTTGCTTGTTTGTTCTTTAATTGACATGTAATTATTGTACATGTTTATAAGGAGCAGTGTGGTATTTTGATACATGTATAAAATGTGTAATGATCAAATAAGAGTAATTAGCATACACAGCACCTCAAAAAACACATCCTTCTTTTGTGGTGACAACATTCAAAATCCTCTCCTCTGCTCATTAAAATTTAAAATGTATCATAATTGTTAACTCTTCTCACCCTGCTGTACTACAGAACAAGAGAACTTGCTCTTAGCTCTAACGTCATAATCATCAACCAACCAACCCCTGCCTCCTCCCCGGCTCTACCCTTCCCAGCCTCTACTAACTGTTACTCTAGTCTTGACTTCCACAAGAACAACCCTTTTGGCCTCCACATAACGAGAAAAGACAGCATTTGTCTTTCTGTGCTGCAGTGTCCTCTGGTCTAATCCATGTTGCACTGAGTGACAGGATTTCCTTCTCTGCATGGAGGAATAAGAGTCCCCTTGTGTATGTGAAACATGGCATTTTCTCAGTCATTTCATCAATACCTGTTGATGGATATTTAGATATGGTTGACCCATATCTCAGCCAGTGTGAGTGGTGCCACAATCAACATGGGCACACAGGATCCCTAAGGTACACTGAGTTAGATACCCAGTGAGGTCTCTGAGTATATACCCAGAAGTGCTGTAGCTGGTTGTGTTACAATCATATACTTAGGGTTTTTAAGAACTTACGCATGCATACACTAATTTACTGTCTCATCATCGATATCTATGGGCTCCTTTTTCCTCACATCCTCACCAACATTTGCTCTTTGCTTCCTTAATGATATCCCTTCTGACCAGGGTAAGATGGAATGTCACTATGGTTTGCATGTCCCTGATGATAAAGGATGCTGAACAATTTTCCACATATATTGGCCATTTGTTCTCTATCTTTTGAAAGTGATCTGTCCATTTTATTTGCTGAATTATTTGAGATTTTTTTAAAACATGTTTAAGTTTCTTAACTTACATTCATTTAGAGTGTGTGTGTGTGTTGGTGTGTGTGTGTGTCACAGAGCACATGTAGAGATCAAGGACAACTAGTGAGAGTCAGCACTTTCCTTTCACAGTGTAGGCTCCAGAAATCTTACTCAGTTCACCAGTCTTGACATCTCCATAGCCATCTTGCTGGCCCAAATTTTTTGAGTTCTTTCTATCCTAGAACTAATCCCATTTGATGTTTAGCTGCACATTGGACCACTCTTGTTCAGATATTTCTGTGGAGTTGTGCAAGTCCCTTATATTTTCTAGTAGGGCCCTCTTGTTAGATGGATAGTGTGAATATATTTCTCCTATTGTGTAAGTTGTCTCTTCATTCTGTTGATGGTGTCCTTTGCTGTGAAGAAATGCTTCCGTCTGATGTAATCCTATTGGTCTATATCTGCCTGTTCCCCTATGTTTCTGAAGTTATACCCCCAAAAGTATTTACTGTCTGCTTTATTCTAGTAGTTTCATACTTAGTCTGTTTCAACTTCGTTTTGTACATGGTGAGAGATATGGATCACATTTCATGCTCCTGTATATGAATTACCACACCATCTATCCTGTATATGAATATCCACAGCATCTATTGATGAGACTATCTTTTTCCTCAATATACATTCTTGGTACTTCTGCAAAATTCAGTTGGATGCAAATAAGTGGATTTATTTCTAGGTTTTTAATTATTTTCTATTAATCCATGTATCTCTTATTCTAGTACATAGTGTTTTAGTTATTATAACTTTGTCAGATATTTTAATTCAAGTAGTGTGGTATTTCCATATTTGTTCTTTTTTGTCCAGAGTGCTGTGGCTACTTAGATTTGTTTTTATTTCCATATTAATTTTAAGATTCTTTTTTATTTCTGTGAAGAACTTCCTTGGTGTTTTTATAGAAATTACATTAAGTCTGTAGCTTCATCTGGGTAGGATGGACATTTTAACGATAATTTGGGGCTGAGAGGGTAGTTCAGGGATAGTGTGCTTGCCTAGCGTAGCTAAGACACTGGGTCTTGTTGCAAGCACTGAAAAATGATTAATCTTCCTAATTCATGAACATGGGCTGTCTTCCCATTGTGTGTGTGTGTGTGTGTGTGTGTGTGTGTGTGTACATGTATGTATCTCCTTCAGTTCTTTCAATAATATTATAATTTTCACTGTAGATATCACTCACCTTCTTGTCAAATTTATTCTTAGGTACTTTTGAAACTATTGCAAATGAGATTGCTTTCTTTATTTCTCTTTCAGATAGTTTTCTGCTGGCATATATAAATGCTGCTTCTTATGTTAATTTGTATCTTACCAGTTTACTGAATTTATCCATTCTAACAGATTTGGGTTTCTTAGATACATAAATCATGTCATCCGCAAACAGGGACAATTTGACTTCATCCTTTCCAATTTGTATGCCCTTTATTTCTTTTTCTTGCTGAATTATTTTTCTGGCTAGCATTCCTGGTACTTTGTCAAATATGGGTGGTAAAAATGAGAAAATTCTTAGTCTTGTTTTGGAGAGCAAAGAAAAAGATTTTAGCTTCCCACACATACTATGATGTCAACTTTGAACTTTTCAGCTATGCCATATGCATGCGATAGGGCACATTTATTCCATACTTTATTTTTGAGATTTTCTTTGTCGTGAAGGGACGCTAAACTTTATCACGTACATGTTCTACACCTATTAAGGTACTTTCCTTCTTGATTCTGTTAATGCTATGCATATTTTATCTATGGGTATCAAACTAAATACCGCTTGACTGGGACATATGGTCCTTCTGCTGTGTCCTCCGATTTTACTTGTTACGGTTTTATTGAGAGTTTTTGGCTCATAGTTTTCATTTGGTGGCTTCTTAACTGGTTTTAGAATAATGGTAAAACTGGCTTAGTGGAAGAATTCTCTACCTTTCAATATTTTTGAGTAGTTTGAGAAAATTAGTTTTAGTGTATCCTATAAGTTGTGAGATTTGGCACTGAAGCCATCCAGTGCTGGACTTTACTTTGTTTGGGGGAAAAATCTATGTGGCAATGTGATCTCTTCCTTACTGGTCTGTTCTGGTTTTCAGTTTCTTCATTGTTTAGCTTCGGTAGGTTGCATATATGAAGGAATGTGTCTATTTCTTCTAGAATTGTCAATTTGCTGGAGGAGAGTTCTATAGGGAAAGCCTCTGTACCCCTGCGCCAGCGGTTAGAACTCTGCCTTTGTCTCTTCTCTTCTTCGGAGAGATTTCGCTCCAACTCAAGCTTTACCAGCTTCATCGGCCTTTTAAAAAGCAGTGCTATTTGTTGGTGCTTTCTTATACACTAGTCTTGATTCTGGCTATTTCTGCTCTAAGTTTAGTGGTTATTCTCTTCTACTAACTTTCCATTTTCATTTGTTTCAAGAAACTTTTAAATGTTCTTTTTAGTTTTACTTCTTCCTTGATCCCTGGTTGCTCGGGCACATGCCATTTAATCCCCACGTGACTGTACCACTTCCAAAGTTCATCCTGTTATTATAACTCATAGGTTGAATCCACTGTGATCCAAAAAGGTTTGATTTTGATGTTTAGAAATTCACTGGGACTTGTTTTGTGGTTCAGCATACAATCTGCCCCCCAAAACACCCCACGTGCTAAGGGGAAGAATGTGCACTTATCAATGGCAAACACCATGTTCTGTAAACGTCTTATCAATGGCAAACAAACACCATGTTCTGTAAACGTCTTATCAATGGCAAACACCGTGTTCTGTAAACGTCTGGCAGGTCCATTTGGTCAAGAGGGCAGAGCAGTTTAACCACAAGACTTCTTCGCTAGTTTTCTGTCTGAATCGGTTGCCCACGGCTGAAACTGGAGTGACAAGGTCCCCTATGATCATCATATTGCAATGTACTCTCTTCCAGCTCTTGCTTTGTATATCTGGATTATCTGGTGCTAGATGTGTACATATATATAAGTATTGCATTTTCTTTCTGGATTGACCTAACATTGTTTTTTTTTGTTTGTTTTTTTTAACATGGGGCAAACCAGAGCATGATAATTAACTAAAGACAAAACTTAAATCCTCCTCAGAACAACACTACCCAGCTGACGCACCCAGCTACACATGTGAACCACATGTGCAATTTTATATTTTCTCATGGTTGATCTTAGAAAGAAAACTGAAACCAGTAATGTGAAATACACCCTAAGTATAATTATTTCAACATATAACAGACACAAAAATATTAGTGAGCTCTTTAATATTGTCCTTTTTTGGGGGGGCTACACCTTCAAATCCACTGTGTATGTGTACTTAGGGCACAAATCACCTCGGAATAGCCAGGTTTGAAGAATTCAATAGCTACATATGGCCGGCTATGGCTATGCAATGCTTGCCTTATTAGATAAAGGCAGCTCTCAGAGTCAAGGAGGGAACTGACCCCTTGTAACTGTTGCATTGGTAGAAATGACCTTGCTGCCACACACTGTCCCAACATCCAGTTGTGCTCAGCTCTAGAGATATCATTGGTAAATGTGCTCCATTCAAGTCCTGAGATCAGACTGGATCTATATGAAGCAATAAATAACAATAGTTATAGAACTGTTTTAGAAAAAATAGTTATCAAAGTGTCCCCAGATCCTATTTTATTCATTTTGAATGATAATACTTGGCTATCCCAATAAAACTAAATAATGTACGTGTGTGAAGCATCATTGCCGTGCAGAGGTGTACTAATGTCTCTTCATGGTCACTAGAAATCTGACTGCGCGAACCACGTGACCCTTTTGATGATAATGAGCAGGGACTCCCAGGAAAATCTAATCACACTCCCACGTGTTAAAATCCACAGAACTGAGCTCCTGCCAAATGAGGAGCTGAGTGAAATGCTGAAAAGACACATCTGGGAAAGCATAGAGCATGGTGCAAATCAGTTACAGTTTCCAAGTGAAGTGCAAGGTGACGTGACGAAGATGCATGGGCTGCAGAGCCACACTGACTCTTGCGACGTCTTGTCTCAATTCTCTCATCTGTAATGGGATAATGGTGCCTGCCTCTGAGTTGAAGTAGGGATTAAATGAGATGAAACAGAGTACCTAGGACATGTCTAACCCAAAGTACGTGCAAGCAAACACATTATTTAACTTTTGCAGTCAAAATTTTCTCAAGTCACCATGTACCAGATTCTTTAAAAAAAAAAAATCAAGATGTGCAAAGAAGTCTTGGTGACTATGAAGCCATGGAAACCATCCCGAGGGCTGATGCTCTCAAACAAAGCTCCCTACTCGGCTCTGATTTGTTGCCTGTGTCCCAGTCGCTTCTACAATATTGAGAGCAACACACGAGCTTCATGAGTTTGGCCTTGTCCGATGTGTTCACCATCATTCTGGATTTTGACAAGCGTTTGACTCAAGGGGATGATGGGAACTTTTCTGAAAGGTTTAGGAGCAGCTAAAGAAGCCAGGGAAAGTCAGTATTGGAGAAACAGGAAAGAGAGGGAGAGTGACACCTGTGTCTATCCGCTTTGTTCCAAGTTTCCCAGAACTTGTTAGGGGATCAAAGTGCTTTGATGAGCCCGTATGTTCTGTAGAATATCTACCATACAGCATCTCGCCTGCCACATGTTGACAGTTTACAGGTGTCTAACTAGAGACATCAGAGCTAAGCACTATCAAGAAATGACGGTTGTTACTGTGCAAAGGCTTATATTTGTGTGTTTGTATCTTTAGATAGCATCTCTCTTTGTATGCCAGGCTGGCCAGGAACTTGTCAGGTAGTTGCTATTGACTTTGAACTTGCAACCCTCCTACCTGTCTCCTGCATGCCTAGATGATGGGTGTGTACCACACGTTTGATACAGTTTTGCTCTTGTTCCAGCTCCCTTTGCATCACAAGGAGGATCTCTACTTTCTCCCCTTTTCCCTTTCCAGTATCTGAAACCTGCCATCCAGTGATGTCCTGTATCTTTCTGTAGGCCACACCCTCAAGCTTCTTCTCCAGGCCTGCCTACCTCCTAACAAGCCCTAAGTTCATGAAAATCCCTAGGACTCTGCATCTTACCTATGAACACCAACAGGGAGTTAGTATACTAACTGCTATGCTAGAAACTGGGGATACCGTGTCAGTAAGACCTTAATAAAAGACAGCCAGGAGGAGAGAAAATCCAGATCCTGGAAGAGATAAAAGTGCATCTTACTGAGTCCTGCTATGACTCAATTGTACCTTATAGGCACTAAATAGTTTATCCTTCAGCGCAGCTCTAAGAGAGAGAAATTATAATTTATTTCCACGGGTAGGAGAATCAACACATCACAGAATAGACAGAGCTCTATTCAAAACCCGGTCTATCTGACTCCACTCATGTTTTCACTTGAATAGTGCCTAAACTTTGTGTAAATATCTACCTGTTTCCCAGAATTCAGCAGGAGACACATACGGCTCAATAGAATGTGTACCAGGGAACAGGCAGATCTGGTGGAAGTATCTTGTACCCTGGGGACCCTCAACCAGTTAAATCTCTCATCCGCTATCTAGTGGCCTGGCTCTCACAGAGGAGTGTCATCTCCATGACACTATCATTGACTCTGCCCAGGAGGCTTTGGAAGCAGCCAACTCATTCCCACGAGTGAAGGGACAACGAGAATGGGGCTGACTCCTCTGGGAAGCTAAAGAGTCTGTGACTCAGTCACCCTCAGAGACTTACAGGTAGGAAGAGCCTTCCAAGTTATCACTGAGTTCTCAACTACAGTTGGAGGCAACTCTTAGGAGGCTGCAACTGCCTTCCCTTCCCTCTCCTCTTAAAAGGTTTTCCAGGAACTGACCACCCTTCTAAAGACCTGAAGTCACTATCACCCAGTTCCCACTCCAGCAAGTGTTTCCTTGCATCCTCTTGATGGCTTCTATGCAGCCCTACATGCAAGCATGTCCTCCTCTCTTCCTCACTTCTGAGGAAAGTAATGAGCACTCCTGCAAGTCTTTAGCCCCTAGAGGGGATGACGTCATTTCCTTCAACCATTCTTCATAAGACCTGGCAACCCTCTCCCACTCCATCTCTCTCTTTCTCCACAGAGTGTGCTCTGGCTAACCAATCTCTCTGGCGGTACCCTGTACAAAGCCTTCACTATTTGGTATATGTTTTTTTTTCCTTTCTCCTCTTCTCCTGCCCCCATGTTAACCATAGTGTGAAAGATTACATCTGGGAGCCCCTCCCCCAGAAATTTCCAAGAAGCTCTGCCATCCAATTCATTAGCATCACTCTCACAGGGTGTTCCTGGGTCCTCTCCCTCTGGGTCCCCAGCACCATTTCACAGAGGCTTCTCCCACCAGCCACTGCCACAGCATATGGACACAGACAAGCAGAACAGACTGGATTGTCAGGACTCAGCATGGGCTCAGAAAACCTTTAGAACTCTGCAGGTACCGCAGTGGGGCAGCCCGCCTCTTCAGTGTACCTGTGTCCCCTCCCTTCCTCATACTCCAGAAAAGCAGCAGCTTTCCACATCAACTGCCTCTAGGCGTTTTCAAAGTCAGTGGTCTGATTATGCCACAGGGTCCCTTCTCTGTCTTCCTAAACCACAGATGAGAGCCCGAATACAGAGCTGCAGAGTACTGTACAAGTGATAGGGCGATGCTCTGCCTACGTGCTGGGTGCTGGGAGTCATGACAAGGTGTGTGACGGTGGAGACTATCTATGTCACTCGGTTATCCATCTCTGTAGCATAGTCCTGTGAGAAACCACTTTAAGGGCGGAAGGGTTTATCTTGGCTCATGGTTTCCGAAGCTCCAGTTTTTGGTTAGCCAACTCTATTACTGTGGATCGGCGGGGAGCCAGAGAATCGTGGTGGCAAGATCATGTGACAGAGGCTGCTCACTGTTTAGTGTCCGGAAGACAAAGGAGCACAGGATGCAATCCATCCCTCCAAGGCACATGGCTAGTGACATACTTCTCTAACCAGGTTCTACTTCCTAATGTTTCAATTCTTTCCGAACAATGTCATCCATTAGGCATCTACCAGGGAATGAATCTATTTATGGAGTCGTGAGCCAATCATTGCCTGCAAACGCTTCAGTTGGCCACCAAGCCTCCTTTATAGAAGCCTAAGGAGGACATTTCACAATTAAGCCATAATGTCGCCTTCTGCATGGTGTAGAGGGATGGCAGGGCAGGCATGCCATCGTGCGCACACTCGGGAAAAGCCTCCAGACCTACAGGGTACAACCTTGAAACCCATGACAAACCCAAGCGCAAGGGTCACTGCTCTCTCCAGTTCCATAGCCAGTTCCTGTGCCTGCACCAGAGGTTGGGAAACGTGCAACAAAGCCAGCTTCACTCTTCCCACAGCTGACTGTGACCTTACCCAGTACCGGCTCACTTTGCAGAGGAAGCATGCTGGGGACAACAAGAGCCTCTCCACGGGCAGAAAAAGCCTGGGATCAGCGGCCACCTGACTTGTTTTTTATGCCATCAAAACCTATCACCATGCTTTCCCAGACCCCAGTAGTGGAAGTTAATTTGTAACATAAAGGCAGAGGGTCAGGCAGAAGCTGTCCAGGGAGTCAAGCACATAGGAATGGCTTGAGAAAAGGCACAGAAGGGGACCTGGGCTTTTCCAGAAGGATCCATGTAGGACTGATTTGATGATGGCCTGGATAAGCCTGTTTCAGATAATACCCTCAGATCCAGTATCCTTCCCACTCGCTTCCCTCCCTCAGCTCTAATCCAGTGGCCTAGGAAATATTAAAAAAAATAAAGATGACCCTTTCACAGCCTCCAGGTTCCCTCTGTGTATCTTTCTGTGTCCCCAAATTTTCTTCCTATTCTATCTCCAGCACCAGCCTGAAAGCCCCAGGGAAGAGATCTGGTGAACTCATTTACTTCTGTGTTGCCTTGCAAAGAAACAGGCTTTAACCCAAAAGAGAGCATTCTGACGGTGGAGTCGAGGCATGGGGACTGCACAGGGGAAATACTTCTGGTTCAGAAAGTGGGAGGAGATGCTCCCCAGATACTTCAGTTTCCTCACAATGGCTGCCTCTTCTCATTCCCATAACACCCATTGCCACCACCTACACAGGAAATCTTAAGAATTACGGCAAGAGGAGACTCCTACTGTCACTTGTCCCTACTCACAATGTACACTGTGAGCAAGTATCCCCACTGAGTCAGAGATGGATCCCATGACTGTGGACCCATGGTTGCCAGGTGACCTTCTTTGTGCTCACCTGTAAGACACAGCCCACATTCTTTCCAGCTCCCTGGGCTCCTGGGTCTCTGGCTCCAGGAGGCCCAGGTATTTAGGAGAGGAGGCTATCCTCATTTCCCCCATACCTGCTATACTGAGGATGTGCTTACTGCCCCCTACCTGCTAAACTAAGAACCTGTATTCCTACCCTCAACAGGAGTCTCAATTATGGCTTTTATTGCTGTGAAGAAACACCATGACCACAGCAACTCTTATAACGAGAACATTTAATTGGGGTGGCTCGAGTACAGTTTCAGAGGTTCAGTCCATTATCATCATGATGGGGGGTATGGCGGGGTGCAGGCAGACGTGGTGCTGGAGCTGAGAGTGCTACATCTTGCAGGCAACAGGAAGTCCATTGACAATCACACTGAGGGGACCTTGAGCAAAAGAGCTTCAAAGCCCGCCCTCCAGTGACACACTTCATTCAACAAGGCCACACCTCGAAATAGTGCCACTCCCTTTGGGGGCCACTTTCTTTCAAACCACTACAACAAGGGAAGATAATTTGGGAAACTTGCACCTAATATCCATCTTGTCCTGGTGGTACAGGCCAGACATCCCAGCTACTCCAGAAGCTGAGGCAGGAGAATCACAAATTCAATACTTGTCTAAGTTATAGAGTAAGCTTGGGGCAATTTAGTGGGATTCTATCAAAATAAAAAGCAAAAATAATATAGCTTACTGTGCGGTGCTTGCTCGGTATACTGAGGCCCTGGGTTCCAAAAATAAAAACTCTTTTTTTCTGGTACTAAGGAGACATCTACAGATGAGAGAGACAAGAATCTGGGTCCCAGAAAACAGAGCACTAATGAGTCCCTAAGGTTTTTTTTGCCTCCTGCTGCAGGCTAAGATAAGAGGTGAAAGGGATGTCTAGATTCCTGTTTGCCCCAGGCAGAAGGCAAAGACCAAGGGAGGCTGAGAGCCCATTTTCTTCCAGCTAGATCCAGCTGTACTGTGGTTTCCACAGGAGATAGAGATGGCCTGGAAGGAGGGCTGGCAATGGGAGCCAGCTTCAAATGGGAGGTATTCTCTCAGATCCTCCCTGTGCCGGGACCCCATGAGAAGGAACTCCCAAGTGGTCTCTGTCCTGAGATGGCAGCCATTCCCAATATGTGTTTGCCTGCTCAGAGCCCTCTGATAGCCTAACAAAAGACCCATTTCCAAGGCTAGGTGCTCATGTGGGTCACGGTCAATAACACACATGCACCCCACTTCTCTGCGGGCATGCACACAGATTTAAAAACATGGGAAAGGAAGCAGGCTGGGGAAACAGTCATTTCTATGCTAAGTGTCCTCCTGTGACCTGAGGGGCAGAAGAGGAGACTGCCAAAGTGCTCAGAAATCAAGGACTCTGGAGTTCCTTGAAGCCTGGAAGAAAGAACCCAGGCCGCTAAGGCTGACCTGAATTTGAGCTCTGTCCCTGGTTTCTGGGGACCCATCAGGCTAGGGAACAGCCTGGAAATCAATAACCACATTCAGACCAGTGCCATGCCTGGTGATATGCCTTTCCCCACCCTAGCACCATGACCCTGGCTGGAAACAACCTGCCCTTGCCTCTCCTTATGGAAACCACCACTCCAAGAGGAGAGCGGATCTGAGGGAGGATGCTGGGCCAGGGCCTTAGAGAGTGGGTCCTTACAGCCATCTAATCAGTTTGCTCAGCTATGCTTCTCTCTGTGCCTCAGTCTCCCCATTTATGTGACCTCCAAAGGCTCTTCCCACAGCATGTCCATCCTGAGGGATCTGGTGGGCTCATAGAGGGTGAGATGTATGTGAACAGTAAGGGCAAGGCATCGCCTGTCGCAGCTGAGGACACAGTGAGCACACTGTCTTATAGAGAAGGAAACGCCTGCCCGGAGCATGACGAGACAATGACAGGACTTCAGATGGGAGGACAAGCCTTTGCTGTAACCCCTGAAGATGGACATGCCTTCTGACAAGGGTGAAATTTTTGACCTAGACTAGGCCCTGAGCCTCACTGTTTGGCCAAGTCTCAAAAATAAGTAAGAAAGAAGCAGCCATTAGTCCAGGCCCAGCGTGGGTAGGAACACCCCAGGAATAGAAGTGTCTCTAGATTCTCACTGCCCCAGGACTGTCTCCTGGGGGGGCCAAAGGGTCATTTACTGATAGTACTACAGTTTACAGGGATAAGCTGTAGATAGAGTGAGAGGTCTCCTAAGCCATGCATTTGCATGAAGGACAATGAACTAAAACAAGCACCAAAGGTAGGTAGCCTTATAGGATGAAAGTTGAAAATAGCATGTCCCTCAGGCCAGGGATGGGACAGTGCAGGTGGAAGCCAAGCCTCCATACTTGCTTCCATGACATGGGTAGATCATATGGGCTGTGCCAGCATCTGGTCCTGTGGCCATGTGGCCCAGCCTTGTATCCAGCAAACAGAACTCAAGACTTCCTTCTGTCAGCTCCTTACCTTGTGTTGCAAGGTCCTGCGCTGATTCGTTATTTTATCTTACAGGTCTAGAAGCCCAGCTTTCATTCCTGCACACTGACTCCTTTCAATTGTGTGACATTTCACTAACAAGAAAGTCTAGCTCACACATTCAATGCACAGACTTGAATCCAGGTCCCCAAACTTCATTCAGAACTCCTTCCACTGCACCAGTGCTGATGGGGGAAGATGGCCTCAGCCTACTCCCCCAGGGCAGTAGGGCAGGAGGGCGGGAAGGCCAGTGTTGATGGATGCCCAGGAGCTCATAGCATGGCAGGGAGTTTTCCCGCAAAATGGAGCAGGCCGCCAGCATGCTTATTACCCAAGCTTATTCCATCTCATAATAAATGGAGCCCCCGGAGGGCCAGGCATGATGGGGTGGGGTGAGATGGGGAGTGAAGACTATTACGGGATTTTAACCTCCGTCTTCTCTTTCCGGGCCTCTGGAACAGCTGTTCGACAAAATGGATCTATGCAGACAATCATTTTTGCTGCATTACTTAATATACAGTTGCTCTCGGCAAGAGATATAATTGACTTGCTTAACTAATCAATCTTTCTATAAGCATAGCTGCCTTTCCTCTCCCACTGGGGGAGGGAGGCAGGGGGAGAGGGTGGAAAAGAGAAATTGCAGGGAACAACCTTTGGCATGAATTACAGCGCTCTAACACCCAGCTGAGCTCTCGGAGCTGAGGGCAAAAGCTGCCGCAAAGCATTCCCATCAAGGTTCCTTTCTGGACCAGATGTGGTCTATGGTGGCCTGGGGTAATGGTGACCCCAGCATGAGATGGAGGCAGAGTGCTAACAGGGGTCAAAGGAATCACAGCCCAGATGATGTGAAAATCACTCCAGATTATCTTAGCCATAATTTGCTCCATCTTTAGTGATAAGAATGTGTTCAGTGACTAGAGATGCCACAACTCTCAGATGAAGCCATGGAGCTGTGGGTAGAATCTCACTTGGCTGAAGAAAACAATCTAGTTCCTCTCCCAACTCCACCCTTCCACCCCTCCCACTCCTGTGTACCACCCTCATATCCCACAAGGCCTAGCTTCATCACCATGTATATGCCAAGCACTAAAATAACAAGTTTTATGAACAAGGAAGAGGAGGCAGGAGCCCTGATTCTCAAATACGCTTTCCCAAAGATAGGGGTTAGCAGTACTTATGGGATAAAGAAACAGGCTAGAGGAGCTGGAAAGGTGGCTCAGTGGTTAAGAAATAAGTTGGAGACTGAAAAGATGGCTCAGTTGGTGAAGTGTTGGCCATGTAAACATATGAACCTTGGTTCAAATCCCATATAGAAAGATGGGAGTGGCAGAGTATACATAATCCAGGGCTGTGGAGGCAGAGAAGGGGCATCCCTGGAGCTCACTGGCCCACCAGCCAAGGCTGATCAGTGATCTCTAGGCACAGAAAGAGATCCTGTGATGGCTAAATTCTAACTGTCCACTTGACCATTTCTAGAATTAGCGGGACTGTAGAGGGTGATGTTAATTATAGTCATTGATATGGGGAAATTAATCTTAAGGGTGGGCCAGTCCACTTCTGAGTAAAATGGAGAAAAGGGAGCTGAGTTCAAGCCTGCATGCATTCATCATTCTGTTCTTACAGGGGCTGGGGCATGACCAGTAGCTTCAAGCTGTCTTCACTTCTCCCCACAGTGCACTGTGCCCTGGATTATGAGAGAAAAGAAATCCCTCTGTGGTAGTTTGAATGCCATAGGCCCCTAAGCTCCTAAGGAGTGGCACTATTAGGACACGGGGCTTTGTTGTTGTGGGTGTGGCCTCGTTTGAGGAAGTGTGTCATTGTAGGGACAAGCTCTGAGGTTTTCTATGCTCAGGGTACCGCCCAGTATCTTATTTGACTTCCAGTTGCCTGTAAGATGTAGGATTCTCATCTACTTCTCCAGTACCATGTCTGCCTGCACACCACCATGCTCCTGCCATGACGGTGATGGACTGAATCTCTGAACTGTAAGCCGCCACCTGCATTAAATGTTTTCCCTTAGGAGAGTTGCCCTGGTCCTGGTGTCTCTTCATAGCAATAGAAGCCCTAACTAAGACACCTTCTTTCTGCAAGTTGCTTTTGTTGAGGTATTTCACCACAGCAGCAACTGAAAGGAAACTAAGACAGACCCTGTCTCAAAAAATAAGGCAGGGAACTACTAAGGAAGGCACCCGACATCATGTTGTTTTAACTTTGGCACCGTGACTGCGCCTTCATCTACTGCGATCTCAGCCAACAACTGCAACTTCACAGTTACCATCTGTTTATCTAGCTGTGGCCTGGCCACTCAGGCACCAGCCCTGCAGTTGCCACTAAAGATAGCTTTAACTACCCAATTGTTCTAATTATGAATAAGACTTAAGAGACAAAGGCTGGGGCAAAAACCTGCAAGCCCAGACAGGCTGAGTAGCCCTCTTTCTTGTTGGTGTCCAGAGAAGATCCCCTTGCCAAACCACAAAGTTGTGCCACTCCAAACCCCAGATATTTTCTTTCCCAGATGCCTTCTGGTGCTCTATGATGACTTTCTGTCAACTAGTTGCTAATGCAGCCTCCTGACCCAAGGTAAATTTTATTTAATTGATGCGAATACAAACTCAGGGCTCACAGTGTGATCGACATTAACATCAACCTAACAACATCAACCTCTGGCCTCAACATCAACCAAGTGCTTTTGCACACCCTCAGACACACATGTGTAATAAATGCACACACGAGTAGCCCAAGGAAAAGGTGATTGAAGGCAAAAAAAAACCTTGGGTGGAGGTGATCAGTGGTCTTCCCGTGCACAGTCAAACTTCATGGCTGCTCTTAAGACTCACACTCCAAAAACAGCATCAGTATGGACTAATCATGGAAGTACCCACTCTCTAGACCCTCCATGCATCCAGCCTGAGGACTTGGGGGTCACTAGTTGTCTGTAAACATGTTTCTCTAGCTATGTGTGGAAAGCTCTGGTGGAACCCTGAGAAAGCGGGGGCTTTGAATCTCAAGCTTGTGTTTTCCCTCTGCCTGAGACATGATTAAGCATTCCATGCAATTTAAATATAGACTTAGGAGTTGAAAATTACAACATGGATATTTCCAGAGAAGAGGGGTTTTTTTGTTTTGTTTTGTTTTTTGTTGTTGTTGTTTGGTTTTTTCTTTTTTCTTTTGTCATGAGGTGGGAACTCTTTCTCTAGAAAGGAGGTCCAAGAGCCACGTTCTGTTTTAATTGGTGTTTTTATCGATGCCACAAATGAAGTTCGAGAAAGGATGACTACCTCGTTTGTATGTGACAAAACTGTAAGAAATTAATTGCATAGCACATCCATCTCAACAGAACTAGACTGCCTGGGTGTCAGATCACCTCAGCAGGCAAGAACGCATTCCCAGACGACACAGATAAAATCCAGTGGTGCTGTGTAAAGTCCAGTGTTTGGAGTCAAAGAATCAATTGAACTAGTACAAGATAAAGGTGCTGTGGCTTGCCGGAGAGCTGTGAATAAAAGATCTTAGAGTCTGAGAATGACCACAGGTTCAATAGGAAGGTGTGGTGGCTGAGAAAAAGAACTCTGAAAGAGGCACAATTAGAAGAAAGACACAACAGCCTCTCTGCACGTCTCGTGGCTGGGCCCATCTGGACCAGCGGCCTGGGCTGTCACTCTCAGATTTAAAGGAACAGAGGGATGCCTGGGGACAGTGGGAGCCTGCTGCACCCAGAACAAATAACAGCTACTCTTGGTGGTTTGTTGTTGTTGTTGTTGTTGTTGTTTGGTTTTTCAAGACAGGTTTTTCTCTGTAGCTTTTGGAGCCTGTCCTGGAACATGCTCTGTAGACCAGAGCTAGACTTGAACTCTTAGAGATCTGCCTGTCTCTGCCTCCCAAGTGCTGGGATTAAAGGCGTGCGCCACCACCGCCCGGCAACAGCTACTCTCCAACAGGAGACAGACTACCCCTTAGAGCAGTGTTTCTCAATCTGTGGGCCTCAACCCTTTTGGGAGTTGAACAACTCTTTCACAGGGTCACCTAAGGCCATCAGAAAACACAGCAATTTACATTATAATCCATAACAGTAGCAAAGTTACAGTTATGAAGTAGCACAAAAATAATTTTATGGTTGGGGTCACCACAACATAAGGAACTGTATTAAGGGGTCGAAGCTTTAGGAAGGTTAAGAGCCACTGCCTGAGAGGAAAGGAAGTTCAGATGACCCTGGCAGTGCTGAGGTTTTAAGCAGTCTTGGGAGCCAGGATGCTGTCAGAGTTTTTGTTGTTGCTCTGACAAGAAGCAATTTTGAGAAGAGTTTATTTGGTTTTGATTCCAGGCCATAGCCTATCACTTCAGGGATCTCAAGGCAGAAACTTAAGCATCTGGTCATATCACACCCATAGAGGAGAACGACAGAGAGTATATGTGTCCTTACTAGCGTGCTTCACTCTTAATACAGTTCAGGGCCCTGCCTGGGGAATGACGCTGCCGACAGCGGGGTTGGTCTTCCTATATCAATTAACACAAACCCCATGAACACGCCCTCGGGTCAACCTGATCTAGATAATTCCTTATTATGATTTTCATTTTTAAAAAATTTTAGTGTGTGTGTGTGTGTGTGTGTGTGTGTGTGTGTGTGTGTGTGTGTGTACCACATGTCTGTAGGTGCCCACAGTGGCCCAAAGAGGTCATAGATCCCCTGAAGCTAGAATTATAGGTACTTAGAAACACCTGATATGGGTTTTAGACACCAAACTTGGATCCTCTAGAACAGCAAGTGCTCTTAACTATTGAACGTCTTTCTAGTGTCCAAGGCGAGTCTAGATTGTATCAAATTGACAGCTAAAACTAACCAGCACTACTAGGTGGGTGTTCTAAAGACAAGTTTCTCCACCTCTCTGAGCCCTACTTTCCACATCCATAAAATAGATACAACATTTTTTTACTTTCTGGGTGACGTCGGTTAACCTAAGCAAAGGTCTCAGTCTTAGTTAGGTTTCTGTTGCTGTAACTTAAAACAACAACAACAAGAAGAAGACCATAAGCAACTTGGAATTATTTTGCTTTATACTTCCACATCACAATCTATCATGGAAAGAGTTCAGGGCAGGAACTCAAGGCAGGCACCTAGAGGTAAGAACTAAAGCAGGGACCATAAAGGAGTAACATTTACTGGTTTGCTCCCCATGGCTTCCTCTGCCTGCTTTCTTAGAGCACCCAGGACCACCAGCCCAGAGGTCCCCATTCACAGAGGCTAGGCCCTCTCACATCAACCAACAATCAAAAAATTGCACCGTGGGCCAATCTAGTGGAGGCATTTTCTCAAGTGAGTTTCCCTTTTCAAAAATGATTCTAGCTTGTGTCAAACTGACATAAAATGGGCAGCACAGTCTCCGAGAGGAGACAAGTACAGAACGAACATCTCAAAAACAAAGGTCACAGCTATGCTGGCCTTGCACAAGGCCAGCAAAGGTATAGGTGCAGGCGTTTCCTGAAATTTTACCTCAGGAATGGAAAACTCAACAAACACAGCCTCTTGGAGCTCTGGAAGGTCCAGAACAGGAAGTTCTAAGCATTGGGAAGAACCTGAATTCATAGAACTAGAAAGCACCGTGAACCAAAGCCCAGACGCACACGGAGTGGAAGAGGGAGCATTCCTGGCCATGGCTCACCACTGTGTCCCTGTCTGAAGGCTTTTGTAACTGTTAAGACTCAAAGCCTCCAGGAAATCTCCATCCTTTCCTGACCCCTCTGAGGAACTGGCCAACTTACTCCTTTTATAGGTGGTGTATAAGAATCATTAGGAATGGAGAAGTAGATAGGTAAATGATGGAGCACTTGCCTAGCATGCCCTGGGCCTTAGGTTCGACTCCTAGCAATGGTAGGGGATCAAGCAGAGCATCAATAGGTTACAAGACTTTATGGCTCCAGAGCCAAATTTCTGAGTTGCACCCAGTATAAAATCACTCAGTGTTCTCACCAACAGAGTCAGCTGACCCTATGAGGATGGAGTGGTGCAAGATACAGGAAGCTCACACGGTGGGCTCTGGAAATGGCTCCCTGGGCTTTGAATGAATACAAGTAAAGGCCAGACGCTTCTGGGAGCAGAGGAGAAACAGAAATGGGATTTAATTATAGGAGCACCAAGCTTCCCTGGGGACAGGAGGCTTCACACACAGCCAAGGTGACATTTTGGGAGGTCTAGCATGTCATTTCAACAGATATCCACCTTAGACAGCTGGGGTTCCAGTGAGAACCAGCAGGACACGGACACGGTGATTGAATTTCTAACAGACAAGTCAATGAGCGGGTGGGCGTGGTCGAGTGCCCTGGTGCCCCACTGCAAGTTTTGTGGAAATGCTGCCAGAGACACTGCCCTGCTTTGTCCCTGGCTTGAAATGAACAAAGGTTATTGCT
>PVIU01000386.1:132500-313870 GCA_004026605.1 Ondatra zibethicus
CAAGGGAACTGAGTAGAACTTGTCTCGGAGCACAGGCAACAGAACCTGAGGAAAAGTCAATACAGTTCAGGGTTCTGAGCAGAAGAGGGGCGCCATTTTTCAGAATGGCATCAGTCAGTGTGATCTCCTTGTAGCTTCAGTGAAGAGCTGGAGAAAATGCAAGTGTTCACCAAGCTTTTCCACCAAGGGAGAGTTAGAGCAAGGGAACTGAGTAGAACTTGTCTCGGAGCACAGGCAACAGAACCTGAGGAAAAGTCAATACAGTTCAGGGTTCTGAGCAGAAGAGGGGCGCCATCTTTCTTAGCCTCGAGAAGTGTCTTTCTGGTCATCACGCTGGAAATAAAGGCAACGGCAGAATAAGGGAGACCTGGTAAGAGGCTAATGGAGCAGCTCAACTGTGTGATGAAGGTGCTCCCTACTGGGGCGAGAGCAGCGAATGTATGAGAATCAATCAGATCCAGAGCATTTTTCTAAAGTAGGGCAATAATAGAGCACTCCCCAGCCAATTTCATGAGAGGAGCCAGAGAACAAGAGTAGGCAGCAATGTCGACATTTTCCCCTAGACAAGTGGGAAGCTGGGGTTGCCCCCCATGGAGGCACAGAAAATAGCACGTTTAGAATGGGGGTGAGGGGAAGGGTTCTGTTTGAGATCTGTTGATGATGGATTTTCTTCTCCGTTCCTCCTTCCCTCATGCCCACAAAGAACAGAGCAGGCCAGAAAGTCTAAGGAAAGCAAGGTGGGCTTATTGAGGAGTAGGAAAAGCTAGGAAATGACCAGGAAGGAATATCTGGGAAGAGCTCCCAAAGTGAATTTGGGGATTTTTAGTAGACTTGGGTGGGTCTGATTGGCTGTCTATGCAAAAGAGGTGAAAAACTAAGTGTCCATCAGTGGAGAGCCTGCCTATACCAGGGAGGGGTCTCTAGGGTCACCGTTCCTGCTTCCTCGGTCCTCCCTTGTTGTCACAGCATAGTGTGGAGACATGAAACATGGAAAGAGGTGCAAGGCAGTTGATGCTCCCTGGTTTTTCATGCTCCATTTCTGGCCACCAGCACCTACCACAGCCTGGATCCCTCCTTCCTCGGTCACTGAGTCTGAGAAGTCCCTCTGACCTTCATTAAATGCAGGGAGGTTGTAAGCTCCGGCACAGATGGGCCCAGGAGTACTCAGGCTGCAAGGTATGAAAGCCCCTGATGCAGGAGAGAGGTGGGCATCGCTAACATTAGTACATAGCTGATGTTTCCAGACCAGGCGAACTCAGACTGAGAAGTCAACCAGAGTGGGCCCCCGGGGTCACAGTCAGGTCAACAGTAGGAGGGCTCATGGAAGAGATGGAAGAAAAAGGAGGAAGAACCATTATCTATGGGGTAGGGAAAGCAGATTGCTCTATGTGGTCAATCAAGACTGAAACCAGCCGAAGCCAAGAACCGCTGATGGACCAAACACAACGCCAGCTGAACACCATCCCCTGGGTGAAGCAGCATTCATTGGTGAGAGCAGTTTTCATGTAGAGGTCGGGTGAGAAGCCTCAGTAGGTAATGACAACTCTGTTAAGAAGCTGGCTGCAATCATCAGGAAGAAGGTATGGGCAGTAGCTTAAGAGAAATGGGACCAGGCAAAGGATTAATTAACATAGGTGCATACTAATTAATAAGCTTCTATGAAGATGGAGCCTAGTTAGTATAGAGAGGGAGGGGGACTTGCTGGAAGTAGAAGGGTGAGGCCAGGCCCAGCTTTACGGAACTGTGTGTAGACACACAGTTCATCAGGGCATCGTGTGGGAAGGCTGAGCACAGGGGGTGGATGCTGGCATGTGGGTAGATACGGTGGCAGAAGTTTGTGGAAGTCATTTTTGGTTACTGCGGTATTCCCAATGAAGTAATGAACAAGCTGAGGTGGGGGTAGGGTCTATGAGGAACCTGTGGCATGTTGTTAGGACAGGGTGTTAAGACCTGTGATGTCATTGGACTTGGCCTCCCATCAGACACTCAGCCTGTGACATATCACGACAACCCCCAGAGGTTAGTGTGCATGGACCCTGGAAAGAAAGAGAAATAAAAACGGTTATGCAAACAGCCCTGCTCAGCTGACTGATGAGGCAGGAGCCAGAATGCAAACATCAGCCCCAGCTGCTGCAAAGTCTGTGTCCAAGACTGAACTGGGCTGGGGTACGAGCAGAAACAAGGGCGTGAGATGGAGAGGAGAAGGATGCCTTCCCTATGCTAAATCAGTGAGAGACAG
Source organism: Ondatra zibethicus (assembly GCA_004026605.1). NCBI lineage: Eukaryota > Metazoa > Chordata > Mammalia > Rodentia > Cricetidae > Ondatra > Ondatra zibethicus. The sequence goes on from PVIU01000386.1 coordinate 134,740, forward strand.
AGAGAAACTCTGCAGGCTCTCCTCAAAGATCCATGAACAAAGTTGCCAGTCCCTGAGTCTCTGAGATGTTCTTCACACCCGCTAGGTCCCGCTGAGGGTCTCCCACCATGTTTTTGCATACAGCTCAATTAAAGGCTGCATTTCCCACAGCCTATTAGACTCCATTATCCTGGTTCATGAGCTTCCCTCGCTCTCTCATGCATATCCAGGCCAGCTGAGACGCATCAGGACTTCTGTACGAGCTTCCTGTTGCTGCTGTAACAAGCGAAGCACAGCTGAGTCTGATAGCTCCGGAGGCCACCCCCTCCCCAGTAACTGAAATACGGTGCTGGTGGGGCTGTGGTCTCCTCAAGGGCTGTAGGGGAGAGTGAGAATCCACTTCTTTGCCCTTTTCAGTTTCTAGAAGTCAACCAAATCCCTGGGCTTGTGGTCCCTTTCCCCATCTTTTGACCCAGCACTGCAGGCTGGGTTCTTTCCACAGGAATCACTGTGACCTCTTCTGCCTTCTTCTTCCACTTTGAGGTGTCCTTGTGGGCACATTAGTCCCCCACCCTCCAGATGCCCAAAAACACTCTCCCTCTTTTCAAGACATCTAACTAGCAACTTTAATTCTCTCCATCCTCCATACAGGTTCGAGACCACACACGGAGGAGTGCTCTGATGCTTCCCACTTTAGTGGCTCTAAACTCTGGGCAATGCCGGAATTCAGGTCCTTACTGTCTACCTTCCATCATTCATTCAATCAGTCAGTCGTTTATTCATTCATACAGGATTGGGGACCATAGAAGCCAGCCTGGTCTGGTAACTAGTCCCCTGCCTCTCCTGTCTCTCCTGCAGAGTTTATTAATGAACTTGTTATTTCCCCCAGAAATCTTGTGGAATAGATGAAATGAAAATGTATTTTGCATCTAATTTACTCATGCACCAGAAGGGTGTAAGACTAGAGGAAAGGAGGGAGGTCAGGGGAGAAATAGTTCTCTCACGTCCCCTGTGCCTTCCCTGCTCCTTCTTTAGTTAGGATACGACAGATGGAGGGGTGAGCTCTAGTGGGTGGTGGGGTTTCACCTGACAAACTTTGTTACAGGGCCATTTAAATCATTCTAATTGCTCAGAAACATCCCATTAAGCTCCCCAGTGAAGGGTGCTGGGGAAAAGGGCAAGGAAAAACTGAGGAGAAACTGGGAGGGAAGAGCTGTTTCCGACCTGCCATTTGGCTCCTGACACCCCTTGCACAGTTGCTTAAAACAAGGAGGCAGGGGAGGGAGCCAAGGGCAAGAGAGAAAACAAACAGATAATGTCAGGTCCTGCCCTGAGAAATGCAAAATTCATTAGAAAAACATTGATTGCAAAGAATTGATTTGATTGTCAGACACACACGACATCCAAGGAAAATCTTTCATTATAATTCAGAATTTGTTAAAAAGGAAAAGCAGAGAGGAAGACGTAGAGCAAGGACAAGCTGTTGCAGATGCCTGCTGTCAGAGCCGCAAACCCGACCTGGGAGCCGTCTCCAGAGATGACCCTACTGTCTTAGGGAGGTGATTTACCTATGCCAGTCCCAGGACCTGCCGTTGTCTGCGTACTCTGTAGAGAGGCACAGATCTGTGACTCCGGTCCCATTACTCAGGCTGTTTGGGATAGTTTCTTCATAGCTGCCACTTGCCCAGGGCAGGCAGACCATTCTCTCACTGTCTGAAATCCCTCCCTTGGTTTTTCCCTCCTCCCCTGCAGTGAGATTACGTGTCTGAGTCTGGATAAAGAACAGGGTAGCTCCAGGTTACTAAGGACTCTCTACCAAATGCTACCCTGGCTTAGCTGCCACTCTCTGGGGAGCACGGCTAAGCCTCTCTCAGACCTTGCTCCCACCTCACACCCGCCCACGGTTCTGAGGCTCTTTCCAGCTCTAATTGTTTTCGGTTTTCTGCCACCTCTCACTCCGCCACATCTGGAAAAGCTCAGCCCTTCTGTGTGGGATTGTCACGTGTTCCTTTTGGCTTCTAGTTTTGACTTCACGTTCAATGTCATCGACATGGGTTCTGCCATGGTTTGTCATGTTGAGCACACCCATTCATGAACAGTTAACATGGCGATTCAGGTTTCCTTCTCCTAGACTGAACTGCCCCAGGTGACAGAGAGGGTTCCAAATCTGTGGTTCTAGGACTGGAAGACAAGGTCAGTGAGAAGGGTCTGAGAAAATTTCCTATTCTCTTGTGTATGTGTGTGTGTGCATATACGTGTGTTCTATATGGGTACAGGAGCCCGTAGGGACCAGAAGAGGACATTAGATTCTCCTGGAACTGGAATTACAGTCATCTGTGAGCCACCCAGTATAAGTGCTGGGAACTGAACTTGGGTCCTCTAGAAGAGCAGCAAGTGCTCTTAACCGCTTGAGCCATCGTTCCAGCCCCTTGAGTAGGTTTCTTGAAGGCCATTTCCTGAACGGTTACAGCCAGTGTATTAAGGTAAGAAACAAGCAGGTGCTATAATGAATAAACCCAAACCTCAGCGACTTAACACAACACAACCCTGCTCTGGCTCAGCGAATCCGCCACAACCTTAGATGGATAAAGACTTTACTGCCATTTCCTTATGTCATCTCAGGGTCACCTCGGGTTCCTAAATTCCAGTATTTAGGAGCAAAATGTGAAAATGGCACCTGTCTGTCACTTCTCCTCAGGTCTGTTGCACATGTAGTTGCACAGGGTGATGAAAATGGGGGCTCTACTAACTCAATGGACACGCCCACCATGACTGTATACCACAGAAGGGATACACTGGTCTCTGGTGAGCTGTTAGGCATACGAGAAAGAACTCTGTTCTTGGAGTTCAACAACACTGAAACCACTTCAGGCTCCCGTCAAAACCGAACTATGGGAGCTAGCAGAAGTACCTCAGCTCCCAAGCTTCGCTTTCTCTGACCCTAAACTGGGAGAAGAGCTGGAGCAATGGACTCCAGTTGTTTTTTTGAGCACAATGGTGAGGTAGAGGTTTCACAGTAGAAAAAGAATTGCTAGCTGAGCCTGTAGGAAGTTGCTTCCCAGCAGGCTGCTTGCCCCCCTCGGGCCCGGAGTCACACTTCTTTAGAAAGATATAGCAGGCCACAGTCTCACTCTCTGCCTGACATCATACAAATGGGACCCCAGAGAGGATGGAAATTGAACAGTCCCCACAGGAGGGGGAACATGAAAGGTTATATGATTTGAGCCTGCATGGGGGTCCAGGCGACCTTTCCTTGAGTTAAAAGACACAGGCTGCTAGGCCAGTGACCAATAAGGCAATCAGCGCCGGGAGCTGGGCTGTTCCCACAGATTACAAGGATCGAGCAGAAGGATTCATGCTGCCTTAGTCACAAAGGTAAGCACACGGACACAGGTGGGAAATGTCAGAACCGTGCAGCCATGGACATGCAGCCCACCTGTCACCACGGATTTGCACAGCATCTACACAGATGGGTACCCATGGCCAGTTATATGACGTTACTGAAACCCATGAATGTACACGGATGTACACAGACAATAGACAGCTGTCCAGGGAGACAAGGACAGATGTGCAGGCCTCAGTATTTACAGTTCTCTGCACTGAGATAGGCACAGAGAGGTGTTTAGATGCTAGAACAGAACCCTGGCTGGATAAAGGACTAGGTATAGAGTAGATGATTCTATAAACTTGTTAACATGGAGAAAATTCACTGGTTCAGTGTTTGCATGGGTATACACACAATTCCCAACAGACAGAAAGACTCCCGGAAATGCATACACACACATGCAACTGAAGCCACCTCCACGTGGCTTCACTACACATATGTGTGTGTATACCTAGACTGCACTAGTACACACGATGAACATCTCACAGCTTACCACATATTCTCAGATCCACACAAACAGGACTGGGAGCCCTAGTTAAATATGTCAACCTAAATAAATCATAACCTCTTTGGGTTTCTGTGCCCCTGTCAGTAAACTACAGAGGCTAAGTGAATAAGACCTGAGTCTATAAAATGACCAGGAAGCATCTAGGCAACCACCAGTGCAAGTGTGGCTGGTAATGGCTCCTCTATAGGGAGCTAGACTTTGAGATTAAACAGAGATGGCCCAGAACTTCCTTCCTGATGGTGCATGCCTATAATCTCTACTACCTGGGAGGCTCATGCAGAAAGATCACAAGTTCAAGGCCAGTCTGAGCAACTTAGAGAGCTACTGTTTCAAACAAGTTTCTTTTACTCAAAAACCGGGCTAGGACTCTATCTCAGTGATAGAGTGTTCGCCCTGTCTGTGTGAGGTCCTAGGTTTCATTCCCGATATGAGACAGAGACACCAAGAGAAAGGGAAGATCTTGGCTACCTCAATTGGGCAGTAAGGAAGGTGCCCTGTTGAGGCAGCCCTGGAAGGTGGCACTTCCTTCCTGTAGTGCTATACTTGTGCAGCCTACAGAGAGCAGGGTTTTGTTTGTTTGTTTGTTTGTTGTTTTAGGGAGATTGAGGAAAGAAATGATGGGCAGGAACTCTCTCCCGAGTTTCTGGGACAGTGAAGATGGACAAGTATGCCCAGGGACCTTCTGGAACGTTACAGCCAAAGGCAGACATATAGACAGGTGACATGTTTCAAATTGTAAGAAACGACCTGGGTGACAGGCTAGATGCTGGTCACTCTGTCAACACAAGACCCACAGCAGCCTTCTGGCATACAACAAAGTGGCCTCAGAGTAGATCTGTGTGGTCCATTTTCTACCGTCAAGTGGCTTGTAGCTCCCTTCAGGACAACACTGCCAGGATCCAAGAGGTGAGGACATACACAGGATGGGCCCTGGATGCAGTGTACACACATGTATGTACCAATGTGGCTATACATGAAGCAGTGTGTGTGTTTTTACTAGTCTCTGTGCACATGTTCAATTATTCGCACCATATAACTTACTCACGCACCTTCAACCATTCAAGCCCCTTGCACAATACACACTTGAATAATCAAATTGTCTAAGGGTAAATATCTCAGGTATATTTTGACCCATTTGTGGATGCCAAGACATATCCACCTTAAGGGGAAAATCTTTTTTTTTTTTTCTGTGACTCTGCTCTGAGTTGTACAAGGCAGGAAGAAATCCTCTGCTCTCCTCCGTCCCTGCCTCCCATTCCCTGACCCTCTCCTTACCTAACTGAGGAAACCCATGTCATGGTGTCTGCCAGACAGGGTTGAGGACAGAATACACATATTCCCCCTACTCGTTGGTGAATAAGCTAGCTGAAACAAGCTCTCACTGAGAACAGAAACACCCATAGCGTCTGGGTTCCTGGCTCATGATGCTGCAAAGCAGAGGGAAGAGTTAAGGTACCATGTCTTGGTCCAGAAGTTGAGGGAAAGAGGGAAGAAATTAATTATCACTCTCAAACCTCTAGTCATGTGCATACATCTGCATGGAAGGGTAGCTATGTGTATCTAACCACTCAACCTGAGTCTGCAGCGGCTCCTTGTCTGTGGGTTACTGGTTACGACACTGGTGGCTGAGAATTTGAATGTGTGTAACTCTCTGAGAACACAGCGGCTACACACACTGGTACTAATGTGGATGTAAATGAGTCTTTAGTGTGACTGTGAGTCACAGCCCCAACCCTAGACCCCTGGCCAGCGTCCCACAAAGGCCACCAGCTGTATGCACCAAGAGACAATGCCTCTTCCTGGATCCTTCAGTCTCCTTGTGCTGGCTACTTCCTCTCAAGGAGAGACCATCCAGAGCCAAAGCCCCTCCAGAAATAAGCCCTGACTGACTGCCTTGCCTGAAAAAAAAACGACATAGAGCAATCTAGTAATTAGCAATAATCATATCTCTCTGGCAAGCCTTTATTTCACCAGGACAAAAAAGGAGCTTGGGGGTATTTCTGAGGCTAAGAACCAGGACTCGTTCTGCTGTATCTACGGAGCACAGCATTGTCTCAGAGGACCTGCTCCCTTCCGGTCCCCACACCTACCTTCTATCCTCTCTGTGTTCTTTCTAATCCCTGTTCCCAAGTATACAGGAAGCCTTCATTTCCCAGCTCTGTAAGGGGAAGAGGGTGTCTGAAACACTCAGGCACAAAGGAAACAAGACTCCATCTCAAGAAGAGAGTGCAGCAATGGCTGTCCAGGCCTTTGCCCATGGACTTGAACTCTGCAGGACACAAATGTGGAGTTGAGTGAGTGTGGCGCTCCCTGGGAAGACAAGCTTCCAAAGCACATGCCTTTCATCTTCTGATGCCTCTTAAATAAAGAGGAGTCCTTTCCCCCCAGCAATCACCGTGGCTTCTTGGGTACAAGAAGAGTTAACAAGGATACACAGAGAGAGAACCAAGGGCACAGTCCCTTCTCTGGAGGAGAGTAAACTCGACGGAAGGGAAACAAAACTGTTTACCAATTATTATAACACAGAGTACAGGGAAGAAGGACTGTGGAAGACGAGACCATCCCCACCTAGGAAAACTAGGAAATGCTTCCTGAAAAGGACATTGAGGAATAGAGATGTAAATAATTCAAAAAGAGAAGATGGTACAAGTGCATTTGAGGACCACTAGGTTATGAAGATGAAAACCATAGTGGTGGGAATGGTGGTGATGATAATGGCTGTAACGATAATGTTGATACACAGCATCAACGACGATGAAAGATCTCCTTGTCTCCTTCCAGAATCTTCTCTCGGATCTGGGTCCACCGCTCTGCTCATTACTGCCTCGCCCAGCCCCAGCTTCCTTCTCTCTTACATCTGCTTCCTGGAATTTCTGACAGAAGTGGTCCACCTGCCCTCTGCAGCAGAAAACCCCTGGGAGATTGTAGGAGCTAGGTCTGTGGCCCTGGTTCAATTACAGGGCAGGCTGAGAGCAGATGAGAAGAGAATAGGAAGGAGGGAAGAAGACGACACTTGGCATCTGGACAATGCTTTGGAGCTTTCAATGCACTTTTATGTATATTGTTTCGTGCTGGCCAGAAAGCTGGGATTGGTACCCATGTGCAGAGAGGTGGGGGCTCGCTGAGATAGGACAGGTGGACTTGGTTCCCATCTGCTACCACACATTGTGTCCAGGGGGACCACTTTGAGACCACCCAGAGGGCCTAAGCATGTGTTCTGAGGATTAATCTCTGCAGTGGGCCTCTCTACCCATTCTCCACGTGTTTAGCCAAGCCCATGGCAACCGCGTCCTTGCTGCAAACACAGGTTCTGGGGTCGTTCCCAACAGGAGACTCATCCCCTCTCTGTCAGAAACTCTTCAGGGAATGCTGAATATGTCACTCTAATTCAGTCTTGAAGCAGGTGCCCGTACCCACCAATGTCACAGCCACACCACAGGTACTACTCAAAAACTGGCATAAGATGTTTTTTTCTTCTACCACACCAGAGTGTTCATCGTTCTTCCAAACCCCACCTGTGGGCTGCACCTCTCCCCTTTGTCCTGTCTGTCCCCTCCCTAACACTTCTTCCTGAGGTCTGCTGATCCAGACACAGTGCCCTTCTCGCACTCACACCAGCATCCATCTCTCCCTCCGCCAGCCCTGTCTCCACCTTACAACACATCTATCCCAGTCTGCCAGGTGGCAGAGTGACAGGCGGATGGATATCTCTGGTGTCTCCAAGGGGCCCGAGAGCCATAGAGAAACAAAGAGTAGGTCTCTTTTGGTTCTTCATCTCCCATGACCATACATAGACACACACACACACACACACACATACACACACACATACACACACACACACACACACACACACACACGGGAGTGGGGGAGAGAGAGAGAACAGATAGACACACAGAGAGAGCAAGCATCCAGTACACATTTAGTTATTAAACATTGTTTCATCACTAAGTCCCAGTATCATTACAGTGCCACTGCCTTGCCTTGCACTGGAGAACAAAATCCAGCCAGAAGGCCCCAATGTAGAGCAAACTGACAGAGATGTCAACCGGAGTTTGTCACAGACCTGGCTATTCGGAGGAGACAGAGAAGTATAAACAGAAAAGTGTCACAGGCCTGCTAGGCTCAGAAAGACCCAACTGGGAACTAACACAGCCCTCAGCCTCTCCCCTTCGGGCCCACCCAGGGCAGGGAAGACTTTCACATCCCCAGAAATGTCAACACTGCCTGAAAGAGGTCTCTGCTGGCCTGAAAATCTCCAGGCTGCCTGCACTTGTGATAAGCACAATAAATAAAACAATGAGACCCATTTGAAGGCACTTGTGAGACAGCAAAGCTCTGAGAACTTGACTTTGATGAGTTTGAAAGGCAAAGGGAAGAAAGGAGAATGAGTTTCCTCTTGGGCCCAGGTTTGTTTATCCTGCATCTCAAAAGCCGGAGCCTCCAAGTTTGGTGGTTCAAAGGCCCATAAATGTTTCTCCAACTCTAGACCAGGATACAGTCTGCCAGAGGGCACCTGTCCTTCCTGGGCCAGAAGAGAAATGACCACTGGATCCTAAAAGGTCTCTGCCACAGAAAAAAGAAGGAGCAGAAGGCTGAGCCACCCTTGGGACATGGAGGAGGAAGGGCCGATCAGAAGCTACAGGTGTTTGTACAATTCTCACACCGGTGAGGGGCGGGTGATGAATGCAGCATCTATTCTGAGACTGAGAATGATCCTCCTTAAGTTGCTTGGAGTCCATGGCTTGTGTCTAGATTTGCCCTGAGTTCTCCCCATGCTGAGTTTCTGCTGTCTTTTGCATGTTGCTCTCCTAAAAGGTCCTGACTGAAGTGCCTCTGGGCCTCTCAGGCATCAGCTTCATCACATGCCCAGTACCTTCCAGACCCCTCTCCTTGGCAGCTCATCTCAAGAATCTAATCTGTTAGGATCTCAGCTGCCAGCATACCCTAACCCTGACGCACACACACCACTGGAAACCTCATGAGAACAACGTGAAGCGTTTCCCATGGAAGCTTGAAATTTGCTCCTCCGGGCCACACCCAGCCCCCGTGTGCAGTACAGTAGTGATTCCAGGAGAGCTAGAACCTCTCCTGTCTCCATGTCCTGCCTACTTCACTTGAAACCTTTCTTATGGGTAAACCACAAACCTAAGTTTGTGAGGACGAAAGAATTAGCCTTCCCAAAGGGTCTCAATGGTCATTTCACCTTATTAGCAGGACGCCAAGTAGGCAGCCACATGTTCCTACAAGAAGGGAACTGAAATTCAGGAATTCGCCACATTGGGAAGCTAGAAGGCTATGCTGCTGCAGCGGGGTCCTGCCTCCTGAGGCTCTCTCCTCCAGACTACATGACCTTCAGGAAAGCCGTCTCTGCACTCACATCCAATAGGGAAAATGACAATGTCCTGGGAAAAGCTAAAGGAAGCTGACCTGTCACCTGTTGCCCTCCTCCCAGGTCTGTCAGATACCCTCCAGTCCCTCTGCTACAGTAGGACAACCAGCCAACCCCTCCTCCCCCTGGATCATTCCACAGACTGTGGCCAGACAAACACTCATTGGCTCTGAGAAGTGATTACTTCAAAGAAGGTCCCATTGGACCAAGATTTCTAGGACAAACAAACAGCAAGCCCTGCCTCTCCCTCACGGGGAGAACTGGGCTCCCACCTATCTGTAGTGGGCCATGGGGTGGTGTCTTAGGGTTTCTATTGCCGCGAGGAAATACCGTAACCAAAAAGCAAGCTGGGGAGGAAAGGTTTATTTGACTTACACTTCAACATTATTCATCGCTGCAGAAAGTCAAACAGGTCAGGATCCCGGAGGCAGGAGCTGATGCAGAGGCCATGGAAGAGCGCTGCTTCCTGGCCTGCTGCCCATGGCTTGCTCAGCCTGCTTTCTTACAGAACCCAGGACCACCAACTCAGGGTTGGCCCCACCCACCATGGACTGGGCCCTGCTCCATCAATCACGAATTAAGAAAATGCCTTGCAGGCTTTCCTACAGCCCAATCTTATGGAGGCATTTCCTCGATTAAGGCTCCTTCCTCTCAGATAACTAGCTTGTGTGTGAGGTTGGTGCAAGACAAGCTAACACAGGTGGAGACATTGTGGGTTTGTGGGCCACAGACTGCCTGTCTCCTAACCAGTTGCCTCTTAGGGAGGCTTTGGTGCTGAAAGACACACCCAGTAGGACCACAGAGGAGCACATCCTCTTCACAGAGCTGAGACAAGAATCCTCAGACAAGGCAGATGCTTCCCCCTCCCCCATACATTGCTCTGGATCCCTACACTCTAGGTTCTCACAGCACTGAACTTGAGCCAGGACAGTTACAGAGCAGCATGCACCCAGTGTTTCTGTGCCCTGTACCATCAGACTGCATGCTAGTCCCTAGGCATTCTCTGCACCTGCCATGCCTTCTAAGGAAGGGCCCTGGATTTTCTGGTGACCTCCTGGTGTGGAAGTCAAGGCTATAGAGAAAGTTCAAGAAACCAAGCCAGCTTCAGTCCAAAACCACAGCTGCCTCCACCAACAGCTAACCCACAAGTTGTTCTCAAGACTGTGCTCTTGGACTAGTGTCTAACAGTTAATTGTTGAATTTTTCATGAAGATTCTGAATCGGGGGGGGGGGGCTGGAGCAATGACTAAGCAGCTAGGAACACTTGCTGTTCTTGCAGAGGACCCAGGTTTGGTTCCTAGCCCCTACATGGTGGTTCAACAACCATATGTAACTCCAGCTCTAGGATGTTCCTCTGATGCCCTCTCCTGACCTCCCATAGCACCAGGTACACATGTGGTGCATGTACATATATGTAGGCAAGACACTCATATACATAAAACAAATAAACAAATAACATCAAATGAACAAAAATATTCTGAATCCCTCAGGCTGAAGATGTGGTCAAGCGAAGCTTAGCACACATAAAGCCTCAGGATTTGTCCTCGGCATGAAGGGGAGGGGGTGTTAGATTCCTGGATACTCTCTTTTCAATGTTGTAGTAATTGGGTGTTTCTTTTGGGATTTTTTTTTTTTGCTGTTGTTTTTATTTTCTGGTGTGTTTGTTTGTTTTAAGATGGTCTCATGTAGGCCAGGGTGGCCTCAAACTTACTCTTTAGCCCATGAATGTTCTCCAACTCTAGACCAGGAGAATATAGCCTGCCAGTGGGCACCTGTCTGCCCTGGGTCAGAAGAGAAATGGCCACCAGATTGTAAAAGGTCTCTGCCACAGAACAGAGAGGGAGTGGGGAGGGGTAGGACCTGGCTGAGCCACCCTTAGTACACAGGAGAGGAAGGTGACAACAGGCGTTTGTAGAATTCTCACATGGGGGAAGCAGGGGTTGAACACTGCATCTTTACTGAGACTGAAGATGGTTCTCCACAAGTCGCTTGGAGCCCATGGCTTGTGTCTAGATTTGCCCTGAGCAATCCCCATGCTGAGTTTCTGCTGGGTTTTGCATGTTGTTCTCCTAAAGTTCCTCTCTTAAGTAGCCCTGGGCCTCTCAGATTTATGCTGTCCCAGGGATCCTCTCATATTCGCCTCTTTACCCTCATCATTCCATCCCAAGGAGTCCAAAGCAAGAGGCTATGACTTCCTGAAGGTCGGCTATGTCCAGCTCCCAGGCAACAGCATTGGGTAATTCACTCATGCCATCGCTGAATCGTCTGTAGGCCTCCCCAAATGCCTCCAGTCGGCAGGGTCATTCCCAGTTAGCAGGTCAGAAAAGAAAGTTAGGGCTCTTGCTCACATTCACCTTGGGGACAGGAAGCAGGTCTAACTTCTCACCAAGGCATGCTTTTCCCGCCTCTCATAGAATCTCAACATGACACTCTCCAGGTTGAGGTGACCCAACCAAGTGGCTTCCACATTCTCCTTCCAATTTTTTACTGCAAATGAAAGGGAGCAGCTACCCAGTGACTGTAAGCATGAACAGGGGCTCTAGAAAGTCGTGACCACAGAAAACATTTAGCAAGTGCTGTTGCTTACTGAGTACTACAGGGAACATCAAGGATGCCAAGTGTCCTGGAGTCACTCAGTGTCAGGGGCTGGGGGGTGACTGACTGAGGAGCACCAAGCTTCTGAGGCAGTATGTACAGAGATTTGCATCAGTACCCCCATCAAGAGATACTGCATAAGGGACCCGTGAAGGAAGAGAAGATGGGTGAGAACAGAAAGGTAGGTTGGTGGACACCTAAATGAGGACCGTAATGATGGAGGCAGAGAGACCAGGACAGATACTGAAGATGCTTCAGGCAGGATAATAGTCACTTGGGCAAAAGAATGAACAAACCGATATCCACATGGATGTACTAGAGATCCTAGCTGTTTCAGACATAACAGCTATCCAGAAGACCCCTGCCCCTGGCCACTGAATGACTGCTAAGGGATTCTGTTTCCCCACTCCCCCCAGTCAATCCCTCAGGAGTGAACATAGGAACAGGGAAGGGGCTCCATCTCTGCCCCACTCACAGTGTCAACATGCATAGACTCTTGCCTCTTTCCCTTCTCTTCTTACCTGTCCAAATTAACAAATCCTATCAACCCACTTGCCCTTCAATCTAAATAACTCTGTCTTCGGCTAAATAGAGAAGAGGAGATCGAGGATTTGAAGAGACACTTATTTATCTCTTTACCAGACAGTCTAATGAATAATTTCATGTTTGCAAAAGCTCATTTTGAAATTTGAAGACAAGAGATATATTGCCAAGGCGGCTCTAATACTGCGACATTAATTTTGCACTGAAAGATTTACTCAAAAATTAGATTTTACAATTTTAATGCCTCCATTCTTTTCTTTAAATAAGCTGTGAAATACAGTTAATTAGACTTAAACCCTGGAAGCTTAGACGTTTGAGCTTTGGTGTAAGCTACAAAAGAAAGCAAGCTTTTTCACTTGCAAATTCAATCTAAATTCATTACACGCCTAAACCTCCACCACTTGCAGAAATCCTACTGGGCTGGGGAAGGGTCTTCTCCGGGCTCCAGATGTCTCCCTGCAGAATTCTGGCTTTGGAGAAGAGTGGAGAAAATGAAAGCAGAGACAGATAGGGAACAAAATCACGGGCAGCATCCTGGGCGATATTAGTATATTCTGTGGGTATCAGCCACGAGCCTCACTCGTTGGGTGAGCAAAGGCCCCGTGCTCAAAAGAATCTAAGAAGCCATTGCACAAGATCTTCGCGGAAAGCTACAAGGTTCTGGGAGGAAAACAAACAAATAGAAATTGTTTAACTTGTTGTTCAACAACATCTGCCAATCAACATACTTGGCCCAGAAGTCTTTTTGCTGCCAAAACTGCCAACATCTGGGTCAACCCATTGCACTGTAGAGCACTCAACTCTGGGCTCTGGCAAATCCACAAAGCTGTTTTCTCTCCATTAGACGCGATCTGGGAGTCCCAGCCCAAATCCTCTCTTCTCTTCCATGTGTGAGCTGTGAGACACACATACACCTAGCTATGAAATACAAAATCAAATTCATAGCAGGTTGAGGAATTGAAGGGCCAAAGTAGATACTGTACAGGTGGTTGGCTGTGTGATCTGCTCTGCTAGGGACTTCTCAACATGTTAACCAAAGAAACAATCCAGAGGTGTAAGGAAGTACAATAGCCTTTCAGAGCTACATCCCATCTAATGCAGTGTCCTTCCACAAACCTGTGACAGGGTCACTCACACTTATGCACTGATGCCCCGGAACTCTGAGCTTGCTAGATGCTCATCTCATCTCTGGGAAATCCTGATCACATGTAAGCGTAAGGACACTTCCACATAGGACACAACCCTGCCCTGGGATGAAGAATATCTTGTCCCAGACATGAGCTCAAAACTGGCTGGACAAAACATTCCATTCCTGGTAACTCCCACATCTGTTGTAGTCTGCTTACATTTTAAAAAGTAAGGAACCCTCTTTTTCAGCACCCAATCCATGTCAGACCTCATGGCCAGAGCTCTCTCCTTTGTCTGTGGCTTCCTAAGCTTTCTGAAGAGCACAGATCCTGTTACGACTCTACTATAACCTACAGGTCTTCCTAGAATTGTCCAGTATTAGAAACATCTGGCCAGGTGTAGTGGCTCACATGCCAGATGTGGCAGCTCACACTTGTAATCCCAAGTTGAGGCAGGAGGGCTTCTATGTGCTCAAAATCAGGGTTGGCCACAGAATAAGACCTTGACCTGAGAAGAAGGAAATGGAGGAGGAAGTAAAGGAGCAGAAAGAACAGCAGAGGAAACAGCCGCTACTTCTTCATCTCTTTGAACTTTGCCCATCAGCCTTGTGTAAGTAGCATCCTACTAACGACACCCTGATGTGATTGTTTGTATTAGCCATATCGAGCCAGCCTTCACAGACGTGGTAGGATTCACAAACTATCAGCTCATATGCCTTCACGTTCTATCCTTTACTTTACAGGACTCCCTTTGTGCCCTCTGCCTATTATAGTTAAGTAATTCATCTCTGAAGGGTAATAATAAAGATGATTACAATAATAATAATAATAATTCTACCTTATTTACAGTTCACAGAGCACTGGCATAAACTTTAATTTGACCCTCACCAGGGCCTAAGTCTTACATAAGAGTTATTCTTTGCTTTTAACAAAGAAAATAACAGGCTCAGAAACGTGAAGCGGCTTGTCCAGCAGTGGAGCCAAAGGACTGATAATTGATCATCCTCATATGATACCAGACTGCTTCTAAATTCACATCCACATGTTCTTGTTGTGTCCATAGCCCTTTGTGTCACATGAGGATACTCAAGGCTATACATTCCCTGCATGACAAGCAAATGAAAGAGCAGAGTGTTTTGTATGTGACAGGATTAAGAACACTGCTGTGGGTTCTAGACTATCAGGGTTTGGTTCTGATCCCACTATTTGGCAGCTGTGGAGGTACTTTACCTACAGAGTTAAGAGCTAGGCTGAACTCGTGGAGCTACCAGAAGATATAAATAAGTTAAAAACACATAGCTTGCTTGGCACATATATAGCCAACAGCTGTTAAGGTGAAAAGGCATGTTAACCTGAAAAGATCTTCCTGGGAGAGAGAGGTAAGGGTCTAACTTGGGCTCAGGAAGCAGTTGTAGGTGTGGGTGTGTGCAAGGCAGAATGAGGATACCGGAAAGGTGCCCAGGTAGGAAATCACACCATGCACCCAAGTGGAGCGAGTTGTAAAGAAGTCACAGTCTTGCACAGTATGTGCTGTAGGAGTGGAGGAAGCCAGGAGCATGGACACCAAGTAGATCAGGGCTTTGGAGTGTAGACTCCCATCTGAGCTCAAGAGGAAGCATGAAGGGATGCTTTGTTGTTGTTGTTGTTATTTGTGGTGGTGGTGGTGGTTTTGTTATTGTTTTCCCTTGAAGGATAGAAGATAGAGAGGAGAGACATCTTTGGAGATAGTGGCAATGGCCTGATGACAGAGAAGTAAACCAATTTTTTTTCTTTTGTCTAGCTCTAGCAAAGAGACCCTTCCCTTGTTCCATGACCCTCTCCCACCCTCACTCTGATAGTGAGGACTATAGAATGGACCCTATTCTAAGATTCCCATTCTAGTGCCACAGTTCGGTCTCTGCATTAGGTGATCCTTAAGCATTGCCTTCCCGAGGATTGGATCTCTGTCTTGGAGCCCTGCTTACCCTATGATGTAGCTCATGTTGAAAATAGCAACTAGACAGGGGTACCACCAGCAGGAATCTTGTAGACCAGTACAGCAGACAAACCAGGCACAAGAAAGAATACAATAATCCAAGGTCAAATGTTCTTCACAAGCTTTTTAGAATTCTCTGGCTAAAAGCTACAGCTGTCCCAATAAAAGGGGATTGGAGAAGCCTTCACGCCCTTCCATTTCTTCCGCCAATACCACTATTTCTACCATGCCATCTGTCTGAAGGGTCAGCTCATGGGGACAGTCAACATGGCTCCCTGACCTGTCTATAGAACCTCTGCCTTCATCTCTCTGCATGCTCCAGATTCTTATATTGGCTCTTCTTGAGTGATGTCATGACCCTCATCCCACCCAGCCATCTAGGCCTACTTTCTTCGGCTATGATTCACAAACCACAGTGGATTCAGAGGGAGGGAAAGCTCTATTAATAAAACTAAAGGAAAATACCATACACTATTAAAAGAAACCTATTTGCCAAGCGTTTGTCTCTAATTGCAACCTGAGTATTTAACAAAATATTGACTTGAACAGGCACAGCCTGCCGGGCTTCCAGGCCATAGTCTCTCCTGCCGTTCCAAGTTTTTCGTCTGTAAACACTTCAGAGATGCTGAGATTTCTCTCCAAGAAGATTAGGCCTGTCCCTGCTTCTAGATATGTGGGATCCTCTCAGTACAGTGTGAGTCTGCCTGGCCTCTGAATTTGGGTCCCTAGCTCCACTCACACCCATGGATGGACAGAATGCCTGGAGTCCTGCTGTCTGCTGAATCCCATCCTAGGCTCCCTCATTGCTTCCATTCAATATAATCACAGTTTGAAACGCAAGCTTTTTTACATACAGTCTTCTGCCACTAGGACATGACGTCATCTACAAAGTTCACACTTGAGGACCAGACAACTGAGTTTCAAAGACAGAAACACACACACACACACACGTGTTTTAAGTATGATTTGTGTTGGGCCCCATTCATAGATGTCCTGGGTCACATATGGCCCCACAAGCTGTGACATGTCTGGTTTTGATATTAAATGCCCCCACACACATAGCTGTTGTGTCGAAACCTTTGTACCTCAATGATGGTGCCAGTGAACGATGACAGAATGTTTGGATTTGGAGTCTAATGGAAGAAAGTTAGGATGTGGAGACATCCCCTTGAGGAGGATGCTGAGACGAATTCTCGCTCCTTCTCCCCCTCCTTCCTAGCCCCCATGAAGCAAACAGACTCCCTTCATTATATACTACATTGTAATAAACTGTGACCCCATAGGCCCAAAGTAACAGACCCTTGGAGCCCCTCAAACCATAAGACAAAACAATGCTCTTCCCTTAAGTTGATTTTCTCAGGCATTTTGTCATATAGGTGGAAAGCTGGTTGACACAAAGACCCTCTTGATAGAACTCAGGTATTCTCTCACCCAGTCACCCCTTCGTTATGTGTGCTTCGTTTGCTCGCCAGCTGAGGAAGTTTGCTTCCTGAGGAAGCTCCGCTCCTGTACTTGTTCTCCCATACCTCAGCTTCCGGGAGGCTTGAATGCAACAAGTGGCTGAATCATTTCACTGTCTTCCAACAATCAGGAACACGCGCCCCATTTCTTTCTGCTCCGAGACGCTACTTCTGTCCTCACGGCCAGCTTCCTTGGGTGGGCGGTAGAATTGCCTCATGTAAAGCAACAAATTAACAGTGGCAACAGCACCTTCACTATCCTCCCAGTCTCAAGCCTTCCCCTCCCTGGTCCAGGCTTCACAACACAGTGAGCCCAAGAGACTTTTGGGAAGTATATCTGTGTCCTTCCCCAGCTTCATATTTCCAGTTTCTCATGGCAAGTCCGCTGCAGCAGGCACCTTGCACAATGTCTTACTCACCTGCTTCCCCAGCCTCACCCCCTGTGCACCCCAATCACATATCTGCTCTCCAACCATTTGAGCTGGAGGTTCCCAAATGGGCTCCGCCTCTCACCTACCCCCCTCCATCAAATGGAGAATGCCTATCCAACCCCCAGGTGTAACCTGACCTTCACCAGAAACCCCTTGGGCTGCTTCCTCAGGCACTGGGTTCTCAAGACTCTCTGTGGGTCTCTGTGGGTCCCGCAGCACAGCACTTGAGTGTGTACTACCGGAAAATGCTACCTCTATAATGACATATGTCCTGTCTCCCAAGACATTCAATTGGGGCCAAGAGTTCAACCTAGAGTGGAGACAAAGCAAAGATCAGATTCCAGCTCCATCAACTGCTAGCTGGGACCCCTTTGGCATGAACAGACTCCGGCCCCTGCCTCTTTCTGTATGAAATGGTGGTGATGATGAGACCCACCCTGCACAGCTGTGGTGAGGATTAAACAAGTTAGCACATATAAACCACATTGCCCAGTTATACAGCCAGCAGCCATTGGGTGTGGGCTCATTCTATTTTCCACTCTAGGACCCTAAGTTCTTACCACATAGGAATAATAACTACGTTAATCTAGCATTTACAAGCACTACTTGTATCAATTCATTTAATGTTCTTATCCATGTGGCATGCTGTTTTGTTATATCCTTTGTGAAGATGAAAAAACAGCCTAGCTAGCTTGCCTAATTTCATCCAGCGAGTGAGGAGCAGATTCAAAGCTAGGAAGCCCGGCTCCTGAGACTTCTAATGACTACGCCCCAGTTGTCTCCTTACACATGCAATCAATCCGTTCAACTTCATAGCCTTAGTGTTGGGAGACGCTTTGCATGAACTCCACGTCTAATGAGTTCTCACAAGCAGGAGTTGCCTAATGACGACCAGAGACTCCAAGTGCAGAGAATCGGTCTGTCTCTGTTATTGGTTCTCTCCTCTTCTCCGTGTGCTCTGATGATTCTTGACTCCCAAGCCACAATGGGAGTGGACTTCCATCATCCTCATATTTCAGTCTCAACCATAAATGAGTACAGTAAATGGAGCCAGTTCGCCACTTGCTGAGGAAGGGGAAGAAAGCCCCTCATCAACCCTCCTTGTCCCAGTCTCTGCTCTACCCCATACAACCTGACATTTGCAATAGTCTGAGTAGAGGGAAGAGAGAAAGAAAGAAAACCTTGGACAGGGAGAGATAGAGAGAGCATTTGACTCATTAGCTGCATATTAAATTCTGACGTTTGAACCTGACGAGATCTGAGTGGGACTGGAGTAATGAATTAATCCCAGGGAGGAAGACAGGTCTGCAGCTACTCAGCTATTAGCAGCCAGCTGAGAAGGAAGCCCTGCAGAACTGACATGTGCCATGGAGTTTGTTCCCCACCACCTGGCTCTTTTGGGAAACGCCCAGACAACCTCCAGCAAGACCAGACCTGCAACATGGTCAATATATGTAGATATGCTTGCCCAGGAAGACCCTGAAGAGTGGGGATGTTCCCTGTAATTACTGAAGGAAGACCAAGCCTCTTATAATGTGTGCCCCAGTTAACAGGTCCCACAGTTAATAGGGGACATTTAGTCCAGGTCCCTGCCTTTGAACTCCCATTCTGGGGTCACAGATCAGAGTATCTTCTGACAATGATCACAAAAAGAAAATAAGCATCAAGCTCCCTGAATTTATCCTCGTTCATTCATTCTCTCACTCACTCACACACACACATAAACACACACCCTCCCAAAATCCCTCAGTCTCTCTGACTCCCCACATTTCAATGACACTGGATCTCAGGACAGTCACAGCCATGGTGTTGCCACAGACCTCTTTCCAGAAATAAAGAGAAGTGAGACAGTCTCCCCAGAGCAGCGTCCTGCAACACTGGCTCTCTCCTCTGGCTGGGCTGTCTCTAACCCCAGGCCACAGAACTCATCGCTCACCCTGATTCAGTGGGACAGTTATTTTATATTATTAAAATAAGAGATTATCACCACCACCAATCTCCATCTCCTTTCCAATCTCATCTGAAAAGCAAGCATTGCCTCCCTGCTCCCAGACCCCTAATTCTCTCTGCCTTGGCTGTTAAATCATTTAACCTGGCAAAGTGTCGGGAGATGCATTTTACATGAGAGACACAAGGCGGGATAAATCTGGGCTGACTGTGGTGTCTGAAAAGAAATGTCTGAGGTGTGGTCAGGGTCAAAGGAAGCTTGGATGGGATGCAAACTTGGGGAGGGAAAGGTATTCCCTCTCTTTCTTTCTTTCTCTCTATCTATCTATCTATCTATCTATCTATCTATCTATCTTTCTCTCCCTTCCCCCCTCCCCTTTCCCCAGCTAAAGAGAGCTAAAGCCTGGTACCTGTGTGCAAAGAACTGAAAGCTAAGGTTGATTTGCAGCCTCAAGAGACAACGAACAAACACCATAAAGTCAGACCTTTTCCAGGATTTCTGAACTGGGGCCTCACTATGCCATGTGACCCCCTAGACACTGAAGCTTTGCATGGTCTCAGGAGGCATCATCAACTAGACCCACTCAAAGCTGGGACGCAGAGGTTATCACCGACAGGGTGCTACTGCATGTCTGGACTCTAGATATCAAAACACCATCTTCTGGATTTCCTGATGAGGACAACAAAAGGACTGGGACTTAGCCAAGGATATGAGAGCATAACTAAAGCTGGAACTAGCGTTTTGGTTTGAGCCTAAGAACCCTGGGCCCTGGTCCAGTAGGTTCAGGACTGGTTTTGATTCTGGCCAATTCGCTTCAGCTTTGAAACTTACAAATGACAACTCTGGATACTTGAGATGCTGGGTGAGATCACATTTGCTTGCTCATAAACTCTTTTTTCAAGTTTTATTTGTGTAGATGGTATATACATGAGTCAGGTGCCTGTTGAGGTCAAAAAAGGACATCAGATCCCCTGGAGCTGGAGCCACAGATACTATGAGGCTTACATGGGTGTTAAGAAACTACTATAGCCTTCTATAGGATCAGTATGTGTTCTTCACCACTGAACCAACTTTCTAGCCCTAATGAACTCACTTTTTAAAAACTTCTGACCAGGGTCTACCACATACCAGCCTTGGCTGGGTGCTGGGGATGAAAATGTAGCCCCAACAGAGCCATGCTATCATGGTTCATGGTTAGGCACCTCCATCAGAATAAACGGACTACGAGTGGGACTACGAGTTCCAGGTAGGACAGCCATCTGCTACAAAATATGCCAACCACAGTCTCAGGATCACAGGCCAAGAAAATAGCTTTCCTATATGATTTATCAATCAAATGTTTGGTTTTTTCACCCAACAGCATGAGAATTCCATGAATGTTTATGCGTACCCAGAGTTCAAGGTTGTTTGACCATAGGCAGCACCAGTCCAGAAGCAAGAGACCATTCAGGTTGCCCCTGAGCATTTGACAGGAAGCAAACTGGCTAGAGTCAAAAACTACTAGTCTTAAACCTACTAGACCAAGGACCAGGATTCCTATGCTCAGACTTGGATGCAAGTTCTGGCTTTTGCCAGGATCTCATATCCTTGGCTAAAGACCTAGGAGTCTTGCCCAAGTTATGATCTCATGGTTCTGAATTCTGCCTCTTATACTAAGAATAGCCCAGACACTTCAGCCAGGGTCACCAGACTGAGAAACTAACAATACAGGGTTGTCCTGTTAAATTTAAATTTCACAGAAACAACCAATAAAGTGATTTTGTAATATCAGTATGTCCCAGATAGTGTGCCAGGCATGGCTGATGAAAAATTATTGTTTGTCTCAAATTCAAAATCAAGTGAGCAACCTGTGTTTTGTTTGGGGATGGAAAAATAAAAAATGACTCCTTAGAAACTGGGCAGACAAAACTAGAATGGGAGAACAGGGGCTCAGGAGCCAGGGAAAGTGCCAGGAGCCCAGTGGGTGTCCTCCGGTTCCCAGGGGAACCTGGGTTCTTCCTCCAGCACAACCTCTCCCAACCCAGCAGCAGCTTGAGCAGTCTCTTGCAGCTGTGCTAACTAGAATGCTTTCCCACAAACAACAGATTAATTGATTTAAAACTTTTAATGCCAGATGCTTGGTGGAAGCATTTTAATAATCCTCGAGTCAGAATTAATCACGTCTCCTGATCTTTAAGGAGGGCAGTTATTAAATCCTGCCGAGGCAGGGGATGGGGGCAGGGGGAGGAGGAAGCCTGTGTTCCCTGAGCTCTAGTCACAGCTATGCTCTAATTGAGAGTCCCAGGGTCCACCTGGGGACATGGGTGGGAACCCTGGACAGGGACATCTCTGGGTGTGGTCTGCCTAGGATTACCCCAGAGAAACAGAAGGCTGCTTGATCTAGCCTTGATTCCATGAAACTCAAGGCCAAAGCAGGACAGACAGAAGGCTCATCTAAGAGTTACCCTGCAGGCCAGGCCTGAGGCCCAGCTGACCCACAGACTACAGGATTCATTCACTCAGTCCCGGGGCAGGAGACACCCACTGGCCAGTTCCTCTCACCTATTCCTGTTTTACTTCCTTAGAACTTTAGACAAATCTATTCTTTGGGGGGGGGGATAATGAAAAGAGAGAAAGTCCCTGCTCATAAACAAGGAAACTCTCTATTGTTCTATGTGGCCACCCTCTGCTTATGCAGTAGGCATTTGATTGACTGAACCACCCACTCCCCAGCCCAAAACTTCTTTTCTTTATAAATTACCCAGTCTCAAGTATTCTGTCATAGCAACATAAAAAAAGATCATCATTTTCTCATCTCTCCCCCTTCTTTATCATAAGCCATTTAAATGCTTACACAGTGTCTCCAAACCCCACACCTCCCTTTCTCCCCCCACTTGTTAATTTCCCTCTGGTGCCTTTCGCCAGACTCCTGTCTTTACAATGTACCAAGCTCGTCACCAGCAGGGACCCTAATCTCTACAGCCCCCACCCAACTTGGTTTTCAGAAGGGTAAATGGAGGCTCAGTTATGCTTCGTGACTTGCCCTACATTGAGCCAGTTTCAAGTACCACATCCTAGCTTCCTAGCTCCCACGCATCCTCTTGGTTTCTTTATTTCAGAATGACCCAAAAAGAGCAGGTTTTGCATGTGGTAACAAGTGCTTTGCTCTATTCAAAGCTCCTGGGGCTGACAAGATGGTAAGGGAGCCTGCCACCAAGCTTGACGGCCTGAGTTAAATCCCCAGGACCCACCTAGTAGAATGAGTGAGCCAACATCCACAGGTTAACCTTGACCTTCACATGCTGGCTGTACGCATGTGCACGCATGCACACACACACTAAATAAATACTAAATAAATAAATGTAGAACAATGTTTTAAAACACACACTTCTAAAGGTCATGTCCTCTCCAGCTCTTCTTTCCACCCCTATTAGCTAGAAATATCTCATTGACAACAGAAAGGTCATAGCTATGGTGAGCCTGTCTGGGTACCTAAGCTTCCTAATAATGGAGCTTAGGAATCCCACTTCTTTTGAGGGTCACTCTTACCACTGTGGTAAGGACCACACCCATCTGGCTCCAGATACTTTACAGGTCCCTCAGCACTGCCGCATCAGACCCAAGTAGGCAGGGACTGCTAATGATCCCCACCACACATGAGGTCCAACTCCAAAGCAATGACAGTCCCAAACTGCCTAAGGGTGGCACACTCTGGCCCCCATTAATGCTGAACACCCAGGGCTCCCCTGGTCCCCAGATGTCCCACTGTCAAGCTAAATCGATACTCTCTTTTTTCTCTGCAAGAACATCTCAGTAATCCTAATTGGTCACTATGGCAACCTCAGCTGCAGCTCCTCGTGGCCTCAATGAAGAGACAGAAGGATGAGAGGGGGTGAGATGGAGGTTAAGCCTACTTATTGTATAATGCTCTGCCTTTGATATCACCGAGATCCACATGCTAAGTACCTGGAAAGAAACAAAATCCCGTGTAAATTAGAATGATACCATCCAATCCCCTGCTTATACCCTCACTAGCAGCAGCCGATAAGGCCATTGTCTGCAGATGCAGGGCCTGACCTCCTCTGTCTTGGCAGCTGATGAGGTTTCAGTGGTAGGTCACATTCATCAGGCAGGCTGGTCTGAGAATCCTGAAGGGCCCGCTGACTATGCAGGGCCACTGTCTGCAATCCTGTCCACCCCAAAAGAGGAATGCATCTCGGGGAAGAGGAGAGATAAGAAGACCACAGCATGAAGCTTTGTCCTGTGCCTCTTTATTGGCAGAATCAGGGAGCTGTCACCCCATGCACTCAGCAGGTGAGTCCCTTCCCACTTAGTTGGGGTGCTGTCTTAATCTATTTTTTGTTGCTATATCTGAGTATCACAGACTAGGTAATTTGTAAATGATACAAGTTTTGGCTCACAGTTCTGGAGGCTGAAAAGCTAAAGCAAAGAGACCACGTCAACCAATGGCCTTGGATCATGTCACAACAGAGAAAAAAGTGAGGCTCCTCTCGCACCTTTCATCAGTCACCTACTCGTGATAACTGGTACCGTCCCCTTCCACCTTTATGTGGGCCCAGGAAGACAGACTCGGTTGTCAGGTTTGTATGGCAGGCCCTTGAGCCACTGAGCTCTCTCATTACCTCTTAGGGTGGCTAATTTTATGTCACCTTGGCTGGGCTAAGGCCCGCCCTAGATAGCGGGAAAGCATTATTCTGAACATCCCTGTGAGGTCAGCACTGGAGCCGGGTGACTGAGCAGAACTGACCTTGTCTGATCCTGAGGGCATCATCCAATGCTATGGGACCTGAAGAACGAAGATGAAGAGGGAGGACAGAACAGCTCTACTCTCTACTCTTTGACCTTCAAGCTTGGGCTGGCACTGGGTCTCAGGCTTTGCTGTGCTTGTAGCTTGCCAACATCTAGGAGGTCTTCTCTCTCCTCCTCTCCTGGATTCTGTTCTCACTCACGGAGGAGTCTTTTTGTCCCTTGTCAGGCTATAGCCATGTGAATTCTTGCCTCTTTCCAAGCTTAGACCAGAGTAGGTTGTTGACAGAGGTTTCTGTCCCGCAGCCCCATCCCACAGCCATTCAGTCCCAAAGAAACACACAGAGGCCTACATTTTAATTATAAACTGATTGGTCTATTATCTCAGGCTTCTTATTAACTCTTATAACTTATATTAGCCCATAATTCTTGTCTGTGTTAGCCACGTGTCTCAGTACCTTTTATCAGTGAGGCATTCTCATCTTGCCTCCTGTGTGTCTGGCTCCCTCTGTGACGACTGCAGACTGAACCTTTCCTCTTCCCAGAATTCTCCTGTTATCATTTCCCTACCTATACTTCCTGCCTGCCTACTGGCCAATCAGCGTTTTATTAAAATACAACTGATAAATCTTTACAGGGTACAAGATCATTGTCCCACAGCATTAGGTCACTATGGATAGAGAACTCAGAGGTGGGGCCCTTCCTGTCACTTCTGTCTTAAGATAGGAAACAGCCCATATGCTGTTATTGTGCAGTGTGTGTGGTGATTATATTTTCCTCTCTGCAACCCAATCCCATCTGACTAGGAACATGACCCTGCCTCTCCTCTTTAGGTAGTCTTGTTTATTTTTTGTTTTGATTCAAAAAATAATGTAAGTGGAGGTGCATTTCAGATTCATTCCTTGAGCCCACAAATACTGCAATGTAAATAAGGCAGTGTGTGTATGTGTATACCAGTGGGGAGGCTGAGGCAAAAAGAATGATTGATTTTTCTAAAGCCAGGGAGCTAGTGAGTTATAGAGCTGAGTCTTCAAATTCCAAAGAACAACTACTATGGTGCTACAGCTGCCTGCCTCTGGAAGCCGCTCCCTGGGACCCACTCATCTGCTCTTCTGGCAGGGTAAACACTTGAAGAGTGCCCTGTGCTCAGAGGGCATGTTGAGTGGAATATCAGGTCAGGGTTCATCTGCATTTCTGGCAACAGAAGGCTTCGGAGATAATAGGAGCCCCTTTGTGCTCAGTGGGGCTGGATGGAGCAAGCGGATGTCTGAAGGAGATTACAAGCAGTTATGGATATTGCTTGTCATGCCACCATCAGCAGACGCCTTTTTCAATTGACTAGTTGCTTGTACTTCCAGAATAGGGAATGCCAGATGTATTTACTGCAGTGAAAGAGAGTGCCGAAGGCCCTTGGAAAGACACCCAGCTGTCGAGTATCTGAGCATCCCAGGAAGCCAGGGTAGTTTAACCCTCTGAAGCCTAGTAACCAGCAATCCTAGGAGCCAAGGACAAACAGACGAGGCAACACACAGCTGACAAATGACTCAAGATTTAACATCTCTGAGTTGCTTGTTTGACACTCAGAACTGACTTTCCTAAGTAAACAATG
This sequence comes from Ondatra zibethicus, assembly GCA_004026605.1. Taxonomy (NCBI): domain Eukaryota; kingdom Metazoa; phylum Chordata; class Mammalia; order Rodentia; family Cricetidae; genus Ondatra; species Ondatra zibethicus. The sequence goes on from PVIU01000386.1 coordinate 160,438, forward strand.
CAACCAGAACTAACATATGTTGAGTCCTTGTTGTGTACCAGACAGAATCAAGACATTGCACCATCTTTTTTTAAAAATTATTATTATTGCAACTTCAAAAAAGTTTATAATACGAAAGTGTCAGATGCTGGCTGTTGGTTCAGTCACCAGTAACCCTTTCCTCTTAGGTACACAGTCACTTCCCAGCCTCTCTTCCCTGTGCTGATGTGAGTATATGACAGTGGCATGTGGGTGGAACTCATTTACGCTAATTGATGAACTGACCCAATCCCCCAAGCTCTCTTTCCCTGTCGGCTGCATGTTACATGCAGAGGATACAGTGGAAAAGCCCTGAACTTTTTAGAAACACACCATTCAGAAGAGTCCAGGGATCCCAGACAACTGCACAGAGCCAGACCCCACACACACACTGAGTCATTGCACTCAGCTGCAGATGGATATCAGCACTGAAGGTCCACCTATCCCAACTAGCTCATTATATATCAGCACATATCAATCGCCCCTATTTTATGAGTGAGGAAACAGAGGCACAAAGAGGGAGTCACCCCGATGTGCCCATAGTACATTACAAGTGAGCAATAAGGCCATGTCCAAAGTTCATGCCAGGCTCCAAAGTTCACTGGTTTTCCAGACTCCCTATACCAAATGGTGTCCAGTCACAATTCTGTTTTGCCAACAAATTCCTCAATAAGCTCTTCAATTACCCTTAGTCACTGCTCATAGGAGTTTCTGCTGACCAGTGATTGAGGTCCTGGACCTAACTCAGAGACTAGAACACATACCATCACTCGCATCTCAGCCCCAGCAGGTTGGTCCATGTGTCTAGTTCTAAACGAAAGATGCTGCTGGAGATAGGGTGTGGTCAGCTTCTCCCTGAAGACTACAATTGAGATAGAAACAGCTCTCCCTGTGGAAATGAAGAGTCCAAACTTGGACCTCCCCAGGCTCTCTTTGGTAGGCCAGATTATTGGTAGGTTGGGATTTTGCATGACAAAGAAAGTTGGTTCTGTGCTGGATCATATGTCCTTATTGGTGTTGTCAACGTAAGCACAGTGGAGAGTCATCTGAAAGGAAAACCTCCATCCAGGAATTGCCTAGATCAGATTAGACCAGGGGTGTGTATGGTGGGTGGGTGGGAGGGCACATCCCACTTCCAGTAATGCTCTTTCCTGGCAAGTAGTCCTAGGCTGTATAAGAAAACTAGCTAAGCATGAGCCTGTATACAAACCAGCAAACCAAGTTCCTCTACGGTTTCTACTTCAAGTTCCTGCTTGAGTCCTTGCCCTGTCAGCGATGGACTGTGACCCTGGAAGTGGAAGTAAACCCTTTCCTCCCTTAAACTGCTTCTGTGTGTCTTACCACAGCAACAGAGAGGACAGTCAAGCAGCATATCCCTGCATTGATCCTGAAAGCACGGCGACCATTTCTGTAAGTCTGAGACTCTCTAGTTGAGGGACATGGACAGTGACAAGGGGAGAGAATGGCTGAAATTGCCAGTGACCTAGAAACTCTGGAATCTCTGATCGCTGCCGGCAGAGGAAAGCTCATGGTTCTTTTCTGAATGGGGCTCAGCCAGAGGAAACAAATCAACTTGACGTGAGGAGAAGTGAATACGAGGATGTGTGTCCCGAGTAGGTGACCAACGTGCCAGACCACAGGAGGGAAAGGGAAAGGCGGGGCCCATGCCTGTCCTCTAGGGTGACAAGGTGATTAGGGAAACCAAGCAGAAACGCTGGAGTTCAAATTCTAGAAGGTCTCCACTAGCGCACCCTGCAAAAATTCTCTCCAGCAGTCCCTTCTGATTTTGGAACGATCATATGTAATACGCAGAGCTCAGTGGCTGGGCTCACACTAAATAAACAAATAAATAAATCCAGCCCCACATAGTCAGTGGTGTGGGCTTTGCTGAATGACTGATAGGGAAAAGGAAGGTGGTTTTCTTCCTGTGCACTTTGAAATAGCTCGCTCGCTCTCCCTCCCTCCACCCTCTCTCCCCACCCTTTTTATCCTTCCCTTCCTTCTTCCCTCCCTCTTTCTTTCTCTCTTCCTCACTCCCCGAGGACCTTTTCTTTCTCTGAAAACCCACATACTCCCTGCAAGCTTCTCTCACTCTTAGCCAACGTAGCTCCCAAATCTTTCCACTGCTGTTTTATTATGCATAAGATCAGAGTTCTTTCCCAGATTCTGTATTCAAACTTTTACGTTCTAAGCTGTTCCCCAGTTTCACCCAGCACACGCTACCAAGTCCTTTAAAAGAAAAGTGGCCCCTTGTTATAGAAACTCATTCTGAATGATGGGGTATACTATAAATAATAGACTGAAAAATATTTCTACTATTCTGCTATTGGGAATTTATCCTGTAGAAGCCTGTCCTACCCTGCCAGGCTTTGCGGACCGCTATCCGTGGTGCTGAACCAGTAGGCGATCGCAGTTCCTCCTTTTCTACTTCCCTTTAGTCAGAGAGATGAAACCCTTTTTGAGTTCCATCCACTGTCGCTAAAACAGGATTGATGGGGCTGCAGAGATTGCGGTGAGTAAAGCATTTGCTACACAATTGTGTAGGACGTAAACTCAAACCCACAGAACCCATATAAAGCTGAATATAATAGTGTTTGTTTGTAATCTCACAGCTTGTACAGTGGGACTCCCCCAGAAGTTCACAGGCCAGTTAGCTCAGCAGACACTGTGCAGCAGCAAACAACAAAGAGACCCTGCCTCAATGAGGTAGAAGGCAAGGACCCCTGAAGGTGTCCTCTGACATGTGTGTGTGCACGTACACACACACAAATCATACACACAAGAAATAAATATTAAAATGAAATAGCATCTGATTATTAATAGCACTTGTCTCACACAAAGCAATTAGCAAAAAGAGATCAATAAATGTAGCATTTATTGTTATCATTATTATTCATTATGCTGTTATTCTAAAGACCCCAGGACTGTCCGACATCTCTTCTTTGTTCACTATCACCTCCCATACAAATTCTATCCCCAGTCTATTGGTCAATACTACTTGTATAAATAATGTCACTCTCCCCTCCCCTTCCCCCACATGGCACTTTAAAGTTCAAACAAACATTCCAAACTTTTGGCTACCCAGTGAAAGACAAAGAGGAGCCAACAAGTACTAGAGGGATGGGCAACAATCCACGAGTAAGCCTAACTGTCTGCCACAGTTGATCATACTGGGTACCTATGACAAGAACCAGCTCCAGATTCTTCCTAGCTGAGCGTTTTTCCTCTGTGGGCTCACGTGGTGACTCCATCCTGCCCCTTCCTTGGAAGTCACTATTCCCATCAGTCTCTATGCTTGGCTTTCTAACATCATATATTATGCTCTGCTGAAATGGCCTGCCCATGGAGGTTATTATTGCCTTCTCATCCACAACTTAAACAATGCCAGCCACATTGCTTGGATGGACTGGAGTAAAGAAACAAATTAGCGAACAAAGGAACAAACTAACATGGTGGGTTGCATTTCCTGTCTCTTCCATGAATCCACATATCCTTTCTCATGTGTCTTTCAATTATCCCTTCTCTTTGACTTTGGATTTACATGTGTTTCTTTGAGCATCTCATGAAATAAAATTAGTGCTGGGCCAGTTCTAAGCATAAACCTATGGTGTCTTCCACCTCTGGCTTCATAATGAAAAAAAAAATTGTCTGGATCGCCCATGGTCCCAAGAGAATCAGAGCCATCTGGACACTGCTACCAGAATTGAACAACCTAAGGTAGAGTCATTGTCTTAGTCAGTGTTCTATGCTGTGAAAAAAACACCATGACCAACGCAACTTTTACAAAATAAAGTATTTAATTTGGGAGCTTGTTTGAAGTTTCAGAGGTTTAGTCCATTATCATCACGGTGGCACACATGGTGCTGGAGCAGTAACTGAGAGCTACATCTTGATCCATAAACAGAGGGAGAGAGACAATGGGCTTTGCGTGGGCTTTTAAATCCTCAAAGCCCCACCCCCGTCCCCTTGACACACTTCCTTCCACAAAGCCACATCTCCTAACTCTTCTAATCCTTTCAAATAGTGCCACTCATGGTGACTAAGTATTCAAATATATGAGCCTGTGGGAGGCATTCTTATTCACACCACCACGATTATGCTTGCTATCCACAGAATTGATGAGAAATCTGAAGCTATGGTCTGAACTCGCTCTAGATGAGCCTCTTCTCAGTTGACCTACAGATCTGTGAGTGACAATAAATGATTATTGGTTTAAGTCACTGAGTCTGAAAATACTTTACATGGCATTTTGATAATAGCTAACCAATACATAGATACATACACCCAAGGACTTTTTTTAATCAGAAGATTATGTCTTCTGGATCCTAGCAGCTCACTCCATCTGGGAGTTAATTCATCTTCTATAAAGTCTGAGTGACAATTTCTGTCCAATCTAGTGCACAAATCATGCCTAGTCTTGAGTGAGATTTAGGTGGTAGCACACCACAGTGAATTAACCAACAACACAAAGATGAGGGGCCATTACTACCGGGTGATGTTATTCATAAGTCTCTCTAACACCTCTACATACCAGAACTAGGCCTGGTTCCTGCATCAATTGGAATGAGACACTAAAGAGCTAAGGGTGTACATCTGGATCCACAGAAGTACTACTAGAACCCTTTCACTGACAGGAGAGGATGCGAAACAACTCTTTTTTATGTTTGAACAGGAAATTTAACTGAGTTCCTAAATTTTTTAATAGGAACCTCATACTCTAGCTTCTAATCAAAGGAAACTCAGCTAAAGAGACTGATGCCGACGCTGGACAGCTCTGCCTCTAAGAAAGTGCTTCCTTTTCTTCCCTAACCTCCAAACTCCATCTGTTTCCCTAGTTACCAGCTTCTTACAGCATTTTGTACTTCTCCTTCAAAGCCTGTTATAGATTATAATTTTGCAGTTATTTGTAGAACTGGGGGTGTAGCTCAATTGGTAGGGTGTTTGTCTAACATGCACAAAACCCTGTGTTCAATCCCAAGAACTGCAGGAACTGGGTGTGGTAGTAATGCTGTAATCCCAGCACTTGGGAGCTTGGCACAAGAGGGTCAGAAGCTCAGTGCCTCCCTGATAGTGAGCTCAAGGCCAAAAGGTTGTTCAATGCCAGTGCCACACACCACACTGTAAAGGTCAAAGGTGAACAAGGATCACATCCTTTTCTTTTCACCCCTGCCTCCTCAGCACGTAGTGTACAGATAAGTCAAAGGCAGTCAGTCCTAGGAAAGTGGAGGATTCAAAGGGAGAAATAGTTCTTATCCAGATAAATAAAAAATATTTTAATGTTGTTTTACAGCCTGACACAGTACTTACTTAACCAATCTTAATTCCCTCAGGAATGAATGATAAATGAATGAATGACAGTATTTGTCTATCTGAAGTTTCTACCTCTCCATCAATGGGTGCCAATTCTTTCTCTTGGGCAAACTGTACAGCCAAGCTTCCATTTTGGTCTATTCATGAGCAAGCTAACTCTTGGGGGATTTCTCATTAGAGGAGATAAAGGATGGAGAATAAAGAGTTGGCAATTCACATAGCAGTTATTTATTGAGTATATACCATGTGTTAGACACATTTCTAAATACTGAGGTTATAGCCCTAAGTAGAAGAGATGCCCAAGAGTCCTCCTCCCATGGAGTTTATGCTGTGCTGAGAGGAGAGAGAAATGAAACACTGTGTGTCTGTGTCCAGCGGTGCTAAGTGCAACCAAGAAAAACAAATCAGAATAAGGGACCCGGGGGAAGGTTGCTACTTTAAATGAGGAGGACAGAGTCTTTGAGATAACGTTTCACAGAGGTCTGAAGATGTGGCGGGAGTAAGCTATGAAGATATCTGAGGGAAGAACTGTCCAGGCCGGAGGAAAATAAAAGCTGCGAGAATGCCACAGGCTCATCAGAACGGCAAGTGGAACGGCTGTGGGTGGGGAACATGCCTGGCAGGATGTGGGGAAGGTGTGCAAGCCAGTGCACAGCCAGAGAGAGAGATAAAGGACGAGCTCAGGTGGCTCAGAGTGAGCCTCAAAGGCACTGTAAACATCTCTGCTTACTGCAGTGAAATACAGCTCTCACACCCACACCACATGCTTACAAACACATGTACACACACACAACATACACACAATACATGCTGTATATACACACACATAAAACACAACATACACAATACACACACACACACACACCAAGACTTGGGCACCCATATACAAATATATAGTGGAAAATTCTGAGCACAATATGGAGAAAGAATCCATCACCATGACTGTACAGTTCACACTGGAAAGAAGACCAGAGAGGTTAGCAGGTGTTAATGAGCTGAAAAGTGTTGAGGTGTGGGTGGATTCTCCTCTGCATCCCCAGATCCTCTGAACTTCTGATCCTCCTGCCTCCACATAATGGGGCTTGAGATTACACATATGAACCACTATGCCCAATTTATATGATGCTGGAGATTGAACCAAGACCTCAAAGAACCCTCCCCCCCCCCAGAGAATAGTAGAGGAACGCTGAATGCATGGCGGCTTAATAGACAGGTGACAGAAATGCTGTCCTAGAGACTGCACAACTCGATGTGGCTCAGAATTCTGTTGTTGAATTGGGCATAGTGCCAGTCACCTCAATATTTGGAAAGCGGAGACAGAAGGATCTCTGTGAATTTGAAGCAAGCCTACTATTGTATTAGTCAGGGTTCTCTAGAGGAACAGCACTTGTAGAATGACTATACATATGGGATTTATTAGAATGGCTTACAGGCTGTGACCTGACTATCCCAACAATGGCTATCTCCCAATGGAAGTCCAAGAATTCAATAGTTGTTTAGTCCACAAGGCTGGGTGTCTCAGCTGGTCTTCAGTATAAGACTGAAACTTGAAGAAATGAACTCTAATACCAATTAAGGAATGAACTTGCAAGCAAGAACAAGGGCAAGCAGGCAAAGAACATGAGTTTCTTCCTTCCTTGTCCTTTATATAGGCTGCCACCAGAAGGTGTGGCCCAGATTTAAGATGAGTCTTCCCACCTCAAGTGTTCCAAGAAAGAGAAATCCTTCACAAATATACCCAGAAATTTGGGTTTTAGTTCATTCCAGACGTAGTGAGTTGACAACCAAGAATAGCCATCACACACCCAGCTCCAGGCCAGCGAGTGCTACATAGTGAGATCCTGCCTCCAAACACAAACACAAGCAATAAAAGAGTCCCAGAATTCCACTGCTAAGTCTTGTCTATCTTTTGTGCATGTTTTCTCTAGTATTCTCTCTTCTAAAGACGAGAATCAAAGATATTAAAGCCTGTAGAAGAACAGCCAGCCCAGCCAGACACTAGAGACTGCATCTTGTACAATTCTATTTATATGAAATGTCCAGAAGAGGCAAATCCACAGAGACGGAGAACAGATTAGTGGTTGCCAGGGACTAGGGGAGGAGGGAATGAGCAATGACTTCTGTGAGGACAGGGTTTCTTCTCGAGGTGATGAGAGCGTCGGGATGGCTTACTAGCCATAAATATTTTAAAACTCCTTGTATTTAGTGTCTCTTTGGGTAGACTTTGAAGTTTATAAACTTTCAAGCCACACTGATAGTCTTCTCAGCCATTAAGGGAATCATAAGGAACCCTGGCATGAAGTAGCATGGGTGTTATCCCAAATGGGATGAATCCTAAACAGAAAATGGACAGTAGGTAAAACCAAGGAAGTATGAATAAAGCTTTGGCTTTAGTTAGTAGCTATATAAAAGTACAGATCACTTCCTGTAACTAACACTTCAGACTGATAATTTAGTTCAGAGGGTGACAGTAGAGGCAGCTGGTGTGAGACCCCTTGGAGCTCTGCCTTAGCGTCACAGTTTTTGGGGTGCTTTTTTTGTTTGTTTTTTTTTTAACTAAAGTTGTAAAAATTACTATCAGCAGCAGCAGCAGCATCATTTGAGACAGGATCTCATATAGCCTAGGCTGGTCTTGAACTTGTTCACTGGCCAAAGATGACTTTGAACTCCTGATCTCCTGGGTGCTAGGATGACTCACATGTACCTCCACACCTGATTTATGAAGAGCTAGTAATTGAATTAAGGGCCTCGAGAAACTTAAGCGCCTTGTGCATGCTAGGCAGATACTCTACCCAATGAGCTACATCCCTAGCTCCAAATTTTTTGTTTATAAGCAGTGGCCAGTGAGGCCTGGGAAATGAAAAGGGGCTCAGCGTTCCCCAGCAGGCTGCACAGCATGGAGAACTCCCTCCACCTGCAGAGTGAAGCCTCTCCTACACGTTCTCCCACACCCCCTCCCATACCTCCATACCTCCTAATTCAAGCTACCTGAGCATTCTTCCACAATGCTGCCTCAGATCTGTTCTTTTTGTGTGTGCCCTGGGCAGTAAACTGATTGTTTAAAATAATCATAACAATAAGGTAAGAAAAGCTGTGTGTGTGTCTCTCTCTCTCTCTCTCTCTCTCTCTCTCTCTCTCTCTCTATATATATATATATATATATATATATATACATATATATATATATATATATTTCTAAATGACTTTAACTAATGTCCTCTGGGCTTCAGGGTGGGTACTGTGCACCCCGTCTGTGTACAGGCAAATGTGATTACAGCAAACCCGGTATTGGCCAGTCTCTGCACACCCAGCTCCCCAGGCCATTGCCTGCCCTAACTGCATTAGCAGCACAGGAGCCATCCATCAGGCTAATTGGGGACGGGGCCTGGCCCTGCTGCATGCCCCGGACCCTCCCAAAGAGCATCTGCTCCAATTTCTCAGTGACAAGATCAGGCACGCGGCTGCAGACCTGGTCTGTCTCAGCTTGCTTCTCCCCTGCCAGCCTCAGCCACTCCACCACACCCTCCGAGTTTCTTGGCTGGCTGTAGAGGACCTCTTTGGTTCCTGTGGACAGACCAAATCTGGCTGGGGTGAAAGGCCATGTTTCTAGTCTCCATCTGCCTCCCACCCCCAGTTCAGCAGGTGCCAGCTCTTCTGCTCCCACCATCAACTCTCCCAGTCTCCTGGGTCCAAGCCTGTCAAAAATAGAGTTCCCTGGCAGCAGGAGCAGGAGAGTGGAAGGGGCAGGGGGTCTTGTTTACCTAACACACTGCTAGTTGCTACAAAGGTCAGGGCCCATCTGCCAGGCAGCAGGTGCCAGGGAACCAGCTGCTTTCATGGCACAAGTACCAAATATTGCTGAGGGGCAGGTGGACGGACCTAGGAGCTGCTCCCTCCTCTCAGCCCCTGGACCTGCAGCAGACACATGCGTATTGGTTGAGTCTAGACCCGGAACCGACCTGAGAGGCCACAGGTAACTGGCTCGTTTGCCACTGTGACCCATGCTACTGTTGAGCTCCATTTTGGCTCCTTGTCATTTCCCATGCCACAAGCCACCTACTCCATGCACAGCCTCAGGGAAGCTATTTTACTTTTAGACTAAGTTGAAGTTAATTAAGACTCCTAATTATCTGTCACTGGGGAAAAAATTACCCAACAATGCTCTAACTCATTTTTATCTGAACAAAAACAACTTGGTTTGGGGGGCTCACTTCAGGTGACAGAAGGAGACTTCTTCTGGGTACATCTGTGCCATTTCCCTGTTCTACTCCTTTCACTCAGGTGCTGCCAGGACAATGACACTGGACAAGAATGGAGCCACAGGGGGAGACCTGGAACCTCTTGAAGGCGAGTGCAAGCTTCATCCCAGTAGAGCAGTCTTCCAGCCTCAGAAGGAAATGACAACGGTCTCCCAGGCTGACTTGAATGAAGACACCAATTTTCTACAACTTAGGGATGCCCTTTCAGCTCTTACCAGTAGACACAGGACAGCCCGGGAGGAGAGTAACATCCTATAGGTATTATCTTCTTTAGAGTGTTTCCACAGACAGGAAGGCAGAGCTGAAGAAGACAATCCTGGAGTATGATTACTATACTGACAGTAAGGCCAGGCTCAGGCAGAGGCTAGAACAAGACTCTAGGTGTTCTAGGAGCTTCAGAGGCCCACATATGCTCAAAGCACTAGCAACCTCAAGGAGTACAGGAAGCCTAAAGAAGGCCTGCACCAACTTTCAGACCCCGAGAAAGCAACCGTCCTGCTCTGAAACTGTTGTAAGACCTCGAGCTGTAGACCTAGCTCTCTTTCGACCTCCATGGTGCATGTAAATCACTTAGAAAGAATTTGTAAAGTTGTATCAGTAAATGCAGCTATCCCTAGGTTAAGAGGTTGCAGGTGCGATGGCTAGTCTGTTTTAAGGCTTGCTAGGTGGTTCAGAAGTTTAGCTAGACCTGAAAAACCCCAGCTCTGGGGTTTCATAGCCACCACAAAGCTTCCATCCAAACAACCAAGAGGGCTTGTGAGAACAGGCTGCAGATCCTGCCTTTAAAATGTCTAACTCAAAAGGTCCGTTTTTAGCAAGTCCCCAGATGATGATGATGATGGTCGGAGAATGGCCCTTTATGAATCATCATCCTGGACCAATGCTGTTCCCAATCCGGTCCCCCAAATAGCAGCAACAGCAACACTACAAACACGAAGGTGTGTCTTCACAGGGTTAAGGAAGGGTGTTAATGGCGGTGGTGGAAGGTAGAGGAAAGGCCCTGAGGCCAGTGAGAGAAGAGGTACGCCAGTTTGAGGCTCACCCGCCGGTCTAATACAAAGATGGGAGGGCAAAGAGAGCAGGGTCAAGTATAGTTGTCCCTGTCAGTAATCTGTTCTCTTGCCTTCCTCCACTGTTATGTCAAGTTCAGGGGCGGGAGCAATGGGTCAGCGTAAGAGCACATTACATTGCTCTCAGGGGATACTGGAGTTCAGATCTCAGCACCCACCTTGTTGTCAGGAGGCTCACAGCAAGCTGTAACTTCAGCTCCAGAGGATGATGCCCTCTTCTGGCCTCTCCAGGCAAGGCACTCATGTGCTCACACCCACATATTCGTAATTAAAAATAAATCTTCTTAAAGTATAAAATTGGTGCATCTGGAAATTATTATATCAAGAAAAGTGACTCAGAAAGCCAGTACTTTTCAAGCCATGTATTTTTTAGGCTATGTGTCAGAAAGGCAAATACACAGAGTCTCTCTCATACATGTATCTTAGCTTTCAATGTATATATACACATGTGTGTATTGTGTATGAATATCTATAGACATATATGTGGGTGTGAATGCGGGTGTAGGCTATAAAATTAGAAAGGGGACCACGAAAACAGAAGCGTTGGGAAGGCAGTGAGGCGATAGGAAACACGTAGCATGAAAGCTAAAAGAGGGCTTCAGGGAATGAAATGTATACACAGGAGACCGGGGACACGGGAGACAGGAGTGCAAAGGTCAAAATAGATTATGTTTGAGATGCCGTGATAACGTTTAATACCTTGTGTGATAACAAAAAAAAACTCTTACAAGTGTGCCCAGCCTCCAGTTTTTTGCACGAATTAGTGGCTCAACCATCTCCTCCCCATCCCCACCCTCATTCCTACATAAGCAATCATCACCAAGTTCGTCATCTCACTTATATTACAGATGAAAAATAATCTGCCTAGAACCCCCAGGGCAAGCGATTTATTGTTCTTCAACCCTGGTGTGTGCTCCCCACTGGAGCCATAGGATGCCCAAGCGGAAAGACAGACTGTAGACTGAGCATGCTCTAAGTCCAGAGGTTGACCCCTTCCTGGATGAGCTGACTGATTTCTCCCCAAGCATCTCCTTAAGTCCTGAGCTACATAAATGGTTAGAAAACATGGTAAAGAGAGAAGAGGTAGCCAAAGATGCAGCGAGGCATCTTTATGCCACCTGGGCCCAGTTCCAACTTACTATGATCCTGGCACAACCATCTGCTCTCTATGGTTTAACTTGTCCCTGCAAAACATGGCAGGGACCCATGCATGGTTCCCTCTGATGGGGCTGTGGGCTGTGCTGTGTCCATTAGATTGCCTTTTGTGTGAACTTTTCCCCTCCCGTTATTAGGAAGGAGTGGCCATCCCGCATGCGTCACTGGAGCCTGTCTGCAAGGTGCCCCAAGGTGCCCCAGAGTCCCATTCCCTACAGCTTCACTCTGTGGGACAAGGCTTGACCAAATGATTATTCATGACACAACATCTATTTAAAATGAGGCTGAGGCCTTATTACATATGGCTGCAATACCCACCCCCATTACTCAGCTCCCCTCTAGGAAGCTACTGGAAGCACCCGCTATGACTTTAGCCTTGGTGGTGGCAGATCTTCAACCAAGGAGAGCGGATTTGATGGTTGGAAGCAACCCAAAGCTATCCAGAGCCAAGAGTGAGGAATAGAGTGAGCAATTAAGGCTGGGAAACACCATTTTTCGTCTGAAACAAGGTGTGACTGTAATTAAATCGATCTGGGGGGCTGTCTGGAAGGTCGCTAATGTCTCTGCTAGCTCCAGTACACTATGATTTTCTTGTATAAATAGAAAATGGATTTTGAAGGCAAAGAAACATTCCACAGGTTAGAAACGAAGCCACTTCAAAGGAATCTGTTTCAAATCGCTCCTTCCAAGGCACTGCTTTAAGGGGCAATTCTTTAGAGGCAAACCTTATTTCGTGGAGTCAGAGACATACTTTCTTCACATTTTATCTCCGAAATACAGAATCGGAACAAAGGTAACAATGGATGGAGGGTTGTAATTTAGCAGACATCATTTTTCCCATCTTCGTGTATATTGTGTATATAAAAAAATGGTGCATTTCCAATCAATGGCATCCTAGAATAGTCGAAATGCAGTAAGTCCAGTTTGACTTTACCTCTCACAAACACTGCTCTGGCATTATGGTTCTTAGTCTTCCCAGGTGGGTTTGTGGTTGTCGATTTGGTGGTGATGGTTGGCTGTGTTTTGCTTTCACAGTACTTTGGCTTTCCCGAAACGAGGCAAACTCTCTACCATTCTGCTACATCCATAATCTTCTCTTTCTATTTTTATTTTGAGATAAGGTCTCCATGTTTCTAAACCCTGTCTTAGGCTCACCCTGTAGTACAGGAAGGCCCTAAACTTAGACCTCTCTTGCCTCATCCTTAAGAGTAGTTAAGATTGCAGACCCGATCCAGAAGCCCAGACTCAGGTTAGCCTTGAGTCTCGATTTTCACTGCATAGCCACGGTCTCTAGCAATAAGATTGAGTCTAAGGCTACCCAGCCACAGACTTGGAGCTTCATATAGCTACAGCTACCTTATAACCGTCCAGGAACCCAGACTTCTAAGGAAGTCAATACCACTGCCAGTAGACCCGAGAAATGGGAACATGTGACCGTTAGAACGGATGATCAGTTTGACAGGCTCTAGCCGCACTTAGGCAACAGATTCTAGGCCTATGTGTGAAGGAGTCTCTAGGTTGAGTACACTGAGAAGATACACCCTGTCTGTGAGAAGCACCATCCCACAGGCTGGGGTCCGTGACTGAATAAGAAAGAGAAGGCAAGCTGAGCACCGCCACCCCCTTCCATCCTTCCTTCCTGTGGCTGTAACAGGACCTGCTGTCACTCCCACCCCGCTATGGTGTCCCTCAACCTGTGAGCCGGAACAAACCCTTCCCTCCATAAGAGGCTCTGTCAGGTATTTTGTCACAGCATGAGAGAAGTGACTGGCACAGAAGGTTTTTGCAATAGGGCCACGCTCTTGGGCTGAGCCAGGATTGAAGTCTTCCTTCTTTGGACAACCTATTTTTTCTAGACAACCTATCTTTGCTATCAAGTAAAAGGTTTTGGTGCTTGCTGTACATACAGAATGAATGTGCCCCGACAGTGGTGCACAGTTAACTGGGCTGGGGAGGCCATAAAGTAACACTGAGGGCACCGCCATCTTGGGCCAGGAGGATGCTATTCTTGATTTTGAGATAGCAATGCAACTGGTTAAAGCATTGCTTTCCCCCACCCCCCACCCTCAAGACTCATACATACTATGGATTCCAAGGTTGCCATGTGCCACCAATTGTGAGGAAAAGCTAAGATGGCGGATGGCACAGGCTACTTTCTACAGCTCTAAATGAGGCTTCCAAGGGCCCCCACCTGAAGACAACTGGAGAAGAAAATAGGGAATTGCAAATAGAAGCCCTTTTTAGCTTATCATCTGCAATATACACCCCTCCAGAGGCGTGGCAATTAGTAATTTGGCTTGCAGAACTGGCAAAGCCACCTTCTCTTCCTCAAGCTCAATTTCCTGAGGCAGGAAGTAAAGACAGATGAGTACCCAGGAGACGCCTAATCCCCCAGGTGGTTCTCAAGTTCACCTGTTAAGTGAGCACAAAGTCTCACTCTGTTGATTAAAATACAGCTGCAAGCAAGAAGATTTTGGGGGTGCAGCCTCACCCTCATCTGAGGCTTTCAGTTGCCCCAATGTACAGCCCACCGAGGACTAGGGAGGAAGCACTGTGTTGAGTGAGGCCAGGCCTGGTTGTTTGGAAGCAGATGCATCTGGAAGCTGGTCTAGTAGTTCCAAAGAGAAATATAAGCCACTTTGTTCAACAGCCCTTGGCCTGGAACAAAGAGATCCATGGGCTAAAGGATCTGCTAGGATGAAGTTTGGCTTCCTGACCACGGCTGCTTCTCTACAAAATGTGCTTACTTCCCCTGTCACTTCCCAGAATGTAAGGTGCTAGCAGGCGTTCAGGAAATAACTGGCATAAGCTGGAAGCGAATCAACCCCAAGAGCTGCTAATGGCACTCAAAGTGCGAAGCTCAAAATAAAGGGAAGAGATACACCCACCTTTGGAGCTGGAAAAGAGAGGCCTCAGATAATGGCGGAGCCTTAGACACATACAGCTGATCTGCTCTTCCTTGTCTCTCAGGTGAAGCCCTGCCTTCCCTTGCAATGGGCGTGCTATACTACTAGGACACTCTAGGTCCTCCTTAGAGGCTTACACTAAAGACGATTGACTCCTATTTCCTGGAAACCTGGAATGGGTCAGGTGACAGACAATGTGAATGAATCCAAAATTGTTCTCTGTGGTGATCGGCAAAGGGAGCAGAAACAAGACATCTTCTTTACATGGAGACCCACAGAACCAAGAGTAGCTGTGGGAATGGAATTGCTGGACTGTATAGCATGCTTTCTAAGTTTGCATACATCGGGTGTTCCACGTTTAGCATTTTAGCACGGCGACAAGCCATTTTTCAAAGTGGATGCACAAATCTGATTCCCCCCTAAAATCTACACCTTCTCCAGTTTCTTCCCATTGAACTGAGGTAGGCTGGCATACAGCTCAGCGGTGGAGCCCTTGTCTGCCATGAGCAAGGTCTTCTGCTCAAGCCCCAACACAAGAGGGGGGAAATGATATGAAATAAAAGTTTTGTTGTGTGCCGGGCAGTGGTGGCACATGCCTTTAATCCCAGCACTCAGGAGGTCATATATGTCATATATGCAAATGCTCCCAGGGACTGGAGGTGTGTGTAGTGTCGACAGTAGTGTGTGTTGCACAAAGCCTCAAGTTCAGTCCGCACCGCTATTTATAAACTCTGTGTGGTGGTGCGTATCTATGATTCCAGCACCTAGGAAGGCGGTTCAGAAGTTCAAGGTCATCTGCACTGCAAAGAGAGTTCGAGGTCAGCCTGGGATTCAGGAGAATGTTTGTTTGTTTGGGTTTGCGTGTTTGCTTTTTTCTTGCATATAGATGCTAGCATGATCTCTCAGTCTTGCATAATCCTCTCAAGAAAAGTAGCTAAATCCAATTTAAGCAAGCCCATGTCCTTTGAGTACTGACAGAACACTGCCTGCACATGTGCAGCCCGTATTTCCAGAGCAAACCCTAGCATGTCGAGCAGACGTGTCAAGAGAGAGAGAACCCTGGCCAAACATGCAAGGGTTGACTCCAGTACAGCCACTGGTGACCCGCCTTGCCTTCAGACTGCCCACGAAGGAAAAGGTGGGGTGCTATGTTTAAAAGGAAGGAGGAGGAGGAGACATCTCAAGGGGACGTATGAAATCAGGATGAGGCAGGTATGGTCCTGCCAAGCTGTGTCTTGCAGCCTCCCACACAGAGGTTGTTCAAAGAGAATCCCTATAGCCCTGATTCTGAGGGCAGGGGGTCACTTGCAATACTTTGTAACCAATGGCACTGTGTGAGCAGGGAAGGAAGTCATTTATGAAGGAGTAGCCCATCCTCGAAGCAAGGACCTAAGATGCTTACATATTGAGTACCTGAAACGCGTCCTCATCCATCTATCCCAACACCTGAGAGAGAAGGTGCTGTAACAAGCATCTTGATATATACTCATCTACAATCTGGTTATGAGGTTATCAGGCAAGAAAGACGCCCCGGGGGAATGCATATGCTTCTTTCATCGAGAAGGCTGTGAGTAAATAGCTGAAATTTATCTTGAGGGAGATAATAGAAACACTTTTTTAAAATGTGGAAAAAACAATATTTCCCTCTAGAGTATTAAAGCCTTTCCAGGCTTAGATCATGTTTCTCATTAATGGGCCTCCTGGTCAGATCCATCTAGGGTCCAGGAGACAGGGAAAGAAGAGGATTTGCTCGGTCAGTAGTTTTAATATAAGCCAGGTTGGAGGTGGGGTGGGGAGGAGCACATAGCACAGTAAACTAAACCTCTTCTGCTTCCCAACTCAAAGCTTCTTGGAGGGTGACCCAAGGATAGCCCTTGCTTATGGCAAGAGGTTCTGGAAGTTTCTGGAAGAACCTATTGCTTCTAAGTGTACCATATATGCCATTCTTGTCTCAGTGAGGGGCTCGGGCCTCTTTGCCTGCATAATGTAAATAGTGAATACGTTCACTTCACTGGCCTGTTTGTGTAGGAAACAGCTCTGCTGCTGGGGCGACTGCTCAATGTCACAATACCTTGTGAGCAGAGCAGCATTAGAGGGGCAAAGAGAGAGAAGACAACACCATCATTTACTGAAAACATACTATCAGTTCTAGAGATCAAGCCTAGAACCCACGCACACTAGGCAAAAGCTATACCAAAGAACTACATCCCCAGACCTCTTTTTACTGTTGTTTTGAGACAGGGTCTAACTCAGTTGTTTGAGCTGACCTTGAAGTCAGTCTGAAGACTAGGCAGGTCTTGAACTTGTGATCCTCCTGCCTCAGCCTCCCAGATACCTAGGATTATAGGCCTGCACCAAATGGCTTAACTTTATTAAGTTCTTCAAAACAAAACCTTTATGGAGTTGTCAGTTGCCATTGGGGAAACTGAGGCTCAGGAACCATGCCTGATCCAACCAGTAAGAGATAATGTAGGATATGAGCCCAGTCTATCTGTGTCTGACTTCACAGAGAGTCCTGAAGGTTGGTCATGAAGGCTGTGATGAGATCAGGATGGGGCAGGGGGTGGGGAGTGTTGGGTTCGGTTGACTTTCTGTATCTGTATCCCTGGTACATGAGATGCCTCCACCTGTATCCGCAGTTACCCATTAGAAGACCCACCAGTGCCTACAATGAGCAAGAGAGTCTCCATCTCAGTGCTCCCAAATGCCCTCATCCCTGGAGGAAGCAGGGAAATTCCTGCCCCTGGCCCAACTACCCACTCCCAACATTCTATATGAACTCAGCATGGCACCTCTCTGGATCTTGATTTCCAAGTTAAAAAATTAGCCCACAGATAGGTGCTTTTCAACTTTATTTCACCATAACTCACAGCAAGAACTGTATTTTTATAACCCATTTTATATGTAAATATGTTTTCCCCAAAAAACAAAGGTTATTCTTACTCTACAGGATGCACCCTACTATTTTTCTACTTTATTCTGTTTGTTAGTTTCAACACTGGTCACAGCTCATTAATCGATTTCACTACCCCAGTGGGTCATGACCTGCAATTTGAAAACCCCTTCTAGAATGCTCTTTAATGACCATTCCAGCTGTGCCACTTGATGGCTCTTTATCTAGGCTGCTCCTGCTACCACCCTGGAAGCTGAGGAGCTCACTGAGGCTGCCCCACTCTGTTCCTTCCCTCTCTTCGGGCCACCTGCTTTACAGGAGAGCACACTTGCACTTACCCTCATGGACTCCCTGAGGGTAAATGACTCATTCAAGGTCATACTCTTGACCCTACCCACTGGCTGCAAGGCCAGAACTTTCTATCCTGTCTTCTCCGTCCTGGGACAATATAAGGCGTCCAGGTCTTTCTCTTGCTTGTGTATACTCTCAGCCCTCACCGCCGCCACCCCACCCAAGAAGTAGCTCTTGCTTCTCACCTTTCCTGGCTTCCAGAACCACCTCATGTGTCTGTCATGTCAACTGAGCCTATCTGAGTCAGGCCTGTGCTTGGGACTGAGGGACAGGTGACGGAGTCTCTTGATCTGTCTAGTCTGTAGGCAGATTTCAGAATCCTCATTCTCAATGAGCAGACATCCTGCCTCATGCAGGTTTTAATTGGACAAACCAAATGTGAGTCATTAAAACTGTCTTTCTTCCAGTCCCGGGAGTGGACTTCCAATGTTTCCTGTCAAGTATGCCCCCTCCCCAATCTGTGATGCGTCAGTCAGAAGTCTAAGGATGCGTGAGCTAGGAACACTGAAATGGGCAGGGAGGGCCCGTGGCTTCCTTACATGCAGAGCGCGCAGAAACTCAAAACCCAGGTGTCAAAGAGGAGCCTCTGATCCCAGAGGGACATCTATCTGTAAGCAAAAATTTTGGCTCAGGATTTATAATGGCAATTAATTACTGTGCTGAGTTGAGATAGGAAGAAAAGTTGAGGAATGACAGCTGGATGGCAGTTGATGGGTGCTGAATAATAGATAGTAGCTGCAAGACGGTAGGTAGCTGTAGATAGCAGGGAATGAAAAGCTGCTCAGAGATTGTAGCACAGCGCAGATAATAGATAGTAGCTGATAGTAGATCACAGATAACAAATGGAAGATACTGGATAATGGTGGAAGATAATAGAAGCTGATAGTAGATAATAGTAGATGGTTGATAAGAGCAGCTAATAATAGATAATAGGAGCTAGATGATAATAGTACCTAATGGTGCCTAATAGTTGGTAAGTGATAATAGCCGCTAATAGAGGGCAGTGCTAATAGCAGGTAATAGTGGCTGGCTGCAGATCAGAGCAGAGAGCTGCTAGCTAGTGGCCTGAAAGGCTACTGCAAAGCATGCATCTCCCAGTTCCCATCTGTTGCTCTAGAGAATGACTTTAGGACTCCCCTACACAACCCTGTCCTAAAGTTTCTGGAGCCTAAGGTAGAAGGAATAGGCGCAATTCAACCCACACATCACAAAGCCCTGCGTTGTGTGTGTGTATACCTAAATGTGTGTGTTTTATGTGGGTACATGTGTGTATGTGTGTGGAGACCAGAAGTCAACCCCAAGTGTCTTCAGTAGCTATTCACCTTGCTTTTCGAGGTGGGGCTTTTCACTGGCCTGGAGCTCACCAAGGAGGCTGCCTGGTAAGTAGTCTCCCCGCTACCCCATCTGCCTGTCTCTGACTCCCCTGCACTAGAATGGCAAGCGTGACCACAGCACTCTTGCTCATACAGGAAGCTCTGTAAGCCCCCACCTCATCCTTTATTTGCATTTTAACTTTCTTAACTAGGGCAGGATTTTAGACCCATCATGCCTCCTTGCCTCCAGGGAAGGAGATGGGTCATAATCTGACCAAATGAGGCAAAATACCAATCCATGATAGACTTTGATATTTCATAGTGTGCTACCAAAATCAGACAGTCCAAAAGCAAAGGAAGGCCCCTCTGTTGGAGGCAGACCACGGACTGGTTGTGGGCAGAGAAGATAACTGTGTCTTCCTTCCTGGATGCCAGCAGGAGGGTCACCAGAGCTGCACACATGGCTGGCTCCTTCTTATCATTCAGGATGCCCCTGAGAAGCCTTTACCCACCCTTCCCTGCCAAGTTACCAAGAAACATTTAATCTCACCTTACACTATGGCCCCAGGGTGCTTCACTGGTTCCGTGACTCTCTACCCAACTGAGATGTGATTTCTATGAAGTCTCCAGCCCCTAGAACAGTTCTTGGCATGCACAACATATCAGTGAATATTTATCAGATTAATTAATAAACGGACACAACATTCTCTAAGATAGCAGCTATGTGGCCAGACATGCTGGGGTATACAGACTGCCCCGCTTCCAACTAGCCATGGTAGACACCATTAAATCACCTAACTGATCCTGTCATCTTTATTTTGACCAGCAGCAAATATCAGGGTTATCTCAAGGACATTGATCTCCATCTGGGCCCTTGTTGTGGAAGGTTGGGAAATCCCACCCCCCACACCCTTTAGTGCTTTCCAAGTAGCTAACCTCAAAGGACCATCCTCCTCTCCCAGGCGGCCACACAGAGAAAGCAACCTCTACGTCTCCCACAACTCCCAAAGGGTTCATGGGGAGTTCTCTTGTTTGCCCACCTCTATAAAACAACTCCAGGTCCCTTCCTTCTCTTGGACACACTCTTCTTCCATTCTCCCCGTTGCAGGTAGTCTAAATAAAAGCATCTTCATTGACTGGCATATTCTGTCTCCCACAATATTTTTTGCCTTGTAGAGTTAAGGAGGGGATCAAATGAAATGTGTGTGTGAAGACTGGACCACACAACATCTTCGGAGCAACCTTCCTCTGTGGGGTCTGAACACTTCCTGTGGTTCTCCAGAGGCAACGGGAAAATTAAGCACAGAGTCTCATCATAGTCACTCAGGACTCCCACCCCCTCACCTCTACTTTGACAAAAACATAAGGAGGAATATGTTTGCTCTGATTTCTTTTAATATCTATATCGCCATGCATGTGTATATTTTCATATAGATCCATATAGGTCATATATCCATGTATGCACACATTTCTATGTATGTTTATCTATCCTTGTATATCTGTGCACATGTAGATTTCCAGATATTTTGTGCATGTGATGGGCATTAATATGTAAGTTCCACATACATTGTGTACAGTTATGAATTAGGAACCATTTTGGATCTCCCATGTATCACATGAGAAGCACTATCAATTATTATTAATCTCATTTTCAGATGAGGAAATAGTGTGAGGGAAAAAGAAGTTACTTATTGGTTCCAGGTCGCACACTAGTGACCAAGCTGAGCCTGAACTTCTCCTTCACATTTGTGTCTTGCTAACTGCTATTCATTTAACAAATATTTCACATGCCTGCTCTAGACTCATCATGCACAGGACACAAGGTGTCGTTTATGTAGATACACCTCTTGGAACACTCCCAGTCTTCTTTCGGAGACAAGACTGAGATCCTTGGACTGACAAAGAGACCCACCAGATAGAGCTAATAAGTAGGACCCAAACGTGAGGAGCAGAGAAGGGTTGGATCACTGCACACCAGGGATGTTGGCTATGTGCTACTCAATCCATGTGCTCAGAGACAGATAGATTGACTAAGCAGTCTAAGAGATGCTTGAGGGGTGTATGATGGGTTTTCGAATGGTATCTTCTTATGAGCACCTTTGGCCCTCTGTTTGGTTAAGGATGGAAATGAGGAGGATCATCCTACCTTTTTGGACTCCTCCCCACATGGTCACCTGCTGCTGCTGCTCGCCATGGGCTGGGTTTGCCTTCCTGGACCCTCAGCAAAGAACTCAGATCCTTTTTCAGGCAGCACCACTCCTCCCTACTCCTCACATGTTTCTTAGGAGTCTCCCAAGGAGCTGAAGATTTCTAAGATATGGAAATTAAAGAGTAGGCATATTCTTAGTTCCCCACATGGTACAATGGCCATTAACCAATTAATGGCTGGGCAGATGCCAACCGGTACCAGGGTAATTATTAGATGGTAATTGCCATATCATTAGAAGGTAAATATAGGGTCGAACTGTCATCCACCCTGTAGAGGGCAACTGGGAATTCATTTTATTCCTATTAAGCATAATTATCCCCCAGTCTCTAGGAACCTGTGATTTCCAATATAATTATATAGTGTTTGCCAACTCTATCCACAAGAGAATAAGTTCTAAAGCAGACAATGAGGGGCAGCCTAGAAAGTTGTAGGGCAGGAGCTTAAAGCACATAGCAGCATCAGGGTTAGTAGCTAAGTCAGTTGGGTGTATCCAAAGATGAAAGGACTTATAAAGAGAGCAGGCGTAAAAAGGAAAGCATATTAGTTACTATTGTGGATTGGATGGGAAATGTCCCCATAGGCACACATGTTCAACACTTGATCTGAGGCTGGTGGTGTCTGGGAAGGTTGTAACACCATTAAAAAGTGGAGCCTCATGGAGGAAGTCAGTCTAAGCCAATAGCCTATGAGCTTTACAATCCAAGTCCCACCCCCACCCCCTGCTTCCCGCTCCTGTTATCACCCTTCCCTGTCTAAAGTCCTATCTTCCCATCATGTCTTGTATTCCGGCCCCAGTCATGTAAGCCAAGATAAACCTTTGCGACCGTAAGTTGCTTTTGTCATTATTACTTTATGATAGCCGTGCGAAAGTAACCCTTCTCACTGCCGTGACCACATGCCTGACAAGAAGCGACTTAAAGACCCTCGTGGTGGGGGAGGGCAGAGGCGTTCTCCGCAGCACAAGTGGGGCGAGCATGCGGCTTAGAAACCTCACCTCACATCTCAGTGGGTCAGCAAGTAGAGAAGGACGGGAGGCTGAGCCAGTTTGTGGGCATCAAGGCTTGCCACCCGAACGGTGCCCCCAGCTGTGACCACGGAAATATGCGCCTGTAAGTGTCATTTTACATCCAAGTCATAACATATGGTTCACTGAGATTTAATGAAAAACTTGTCCCTGAATGTCTAATAAATAAATAAATAAATAATCAATCATGGGGAGGCCTTCATTACTGCCCCAGGGACAGTATCTTCCCCCATTCAGCCAACCAAAGTTGTTGCATGTCCATTACCAAGTGTGACTTGTTATACAACTACTTGAGGGAGAAGATAATATAAACAAACAAAAATAGTATCTGTTCTAAAGAGACCAAACACAGGTAAGGGGCATTATTGTTGTCATTTTAAAGGTAGGGAAACTGAAGTTCCCTAGGTAGATAGCATTGCTTAACTGGCAGATAGATTAGATAGATAGATAGATAGATAGATAGATAGATAGATAGATAGATAGATAGATAGATAGATAGATAGATAGATAGATAGATGATAGAATAAATAAATGCCATGATCAAAAAAAGCAGAAGGTCATCTATAATACTAAAAGGTGCCTTCTCACTAGCAAGGCAAGAGCCATGCAGGTGTGACAACTGGGACATAAAGCTGACAAAGTACCATAAAGGCTGTGGGGTGAAAACAATGGCAAGCAATGTTCCCAGCCATGGAAGACACGCAGCTCTGACCCAGTGCAATCTGAGAGAGCCAGAGACACCATTTTTCATGCTAATGTGTATTAACACCATATATCACCTCTAAAGAGAACCCGACTCTAATAAACATTTACACCAAAACTATTTCCTATAAATCAAGGAACAAAACCCCAGCCTGGCTAAGACTTGCTTTGTATCCGGCAGTCTTACTATTAAATCAGCTATCGTAATTTGCTTCAAAACTGTTTTTGCCAAAAGGTTAAAATATCCATACTTGTAGCTCGTCAATCTCACTGGGGAGTGGAAGGCCCTTTTACTTTGTTTTTCTTTATTATTCAGGTCTTCTTCCATTTTATGACTGACTACCCAATAGCGCTCTCAGGCTGTGGGACCTGAACCAGGAAGATAGGTTTAGTTGGAAGACAGGGGGATTAACAAGATCAGAAGATTTTTAATGCCTACCCGTGGTTTAAAAGAAAAACAACTATAACAACAGAAACAGTACACTAATTGCCACATTAATAAACCTCTTACATGTTAGACACTGAGGTAGCACTGGGGGTGAAAAGCAGAATAAAGATGGACAAGAGCCCACCCTTCATGGAATTTCTAGTGGAACAGTTTACAGGGACCTTCTTACTCCCTTCCACCTTGAGTCACTTTTAATCCCCACCACCTGGCAGGATTATCTTCATTTTATTGATAATATTAAGCAAACTGCTCAGCCCTCCATACCCAGAAAGGGACAGAGAAAGGGTTTGAAACCCGATGTGTCTGGTTCTGGCCTAGGTATTTCTACCGCCTCACATCCCTCTCCATTTACAGAGAAGAATTTTCTCAGAACACTAAGCAATTGTCTACCTCAACTCCCAGGTGACCCTGCAAGTGTGACGTGTTGTCTGCTGTCTACCCGGCCTGCCAATAACCACTCTCCAATTATGTGTTTATTATCTTTGCAGCACAGGGTTACTGTAGCAGGAAAAATTTACCCTCAACAATACAGTACCTACTATGACTTCCAACTACTAATGGAATTGCTATTTTTGTTTGTTTTAAAGCCATGGCCATAAAATAGGTTCCCAACAATATCCTGGCAGTTTTTCTTTCTCTTTTTTTTTTTTATGTCTTTAAAATTTACTGGAACTGATAACTGCAAGAGCAGAATGCCTGTAAGATGCAAATGGTCTTCCTGGAAAAAGGAACTTTGGCGTCAATCATTGGTGGGGCTCACAGAACCAGAGACTGATGAGAGTTTAGAGAGTAAAGATTGACAGTCACAGTAACCGTGGAGGCACAGAGGGGTCTGAGTCACAGGAATCTGATTATCCACGTTTGATAATCTGAGGCAGAAAGACCCACCCCTTCTCCCCACCAGGAACAATCAAGGACGTGCTTGCTTAAGAGAGAAGTCGGGATGGTTGGGTATACAGGAACTCTAGCTGTTCTTGTCCTGAGGGGATTGTAAGAGTACGGTCCTGTGGTTCCTATATGCTGCCTCCTGGTACCTGGTCCCAGGTCCAAGGGGTAATTGGAGGGTAAAGGGGGATAAAGAAAAAGCAGTGACCCCACTGAGATGACGACCAACCAAAGGCTAGGGATGCTGTTTAGTGGACTCTCACTTGCCCAGCATGAGTAAGGGTCCTGGGTTCAAGCCCCAGCACTGGGAGAAGGGGGTATAAACCACACACACACACACACACACACACACACACACACGCACACACACACACACACACAGAGAGAGAGAGAGAGAGAGAGAGAGAGAGAGAGAGAGAGAGAGAGAAATACAAAATCCCAGTTTATGGCTTTGAACTTGTCCATTTCACAGCGTTAAGAAAGGCCATGCCAAACCACATTCAGGCAGGGTTGGCTTGTCAATCAAACTCTTTCAAGAACAGCATTCCAGACAAGGAAAATGTGATGGGATCTGGAGAACTAAATAACCTAAAAAGAGTTCAAGAGTGAAAAAGACAGACCTGGCTAGGCCACAAAATGAGAGAAGTCTGGACAAAGGGCCAGCAGGAGAGAAGAAAGGCAGACAAGTATGGGAAGGTGGAGAAAGAGGGGAAAATGGACACATCCTTCCCTAGAGACAGAAATTAGATGCAGGAGTAACAGGAGAGGCAGAGCCCCTGGAGTGTATCGAAGTGTGAGGCCACAATGGTCCTCAAGGCTTGACTAGAAAGTTCCAAATGAGGGGCTGGCGAGATGGCTCAGCGGTTAAGAGCACTAACTGCTCTTCCAGAGGTCCTGAGTTCAATTCCCAGCAACCACATGGTGGCTCATAGCCATCTGTAATGAGATCTGGTGCCCCCTTCTGGTGTGCAGGTGTACATGGAAGGAATGTTGTATACATAATAAATAAATAAATCTTAAAAAAAAAAAGTTCTGAATGCAAAACAGGGGAATGCAAAGACCAAGCTCCAGGCATCTATTCAAAGATGAGAAGGAGAAGTTCTAAGAAAGCATTCCAAGAAATACACCCAGCGTCCCAGGTGTGCGAGGACAGACTAGTAAAAATTCCAAGCCAGCACTTGGAAGTCAAGCTGGGTCAAGTGGTTACGGAACTTGTCAATCACTCCTGCTCCACACTGAAAATTTTCTAACACTGAACTGTGGATGATTGGGTTCATAATCGTTGTGAGAAGGTTAGTGTCAGGGTCCAGAACCACCCCATGGAGATCCTTACTTAGCCTGTTCCAACATGAGCAGCATAGACGTGGGACGCAGAAGCAGGATCTGAAGACTTTCCAACCTCAGTCTTGTCCAACACGCTCCCTTAAAGGAACATGTACGATGCATGGGCCCACTCCCAAACACACACAGCCTACCTACAGTGTCTTCAACCTCATCTCTACACAGGCCTGAAAACTAAGTTCACCTGCATTTTTCCTGCCGTATTCAAGCAGGTGACTCTCATCACCATTACTGACATCAGATGGCTAGGAAGTGGCCAGGGCCAAAGCTCTCTGGGAGTCCTCAGGAACCCTGCTTAGTGGTGCTGTGGCCAAGCCATGTGCAGGCCTCCTCTTATGACCCCAACTTCAGAGGGTATCAAGTGTGATCAAGCTGAGCAAGAGGGACTGGCCAGGAGTCACGAGACAGACCACTCCAGAGAAGCAAATGCAGCAAGAGCCGAGTAATACAGAGAAACAATTTAGTGCCCACTTTGCTATGGGCTCCCAAAGACAAGAGGTTGGCCATTGCAGGAAGTCAATGTTGCATGGGTGCACGTTGGAACACACGTTCTGTTGCTAAACTGGTTTGTGTGAGCAACAGTCTGCCCTTAGCATGTGAAATATAATCAACGGCCAACTTTCTGCGGCCCCTTGTCTCCCCAGAATATTTCTAGGATTCTCTCCAGATAGTCCAAATCCCTCCCAGGATTACCAACCCACCTTCCCCGACTCTCTGAATCCTAGTCATTCTGTGACATCTAACTCAAGCCCCTCTCCCATCTAAGGACTCATTGCTTCTCTCTCTGCCTCTGTCTGCCATAGCCCTCCTTCCTATGTAAAGTGTATTGAATTTTCCTTACCACACGTAGAGCATTGGCTCCTTAAGGTCAAATAAGACTCCGCCATCCATCATTCTAGTGTTCCCTAGAGACTCCCACAAGTAAACAGTTATGACAATGAATTTAGGGTTGTATGTATAGTAGTATTTTGGAGTGTGTACACCTTCATTCCATAGATTATCATTTGAATCCATGGGCTGAGTAAACAAGATCTCCCTCACTCAGACAGGGGATCACCATCCAGTCCTTGAGACCTTGAATAGAGTAAAGCGGGGTGGGAATTCATTTATCCAGCTGATAACATCTACTCCTGCCCTCTGGCACCAGCACTCCTGACCCACTGATCCTCAGAACTCAAAGTGAACTTTCCGTCAACCTTCCTGCTCCCCAGCTTGCAGAAGCTTCCTGGTGTTCATAAGCACATGAATTCCTACTTCACAAATACACATTAGCTATTTATTCTGTTTTCTTGACTAATACAGGGCTCAATGAAGGGCATGTGCTCAGGTCTACAAGGATTGAAAGTTCTAGGCCAGCCCAGGACACACAGTGAGAAACATCAAACCCGCGCACACTGTGAGGTTCAGCTCAACTTGTTCGCATGTTCCTGAGAAGGAAAATAAGGACTGAAGAAGAAAACAGACAAGAGACAGAAGACAGAGTCGGGAGGGTTCCAGTGAACACTGTGACTGCCCCAAGTTTATCACTCATAGTCCATATTTACCTGAATCAGAAGGGGAGGGCAAAAAACCTCCCTCCCATGATGCAAGGATATAACCTCCTTACATATTTACCTCCTTACATCTCAAAACACCTGAAAACCACGCCCTAAGTTAAACATCCTGTTGTCTGCACTTTGAGTAGCAAGACATCTAGTAGACATACCTTTGGCCAAGCATCCTGTTATTTATCCTTGAGGAACAAGAATAGGTTTGAACTCTCTGACCTTTAGTCAAGATGGAATGAATTCAAAACTGTGAGCTCTGACAACACACACAGCTGCACACACACAAATCTCTATGAATCAGTAAGAACAGTAATGTCTTACAGGGTCCTACCTGACTGCAGTAGGTAGAAATTATATAATTTACGTCCCTTCTTTAAGACTGATTCATTGGGTAAACAATGAACTGTAGCACATGATGCTTAGAACCCAAAGAAATACTATGTGTTAAAAGATTCACATTGTTATAGACTAACGTCAGATGTTCAGGCAGTGCTGAACCCCTTCTACTGCCTACTTCACAATTTTTAATTGATTTTTATTGAGCTCTACATTTTTCTCTGCTCCCCTCCCTGCCCTCCCCTTCAACCCTTTCCCAGGGTCCCCATGCTCCCAATTTACTCAGGAGACCTTGTCTTTTTCTACTTCCCATGTAGGTTAGATCTATGTATATCTCTCTTAGGGTCCTCATTGTTGTCTAGGTTCTCTGGGATTGTGATTTGTGGGCTGGTTTTCTTTGCTTTATGTTTAAAAACCACCTATGAGTGAGTACATGTGATAATTGTCTTTCTGGGTCTGGGTTACCTCACTCAAAATGAGGTTTTCTAGCTCCATCCATTTGCCTGCAAAATTCAAGCTGTCATTATTTTTTTCTGCTGTATAGTACTCCATTGTGTAAATGTTCCACATTTTTCTTATCCATTCTTCGATCAAGGGGCCTTTAGGTTGTTTCCAGGTTCTGGCTATGACAAACAAAGCTGCTATGAACATAGTTGAGCACATGTCCTTGTGGCACGATTGAGCATCCTTTGGATATATACCCAAAAGTGGTATTACTGGGTCTTGAGGAAGGTTGTTTCCTAATTTTCTGAGAAACCACCACACTGACATCCAAAGGGGCTGTACCAGCTTGCATTCCCACCAGCAATGCAGAAGTGTTCCCTTTACCCCACAACCTCTCCAGCATAAGTTGTCATCAATGTTTTTGATCTTGGCCATTCATACAGGTGTAAGATGGAATCTCAGAGTTGTTTTGATTTGCATTTCTCTGATGACTAAGGATGTTGAACATTTCCTTAAGTGTCTTTCAGCCATTTTAGATTCCTCTATTGAGAGTTCTCTGTTTAGGTCTGTACTCCATTTTTTTTTTTGGATTATTTGTTCTTTTGATGACCAATTTCTTGAATTCTTTGTATATTTTGGAGATCAGACCTCTGTCTGATGTGGGGTTAGTGAAGATCTTTTCCCATTCAGTAGGCTGTCGTTTTGTCTTGTTGACCATGTCCTTTGCTTTACAGAAGCTTTTCAGTTTCAGGAGGTCCCATTTATTAATTGTTTCTCTCGGTGTCTGTGCTGCTGGGGTTCTATTTAGGAAGTGGTTCCCTGTGCCAATGCGTTCAAGCGTACTTCCCACTTTCTCTTCTATAAGGTTCAGTGTGGCTGGCTTTATGTTGAGGTCTTTGATCCATTTGGACTTGAGCACAAAACTCTTTCTTACATATCTGCTTACATCATTTCTACCAACCCCTTAAGGTAATAAGCATTTTTTATTTGTGTGCCGCATTCTACATGGAGATAAACTGAAGCCTGAGGCGTCTGGGTTGCTGAGATACAACCAGGATCCCAGAGTCAGCCTTCTAGCAGCACCCCAGGCTGCCCAAAGGGTTCACAGCATCAAGGCAGTGCCTAGATACAGAACCTTTTAGGTCAATGGGTATCATTAACACTGACTAAAGAGAAGATAACAGAGAGTCTAGGGTTTGGGGACAGCTCCATTTGGACAGAAGGGCCTCATTTGGAGCCACATTCTGCAGTAGTAAGGGTATAGGGTCAGCAAGACTCAGTGTCTTGCATAAGAAAAGACAGCTTGCTTTGCCTTAAGATGCTGAGGAATTCACTCTTCAGGCAGTCTCCATGGTTGTAGTAATGGAATAGGAGGGCAGAATTCTTTCTGGACCAGTTCTTCCAGAGGAGCAGAGAAACAAGGCTTCCCAGAATTTCCCTGGTCCCCTCATCTCAACTCACCTACCATGTTCCAGGTCGGAAACCCACCTTAAGACACCATCACAAGATGGTGGGAATGTTCATAAATGCCAAAGAAACCTCCATTGTGCCAGGTGTCTCCTCCAGTAATCTGAATGCCCCATTCAGATAGCCATCTTAAGGTTTTAAGGTTTGGGTGGGTGGGAGGCATAGAAAGAGACTTGGTGATGGACAACAGCTATGACAAACATTGTGTGTCATCTATATGAGGATGTCCTGTGGTCCACACAACAGACCTGACAACATCCTTGGAGGATGGACATCTCCAACTCACACATAAAGACATCAATGGCTCCAAGTACATTAAACAGAATCTGCTGTTCCCTTAAGCTAAAATTGAACTCGTGCCTGTCTGGCCCAAAAGCTGTGACTCTGGAACTGAGGGCATAGCTCATTGGTTGAGTGTTTGCCTGGCACACACAAAGCCCCAAGCTCCATCCTCAACACCGAGAAGTAAATACATCACTGTGGTTTTGAAAAGCCAACACATCTTCATTTCATTATCTTATCCTCTGGGAAGTGGGGCTTATAACTGAAGGATTAGATGCTGAAGGAATAGGGTACACGCTGTAGCAGGGCCAGGTCACAGGTGGTAGATAGGCATTGTTAACACCAGGGTCAGAGTTCAGGGAAAAATGGTGGGAACTTAGCCCATCCTCACCCTCTCACATTCCTGTCTTAGGAAGGCGCATGGAGAACAAAGCTGAGGGACAGATATGTGGGACGACACCTGTCTAGACAGGGTGGGCTGCTGGGAATGCGTTCTCTTGTCCTCTCCTAATATTCGTATCCCCCTCCCCTGCCACAGGCAGGGAGAGACCACTCCTCCACCCTCCTGCAGACTTGCATTAAAAGAATCAAGGAAATAATTACGGGATGGAGAGGATTTATTAAATTGGATAAGTCTTGGCTACAACCTTCCTTTTAGGCTTCGAGAGGTCTGGGTTTTTAATTTTTTTATTTTTTGTTTTTTTTTTCTCATTATGGCTGCATAATAAAATAATAGCATAATTAGTGAGGAATTTGTTACCTTTCAAGGAAGAGACTTTAATTCCCCTGAAGAATTAACTCCCCACCCCCAGGCTGTCTCTTCGATAGTGTGAAGAAGAACACGGGGAAGCAAAGGAAGGCTTCCCTACCCACCCACAGCTCTTCAGGATCCCACACAGCCTCAGACTTGGCTGGCTCTTCTAGCAGAATCAACAGAATGCTGACTGCCAAGGCTAGCCAGAGCAGCCAGGAACATTCTTCCTGTGAGACCCCCCTCCACAATGACCTCTAGGGAATCCAGAGAAGACACATGCTCCTCAGCTCCATTCCGATGTGTTCCCAGGGAGGGGGGCGTCTCTGTGCAGCATTGTCCAGCCATTAGTATTTTGTTTTCTACTGTATTTTATTTTACGACAGTCTCAAGTATTACAGGCTAGCCTCAGACTTACTATGTACCTGAGGGTAGCCTTGAACTCCCAACCCTCTCGCCTCTACTTTTCGAGTGCTGGGACCACAGTATGTGTCAAGCAGTGACTGGAGATTAACTGCACAGCTTCTTCGACACCAGACAAGCACTCTACCTACTGAGCACGTCCCCAGCTCCAGTTCCTCCATAGTAAATCTTTGTTAGCATTGACCCATCCGGGGACCTGTCTGAGTGACGTGGGAGTGCCAAGGAAAAGAGGACATGGTGCTCACAGGGCAGTAGCAGAGAGGCGTGACCCTCTGTGTCCTCCACAGTGTGCATGCTCAGGGAGACCCTTATTTGCTATCACCAACACTCCTCCTACTCCCTCCTCACTTTTCCCATGTGTGTAAAAGGTGCTGGTGTAAACTAGGCCTTGTTCCCGTCTATCTCTGCAATTCTTTGGCTCAGTGTCTGCATCAACAGATTCTCTCTCATCTTCCCCCTCTGTGATGTGTTATCCATCCTGGTTCAAGAGGTGACCCTGAGATAGCAAGGAAAATAAAGAGAAGTTGGGAGAGTTAGTCACAGAAGAGATTCTCTTTTACAGATGTTACACATCTTAATGGGACTTAATGGCGCCTAATGAGACCCAAACACTCTAGGAGAAGGATACAGTTAGTTTAGGTTGTCACTAGTTTCTCTGTCCTTGACAGCGGAGTTTACATGGGTTGGAGGATGGAGAGAAGGTGTTTACTGCTCAGATGTGAAAGAAGAAGAATAAAACTATTAAAGTGACCTAGGAGCCCAGAGGCCTGGATTCCTGCCCTAGTCCTGCAGTCTGTAACTGCTGAGTAACAGTCAGGTTTTTGTTACTGTGACAAAATATCAGACATGGCTCCTTTGAAGGAAACAAGGTTTATCACACCCATATCTCAAAGGCTAAAAGTCCAGACAGCACGGTGCTGGCTCTGGTTGGCCTTGTAACAAATGGCAGAGCACATGCAAGAGGAAGAAATCACTTCTTCACCAGAGAGGAAAGTAGAGTATGGCGCTAGTTCAAAGTAAGGCTTCTCCTGGCAAACAGACCAGTATTCTGAGGTCCCAGTAACTAAAGGATTTCCATAGGGTCCCACCCGTAATAGGTGGTCCTTTGGAAAGAAATTTTAAACCTGTGTGCAAACCATAGGTTACATGATGGGTGGTGTTGACTTTTGACCCACCTTGTAATCTTAGGAAGTAGTGAAGGCTAAGGCACATATGACCATGTACGTGAGTACACAGGTCTATGTGGGTACATGTGGAGGTCAGACAATTATCTAGTATATACTTCCTCAGGTGTATTTCCTCTTCCTTTCCTTTCTCTGTTTCCTCTCTCTTTTCTTCCTTCCTTCCTCCCTCCCTTCTTTCTTTCCTTCCTTTCAACATGGTCTCTCATCGGCCTGGAACTTGTCAAGTAGGCTATGCTGGTTGGGATCTACCCTCTCTGTCTCCCCAGCACTGGGATTACAAGCACATGTGGCCCCAACCTTCTTATACATGGAGTCTGGACTCCAAACAAAGGTCCTCCTTTTGCAAAGTAGGCACTTTACCAACTCCTGTTTTTTTTTTTTCCTTTGATAAAGACAGATGGAAAGTCTCTTTGCCACAGTTTCCTCATCTGTAAAAGAAAGAAAAACATGTCACAAAGATATAAAGTCAAACACGCCAATGCTTCTGAAAGCCCAAAGAAAATACATAGCTCTAGAGAGTGCTCATACTTTTAGCCTCGATTCCCCTCTAAGCATGGATCTTGGTGCCATGCCTGCCCCACCATCCTCTGACCTCAGACCATCCAGGCTCCTGTGCAAACTCCAGGTTTGGTTCAGCTCCACAGTTTCCATCTAGAAATCTACCACTCCCTTCCCCAGGCGCATCCATCCCTCATTCATCACTGTCACATCCCACAGAGGACTTTTATTTAACAACCAATTTATTTCCAATTTAACTAATCTGGGGATGGGCCATCTCTCTCTCTCTCACGCAAGCCACCCGATGCCTGGATTGTAAACAGACTCACAATCGAGGGTGCTGGCTAATATAAACTCTCATCAGAGCAGCATCAGGAGAGAAGGCTGCTGGAGAGTGGGGGTCACAGGAGTGCAGACCAATGCAATATACAACTCCCCCACTCTAAATAACCCTGCAGCCCTCACTCCTGGCCTCTGTACTCGGCACTGCTTAGAATTATTTATATATTTGTCAGTTGATTCCCTGGCTCACCTTGAAGCCCAGGATAAATGTTTCATCAACAATATATGAGATGCTAACTAACTCCAGGGTAGGTGGGAATGAGCAGGAGGCTGGGTGGGGTAGCCATGGTCTGGCCCCTGGCCAGCCTCCTCTCTATTTTTCTGTGTTGAAGTCTCACCTCAAAGCCCACTTGTGTGTACTACGCTTGGATGAGACAATGACCTCAGTGAAGGGTAACCTGACTTTGTCAAGAGACCACTGATAAGTAGTCTACAAGGCCCAGGAACATACATCGGTCTGCTGGAGTCACCAGAGAAAGGCTGGGCTTACAAGCTGACATGTAGGCCAGGTTCAAGACAGCAGCAGACTGGGTGATCTGAGGTCTGTCCCCAGAAGGCCTGGAGACTGAGTGTCCCTGCTCCCAACTTCCCCTTCCTCCAAGTTCTTCCTCTGTGTTCATTCTCCCATACCACCACCACCACCACTACCCTGGAGCCAGAGATATAGATATGAAAAGAAATAAAAGGATCAGGAAACCATGGTGTGTGTGTGTGTGTGTACCTGCACGTGCATATGTATATGGACACCAGAGATCAACCTTTGGTGTCTTCGAGACCTATCCACCTTATATTTTGAGACAGGGTCTCTCTCTTATTGGCCTGGAGCCTGCCAATTAGACTAGTCTGGCTAGTCAATGAGCCCCAGAGCTGGGTTGACAAGTATGCACTGCCACACCCAGCTTTTTACAGGGCTCTCAGGATTAGAGTAGGTTCACATGCAAAGTGGGTACTGTGCTCAGCTGTCTCCTCGGCCCTGGGAAACCACATTTCAGAAGGATCAGTCTTACCTCCTGCTTGGTGCCCTTCTCTGCAAAGGGAGGCCTAGGTTCAGGCTCCCAAGGTCCCCTCTAACTCTAGTGTCTTCCAGGTGGAGCCACAGAGAGACTGACCCGGCGGCTGAGAGATTTATCCTATTCCTGGCTGGCACACTGAGGCCTGCCAGCGTGACTTTAATTATGCCTCCTCAACTCCGCTGCACTCGGCACTTTCTCAGCCACCTTAGAGGGCAGAGAGAGTTTATGTTAAACAAACACCTCGTGGTTATTAGAAACATCTTTATAGTGGTTATGGGGCTCCAAAGGTAGAGACAGATTCATTCCCAGGCTGGGTCTCCAGGGAGGACTGTGGCTACAGAATAGCTTTCTCCAGCCCCAGGGACCATCACAGAGGGTCACCCCAAGCCACATCAATCCCACCCTTGTTTCTTCTCGCCATGACAATAATTGCAGGTCTGCATCACGCTCCTGGTGTTGGCAGGGGCGGGGAGCTTATGCCGGACGGGCTTTCAGGGCTGCTGATTCCATTTGAGGAGGATGATGGATGTGAGGCCTTTTTGAAGTTGGAGACTCAACTCAATCCTAAGCCAATTAGAAAAGGATGTGTTTATTGAAAGCCTGCAGCATCTCTTTCAGGATTGTAGTTTACATTAGAGCTATGGCCTGTATTTCTGGAGCAGGTGAAGGGGCCTGAGAATAAGGGATCCTCCCAGCAGCAGCGCTGTAGCTCTCTGAGGAGGAAGGACAAAGAAGCAAGAAGCCTCCTTGCCCCTCCTCCCCTGCATCCCAGTCTTACATGGCTGCATTCCTCTAGTGGCCAGAAATATTTAATCGAATACTTTTGTTTGGATCTCACATCCCTGGTAACCTGAAGATGTTACCATGGCAATCCCCAAGTAATACATCTCGATTATTTATGGCCTTGCAAATAGGGTGGGGAGGCACCGCAGGCCCCACAGAAACAGCGGGAAGGAGGAAGCCTCATTTCCCACTCTCACAGTTCCCCAGCAGCCCTGGAGGAAAGGCCGAAGGAAGAGACCAATGCGGTTGGCTGGCCTGAGTTCAAAGCCTTTTGACATGGAGGGCCTTGCCTCTGCGTTTCTCCTTTTGTGTCCCCTCAGAACACGCCTGTTTCCTACATCTCCATTCTGGGGTCCTCTCAACACGTCTACACTGTCCTTGCTCCCTATGCCATGGATGCTGGTAAGACGGGAGGAGTCGGGGTCTCTGGCTTGTGCTCTCGGTTCTAGTATGATCAGAGCCAGAATCCTATTCACACCGCCTACTGCATCTGTGACTTGACATCCTAAAGGCTTTGTGTGAGAATAAGAAATGACAGCTACTGGGATTCAGCATGATAGTAGTGAAATGACACAGGCCAGGTTCTTCGTAGACCGCCCTGTATGTAATAAGTGCTCCATAAATCCTGGCTGCTTGATAATCACTGTGCTCTTGACCGTCCTAGCATGTCCTCGCCTCTGGATAGAAGTCAGTGTCGCCAAGGGAGCACAGAGCTTGGGGTGGACAAGATATAGGAGGGGGAGATTTCCAGATAACTCTCTCATCCAGTCTTCCTGTATCCTGTGCCAACCCTGACCAGCACCCTAGGGCCCTGACAGAGCAGTACCTCACTCAGATGTGCCGCTGTTTCTGTGTTCGGCCCAGCTACTATGTTCCATAGCCCCAGCCTCGACTCCTTCCAGCTGTGAAGTCCCCTGCCCCTTCCTCCACCCTCACGCTAGACTAACTCCTCATCCTGAAGGTCTCAACTGCTCAGGAGGTCTTCTCTAAGAGGTCCCGAGGTGGGAGCCTCCAGCTCACACACCCCATCCCCACGTCTTCACCTCCCCATTTTTGTTTTACTTAATGATTGTTGATTAGCCTGGCTCCCCCAGGCTGTGAGCACCATGAGTACAGAGGTCTTATACCCCTTTATTTGTAAGAAAGCCTGAGTCCTTCACACTGTCTGCCATATATAGCTATTAATATATTTCCAATGAATGAATAACACATTCAGGCTTATTGTACTCCACTTTGAGAAACAGAATTCAGGCTACATTTGTTCAGGTGTGAAAAGCAACCCGCCTCACGAGCCTAAGCTCACATCATTCTGTATCTATGGCAATGTGAGGTTAGAAACCTTTGCCCTAGATGCAAACTGAACTGTAGCTGTTAGGAGAGAGGTTGATGTTCGAGGATGATAGTTCATATATGTTCACATTCGTGCATGTATGGCGTGGGTGTGGATGCATGTACTTGTGTGTATATATATGTGTGTGTAGAGGGATGTCACGCTCCCTACGCTGGCCCTAACATGACGGCTGAAGCCAGGGCTCCTGTGCAGTCCCTCTCTGCGGCAGAAAGACACCGAGGCCGGTCACAGAGGTGCTGATACCTGAACAGAGCAGATAATTAGCATCTGGAGGATGGGAGTCAGTGGTCCTGATCTCCAGTCCTCAAACCCCTACAGGTGTCCCCAGGGAGTAATGGAGACTCAGGAGCTGTCTGAACATTCCTGTATGCCTAGCAGAAATGACACATTTGCCAGAGATAAGGCTGCAAGACTACTAACTGAGACATCATTTCTCTGCTTTTGGCTGGAATTACATCAACTCAGTGTGATAACACCACTAATCTTGTGCTGATCTGAACCCCTGATTGTCAGTCATACATGGCTTTGATTAATAAAAAATGGGAAAACAAATTATTACTTGATAAATGCAGTTTGTTTGGTAGACAAAAATCTCTGAAAATATGGGAAGCGCAGCACAGAGGGAAGGGGAACTATGTGACTGTTAAAACCGCAGGCTCGGGAGCCACTTGCTCATTCAAGTCCTGGGTCAAAAGCAGCTCCTTACAGTAAACTGCACTAGTCTCCTAACTCGGTAGGCCTCGGTTTCTCCATCTGAAAATGGGAGTCACGGTAGTAGAATCACGTGAGACGATGTGTGTGGTGGTTTGAGAGAAAATGGCCCCCAAAGGGAGCGGCACTATTAGGAGCTGTGGCCTTGTTGAAGTAGGTGTGGTCTTGTTGGAGGAAGTGTGTCACTGTGGGGGCAGACTTAGAGATCTCTTTGCCTTGAATTTCCCTCCCTGTGACACTGAGACCACTTCCTGTTACCTGCAAGATGTTGGACTCTCAGCTACTTCTCCAGCACCATGTCTGCCTGTACACAGCCATGTTCCCTGCCATGATGATAAAGGACTGAACCCCTCAACTGCAAGTGAGCCATCCCAATGAAATGTTTTCCTTTATAAGAGTTGCTGTGGTCATGGCATCTCTTCACAGCAATAGAAACCCTAACTAAGACAATGTAGAAGAAGCTATTAACTCTTTGCTAGGATCCACCACGAAGATCATTACTGAGATTCAAGGTCCTTTGTCATCACTGGCCCCACAATGAAGGAAAACCTGGAGTTCCTGGACCCTCAGTCACAAGTGTGAACCCATTGAGGACATAATGAGTCTCTGGGGGCCTAGAAAATTGTAAAAGAGAAGAAATGGACATTGGACTGACCCACCCCTTACTGGTGAGGAAGCAAATGTGATCTGTCAAATGAGGGAGAAACGGAGCAGGATAGACACCAGGCCAGGTGAATGGATGTTGGATTTCATGGATGCACTTTCTAGAACCTCAGAGTTAGTGGCTTAAATCATACCCACCTATTATTTCCCAGTCCAAAGCTGAGGTGAAGAGGTCGGTGCAAATGAATTCTCTGCTTAGAGCCTCAGAAGGCCAAATCAAACTTTGTGGGCCAGAATGTGCCCTTATCTGAGGTACTGGGGAAGAACTGGCTTTTGTGGTCACTTGGGTTGCATCAGATTTGAGCTTTCATAGTTGCAGGACCGAGGACCCAATGTCCTTGCTGTTGATCCTGCACTGACCACAGGGCTGCAGTGCACCCATGTATACTGTCCACACCCCCAGGGTCTTAGTTACTGCCTATTACTGTGAAGAGACACCATGACCAAGGCACCTTATAAAAGAAAACATTCAACTGGGGACTTGCTTACAGTTTCAGAGGGTTAGTCCGTGATCATAGCGGGAAGAGGTATAGGGGCAGACAGGCATGGTGCTGGAGCAGTAGCTGGTAGTAGTAGGGGGAGGCAGAGAAAGATCAAGACTGGGAAAGGCTGTGGGTTTTTGAAACCTCAAAGCCCACCCCCACTGACACACCTCCTCCAACAAGGCCACATCTCCTAATCCTTCCTAAACAGTCCATCAACGGGAAAGCAAGCATTCAAATATATAAGTCTTTGGGGGCCAATCTCATCTAAATCAGCACATACAGTAGATATCTCCATCTTCAAACCAGCAACAGCTTGGCAAAGCCCTCCAGGATGTCTTCTTGACTGTGACCTGAGCTGACCAAGAAGACTGTGCAAAATCATGCAAATCAAGAGCTTAAATTTTCAATTTAAAAACACAACACTACCAATACCATCAAGAGTAAGTAGATCCAAAAGAGCCACCACAAATCTGAAAGCTGTGGTTACAGTGGTGGAGTTGGTTGGTGTGCCAATGCCAGACTGGACACAAGGTTAGCAACCCAAAAAGAGAGCAGAGTTTTTTCTATACATGCTTAAAATCACAGAGGAACTGAGGATGCCACTCAGTAGGAGAGCATGTGCTTAGCATATGCAACGCTCTGGGCTCAGGAGCCAAGAGCACACTCCAAGGCAGACAGTGTGGCATCACTGAACTTATTCAAAGGCAAAGATGGAGATTCTCAGCTGGGTGTGGTGGTACATGCCTGTAACCACAGCACTTGGAAAACAGAAAAGGACGATGCACCTGCCTTTGCCTCCAGAGAGCTGGGTTTAAAGGTGTACGCCACCCCTGCTTGTCCCCAAAATGTTCTTAATTTAAAAATATTGGCATAGATTCTCTAATCATCCGATGTCACCAGGTAAACAAAATACCAGAAAGATGCTGCCAAACTTATGGAGCTTGGGGTGAGCTCTCCTGGCCATGTGGAACTGACCCAACTGCAAAGGAACACAGTTCCCTCAGAGAAGAAAAAAGTCTGCATAGAAGAAAATTGTATCTCAGAAAAAAACCTAACAGGCAGTATACGAAACCATTCAACATAAAATAAATGCAAAGACTTTTTAGCAAGTCCTCGGTCATTCTTTTCACTCCGCTACCAGCTAGAGGAAACACAGCTTTTGAAGGACTTCTTTAATTAGATCAGGGGCCATCCCAACACTCTCCCTGCTGTAAGGTCTGCTGTGGTCCTAGAGGGATCCTGTTCCTAAGTTCCACCTCATCAAAGGGAACAGCCTGATCCCAGAGCACTGACATCCCAGGAGGGATATCAGAAGCAGTGGACCAGGATGAGGGATCAGGACTCACTGTGCCCTGTCTGCTAGCTTCATAGGGATGGAGACATTCTCTTCACTTTCATCGCACACAGACATCACTAACACAGGTGAGCATCCATCGTCCTCCCTTCCCTCCACCAGTTCTCCCAGAGCCTGCTGGGGCCTGCCCTGAGAGACAGTGCTCACCTGCCTCCTGGCTTCCTTCTTCTCTCCACTCTCCCCTCTTCCCCAGCCAGCTCAGGGTCAGCTCCCTTCTGGTCTGGAGGAAGAAGGCCACTGGTTTTATTTAACTGTGCCTCTCTGCTCAGGCT
This sequence comes from Ondatra zibethicus, assembly GCA_004026605.1. Taxonomy (NCBI): domain Eukaryota; kingdom Metazoa; phylum Chordata; class Mammalia; order Rodentia; family Cricetidae; genus Ondatra; species Ondatra zibethicus. The sequence goes on from PVIU01000386.1 coordinate 200,228, forward strand.
TCTGTTAAAAACCTCAGTGGTTCCTGGGGTCCATGTTGTCTGCGGTCCATTTTCTGTCAGGGGAAGATTTCTTGTCTCCTGGGCTTATAGGAGCTAACCACAAACCCAGGTAGATCCAAGACACTCAGTTTTAAACTGGTAGATCCTGTGATGGGTCTTCCTCATCCCACCTGTGTGCTTTGTGCCCCCAACCAAGAGTCAACACCCCCAACAAGCCAGTCCTCTGAGTTCAGAGAGCTTTCTGGATCAAGGTCTGCCTACTCATCATCCGACCTCCTCTGACTTCCATGCCCTTTGTGTGCTCATGGTTCAGTTGCCTGCCCAGAACTGCTCTGTGTGTCTTCTCACATGTATCATATAAACCGTTTGACTATGCTGGCCTCAACTTTCACATCTGTAACATGGGAACGGGGACAAGGCCAGGTCAGCAGTCCTTCATTCCGGCTGCTTCAGAATCACCTGGGAGCGGCCAGTTTACAAATTTCTGGACCCTAATCTGAGAAATAATTTGAAGCCCTGAGGTAGAGCCCACGTGCTGTGTATTAGCAGGTCCCACCAACAGCTCTGTTTGTGTTCTGACAAGTAAAGCCTGCCTGGAGATCAGAGGGTGGAGCTAGCCATTAGTTAACAGTAGGGGCCAGGCAGTGGTGGCACACACCTTTAATCCCAACACTTGTGAGGGGGAAGCAGAAAGTTCAGGAGTTCAAGGCCATCCTGGGCTACGCGAGTGTGACTCAGTCTAAAAGAAACAGAGCTGGGCAATGGAGGCTCACACCTTTAATTCCAGCACTAGGGAGGTGGAGACAGGAATGTGAGGCAGGTGGAGACAGGAGCTCAGCCTATTTAGTCTGAGGATTTGTAGGGACAGGATTGCCCCTTTGGTCTGAGGATTCCGTAGAAGTAAGAACTAGTGACTGGCTGCTCTGTTTCTCTGATCTTTCAGCATTAACCCCTCTATCTGACTCCAGGTTTGTTTTTTTTTTTTTATTAGTAAGACCAATTAGAATTCGCACTATAGTGTCCTACCAGCTCAGGAGCCCTGACTGGTAGGGAAGTAAGCTCTTACCCTTTTGAAAATCTCTGTACCTCAAGGAGCCAGCTAGAAGCCTCTTGAGCCATTTGCAGCTCCCAAGGGGGCAGGGAGCCTCCTGTTATCTGTCTCCATGGCAGAAGCCATACTTAGTGTCTGATGTGACTCCTCATCAAGATTCCCCAAGTGTTGAGTTGCTAGAGCGCTTGTCTGCTATAAACATGCCCTGGGCTCAGTTCCCTGGTACCTATAGAACTAAGAATTTCCCAGGTTGGGCCCCAAGAGATGGCTCAGCAGTTTGGAGCACTTGCTCTTCCATAGGACCTGAGTTTGGTTACTAGCATGCAAGCCTGGCATCCCATAATTGTAACTCCAGCTCCAGGGGATCTGGCACCTCTTCTAGCATCCACAGCACCTACATATATGCAGCATACAGTTACACACACAGACACATCGGTAAAAATACATATTTTTAATGTTTCCCCAAGTGTTACACATCCTCTTATTCTCTAGGATGATGGTAACTGTCCTTCCTGTCCCACAGTCTGATTGGGGAAGGACAAGGGCCCATTTACTGGGGCTGTCTCCCAGGCCTGCTCCTGAAGCTTGCACCCCGGTAAGCAGCTTAGCTGCTCAGAATGGCAGTCTCAGCTGCCTGGTTGTTGAGGAGCGACGCGTACTCGACAATCAAACCCCTTTAGTTCACCTACAACAGGAAGTGAGCAGACGAGCGACAAGTGTAACCGTGGAGAGAGAAGAGATATCCATGTTGCTCCGCTCACATCAGCCCTCATAATGAGATCTTCCTGACAGCTGCTCAGTCGGCTCTACTTGCCCGGGTACAGTACCCCTGCACACACGCACGCACACACACACACACACAGAGCCTACCCTAGCCCCACTCACCCAGGTACAGTACTTCTCCTCTCTCTCTCTCTCTCTCTCTCTCTCTCTCTCTCTCTCTCTCTCTCTCACACACACACACACACACACACACACACACAGCCTACCCTAGCCCCACTCACTCAGGTACAGTACTCCCCACTTGCCCTACCCTAAACCAAACACAGCTTGCTGGAGTCTGCTATCTGCTATCCCAGGACAAGGTTGAGGGCACATCTCTCCCTCTCTGTCAGTATGTCATGCCCCAGCTAGAAGAGCCACAGGGAAAGAAGGCATCCATTTGACAGGGGACTTATTCTCTGTGAGTATGAGTAGAGCCCCAAGAGGCCCTAACTTCACACACTGAGAAACTGAGGCTCCTAAGCCAACCAGAAGCCGTAAAAGGTTGGCCCTGAGCAAAGGCCCATGCTATGGGTAGAAGCGGGAGCTTAGGCAGCAGACAGACAGATGTCTTCACAACTCCATCCTATAGCACCTCAGCACAACACTCATATTTTAGGACATGTGATGTGAGATTTCCCTCTGTATGTTGTGAATGTTTCATTATCATTGGTTAATAAAGAAGCTGCTTTCAGCCTATGGCAGGGCAGAATGAAGCCAAGGCGGGATATCTGAACAGAGGTATAGAGAGAGAGTAGGTGGAGTCAGGGAGGTGCCATGTAGCTGTTGAAGGAAAAGGAAACTTTCCGGTAAGCCACAGCCCCGTGGCAATACACAGATTAACAGAAATGGGTTAATTCAAGAGGTAAGAGCTAGACAGAAATATTCCTGAATCATTGGCTGAACAGTGTTGTAATTAATATAGTTTCTGTGTGATTATTCGAGTCTGAGCAGCCAGGAAATGAACGAGCAGTCTCTGCTTACAGGCATGCACCTTGAAGTGCAGAATGGTCTGGGGTGAGACCAATTAAGACCTTTGCAGAGGCTTCAGGGAGGAGAGGAGGAGACAATTTAGCTACCATGTTGTAGCTTATGTTAGAACAAGGGAGTAACCAGGAGGTCAGTGCCCACTCTGACTTGGTCAAGGGTCAGTCTAAGTCGCCAGTGTTAACCGGCGTAACTAGTTCCTGTCCCACGTAGAAGAGATAAGGCGAAGTGAGCAAGTCAGACCAGAAATGTGTCTCTAAGTTTTTGGAAGTTTTCCGTAAGTCAGAGAGATGGAGCCAGGGAGATAGGGAAGGAAACCGCAGCCAGGCACAGCCTCCCTCTGTCATTGATGTGTTGATGTACCCAGCAGCCCTCAGACTTGGTAGCCCAGTTAAGGATTTCCCTAGCAGACCATCCCAGGAGCCTGCAGGCTGCAAACCAAAACACAACTATCAATTCTTTCATTGTTTTCTTTGTCTTCCCTGGGGCACAGTAAACCTACCCCCTGCCCCTCTGTGTGTGCCGCTGCAGGCAGCTAGAGTCTCATGTTTAGAAAGAATGCTCAGAAGAAGGAAGACCTGGGGAAGGTAGGGAAAGGAAAGCCCTTTTGGCTGTGCTGGTAACTGATTTCCTAAGACTGCTTCTATTGGCTCCCGATGTGGGCATCTCAGCCAGGCTGGACCAATGAGGTACACCCAAGCAGGCTAATTTAGACCAGCTGGCCCAGCTACAGACTACCAGGCAGAGGAAGAGGGAGAGAGACAACCTGGGAAAGCAAGAAGCAGGGACTTGGGAGAAATCTCAGTGGTTTCTGAACATTAAATGAGTTGGAATGCAAATGAGATGCAAATTAAATGTAAATGAGCCTCTAGTATTTTTGAAAATAGACACCAGTGGTTTGGCTAAGAGAACAGCAGTTAATCTCTCCGTGGCTAGGGATATCTAAAGTGACCTCTCCTAGAGGAGCAGCCATTGCATTTAGGACTTGCCTGAGCTACTCAGAGCCAGGTCCCTAGCCCACTAAGCCACAGTTTACTCCAGTGCCACCTGGCACCATGCATGGGTCCCCACAGAGCAACTGCCAAGGTACCTTGTTTTTCTTTGTTTGGCACAAGGTGATTAGGTCAAACACAAAGGTCACTCCATATCTGCAGCACAGGGCACTATCGAAGTCTAGTGAGGAGGGGTAGGGTAGCATCATTATGACCTGTGATAGCCTGACCTAGGGTTACAAGCAGGTATGTACCAGATCTAGAAGTAGAGATCTGGGGTTCCACTCCCCACTCCAGCATGCCATCTCTCCCAGGCCTCACTTGTTCTTGAGTGAGAGTGGACTTTCTCTTCTGAGGAGACTTAAAAGGCAAGTGCTGGGGGGGGGGTAGGCAGGTGACAGGGAGGATGTCACCCATCTGACACCAGCAGGTGAGTCTTCACAGGTGAGGGCAAGGACATCCCTCAACTCCTGACACTTCCTAAACCATCCCAGGAGTCTGAATTCTGGAGCCAGAAACTGACAAATCTACTTGCCCTGCCATCCTTTCCCTTCTATTCCTACCTAGGCACTTCTGGGAGGGGCCTCCACCCTCTGGGACCTAGCGAGTCCCCAGCTAGGGTCTGAAAATGCCAGAAGGAAGACAGAAAGTAGCCAAATGGCAGAGAAGGACCTCATTTTAGCAACTAGCTCCATCTTGCCTTTCGGGGTCCTTTGGATGCTTGAGGTGCCAGAAGGGCCCTCCAGAGGGCACAGGGGAGCTGGCTGCAATGCTTAGAGACAGCAGCCAGGGAGAAGAAGCAAGCAGGGAAGGTGGTTACATTTGGGGAAGAGACATCCACAGCCTGTCGCTGCTCCTTGGGAGAGCCCCCCGCCACAAAGGACTCTTCGTGCCCAGAGGACAAGGTAGCCCACCTTCTGCCCTCACCACTCCCAGGTTTGCTGTCCTCTGCTTTGGCCTCAATGGCAGAGCTCAGGGTAGGACGGCGTATAAGGGAGATGGAACAGGAAATAAATGAGGCATATAGCCCTGGTAATCCCAGGCTCAGAAGTGTTTCCTAACAGAGGCCCCTTGCAGTTTCAAGGTCGGTTGCCCCAATGCAGTTGGTGAAAATTTAATAAACAAAAAAATATGAGATAACTACTTGGTCAGTTAACTAGTGTTGGAGACCTAGACAAGTGAAACATTTGTGTGTCTTGTGTATGTATAGAGGGGGTGCACATGCACATGGATGCCAGATGTTGACTTCATGTGTCTTCTTCAATCCCTTTACACCTTATATTTTGAGACTATTGTGTACCAGAGCCGCTTATATAGAGATCCTTACCTGATAGCCACGCCCCAGCCAAACCCACCAGAAACCACTCTGCTGCCATCAGGAATGTCTGAGCATCTCCTCATGCTCAGAGCAGCTGCAAGCATTAGAAGTTGTTTACCAGAAATTCGGGATCTGAGGGGTTCACAGCTCCCAACAGAACCACACCACCAGCACCCAATCTTCTTCTGTGGGGTTCACAGGGAGATAAGATATCGAATGAGTGAAAAGCTATACAATGCAGGGCTGACAGCAGGTACGCAGTAGGCGGCACTTCCCTTTTCTCTTATTTCCAAATTGGTTTATGACAGTTACTGCCTTCACTTCTGCTCTCCTCCCCACCAAACAGTCTCTGCTTCCTGACGACACTCCTACTCTTCCTGCAAGGCAAAAACAGCTGAGGGAGTCAACAGAGTGTGGCTAAGAGCTCTGTGTTTCTAGACTTGAATTCCGTCTCTCCTAGTTGCTGTGTGATCTCAGGCAAGCGCTTTGGCCCTCCTGAAGTTCAGTTCTCTCTACCGTTGCAAAGGACTACTGCAAGGATAAGCTGTGTTAAGTGTGACGGACCTGACAGTCAGTGCTTGATAGACAGTGCTGTGTGAATTTCAAAGATAATAATGCAGTCAGCTCTGATGTCATCTCCCCGCAGCTTCCAAACGCTGAAATGCTTCTGCATTAAGCCGGACACACAGTACTGCTTGTTACTGTACATAATCCTATCCTTGTGCATTCACATTGCCTTGGGGGGTATGTGTGCCCAAGAGCAGCAATGTGGAGATGGACAGATGACCCCTGGAGCATGGCCTTGAGAGGAAAAAGTCCTCACCTTGACCAGACTTGCAGAGTCCTATTGGGACCCCAAGTCTAATTTCCTCTCCCTTCCACAGCTCATAACTAGGCAGCTTAAAAGATGGACCAGATCCTCCTCTGAAATGGCTTACCCATCACCCTTCTGGAGACAGCTTCTCCAGGACACAGCAGTAGCTGGTCCCTCTGTGCAGCCTCTGCCTTCCTCTGTAGGAAAGGTCCAGCTCTACCTTCAAGAATACAAAAGGCTGAATGTACTTCTAGGCCCTTCTCCTGCCCACCATCAGCCCTGCCCCCAGCCCCAACCAGCAGTTAAGAGATCCTATCTAGCCCTGGGTTGACATTTCAACAGCCCGAGACCCAGAGATAAGAGTTGTCGCTGAACAAAGTCCCATTGCCCTTGCCCTTTCCCTCTCACTTCCAGGATCTTCACAAGGCATGAAGTGGGCATTGAGCGGGTCTCTGTCTCTTGCTACTGCTGCAGTTCCTACTTTGGGGGTGTGATGACTTCCAAATGGATGACTACTAAGAAGCAGTTTATCACCTGTGCTTCTATGATGGCTGCAACTGGGAGGGGGTGGAGATGTCCTTTCAGATAAGCATTTGGGGAGGGGGTGTTAAGATTTTCAAAGCTTCCTTTGTTCTCTTGGAGAGCCAAGCCACTGAGTTCTGGCAGACAGCCCAGGAGAAAGGAGGATTTTAAAACACAATCTGAGCTGGCTTCTAAACCGCTTCAGCATCCCTGTCATCAATTAGGGATGTTACTTAACAAGGGTTTGGGCTGATGTCTCACCCAGCCTGCTCTCCCTAATTGGATGCAGACTGGTGATGAATTCCTGGAAAAAGCACTCCACACTGCAGAGGTCTTCTCCATGGCCCCCGACACTCTGGGACTAGGCTGATGGTCTTCAGGTGGGGCATATTCCAAGCAAGAAAACAATAGGACCTTTAAGGGCCACTTGGTGCAGGCCAAGAGGACAGACACAGGACTCCAATCATGCCTGCTGAAAACTAGCTGGGAGCTAAAGTTATGTATCCAAGGGAAGGAGAAGTGGCTGATTCTATGTGGCCTGCACATCTCAGCCCTGTTCCACAGCAACCTGAGATTCTTCCACTAAAAACCTAAACCCCCAAGTTCTGAAAAATGGGTCTGGGCCAAAAAGGGTTGAAGCTAAAATTGGGTTGAGTTGTTATAGATTCAACACATATTGTGCCCAAAGAGCCAATGGATCCTAAGTCATGGCCTTGGTACTACCAAAAAGCAAGAAATGGTCATCTTTACCAAGCATGGTGGTGTACCCTTGTCTATACTTTTAGTACTTAGAAGGCTGAGGTAGAAAGTAACAAGTTTGAGGCCAGCCTGGACAACAGGGTGAGTTCCAAGTCAGCCTCAGCTGATAATAACACCTTATCTCAAAAAATACATAAATAAAATGGCAACCTTCCTCCACCAAGTAGCTGACACTCCAGTGTCTCCAGCAGAGACAAGGCCTCAAAGAACCATGACTAACAGTGCATAGCAGCACTCTGACCTTTGGAAGTGACTGAGCCTCGGGGTCCAGGGTTCTCCCAACTTTATTCTGCAGTCCCCAGGGTGGGCATGGGCCATTTTCTTTCCTCTGAAGAGTTGAGATCACGGTAGAATGTTTACATAAAACTTGGCTAAATTCTCAGGAGAAACCAAGCTTAATACCAACATAGATGGTTGGGCTTGAGAGCTCGTGGTCAGCCCAAAGCCTCACAAGCTGCTTTTCCACTCCTGGCTGGTCTTTCTTGCCGTGCTACTTCATCCCAGATCTCCCAGGACTTTAGAGGTCCGGTGTGAAGTGATGAGGCAGGGCTTCCCTCCATGTTGCTGGAGCTCTGTCTTCAGCTTGTTTCTGCCTCAGCTTGGGCCTCTCGGCTGGGTAGTCAAGGACAAAATGTGCCACCAGGTATTGTCCTCAAGGACCTTATGACCTTGCAGCCAACCACAAGCATGTTGGTGTTCCATCCCACGCAGCCACTGGAAACACACGTGTGCAAAAACTAAGGGCCATTGCTCTAGTTCAAGTGGCCTGAGCCCACTTGAAGACTTGGCCTTCAGCCTCAGTTTCTGGCTCGTCTTTCTGTTACTCTTTGGCAATTATTCCCTGCCCTGCTTGGCTGAAACCTTAATGCATCCCTGCCTAGCTCTTGCCAACTTCCTGCTGAAGTCCAAGAGGCCCAACACTGTTCCCTAGAACTTCTGTTTGCTGGCAGACTCTCTGCACTGCCCAGATGGACCATCTGTAACACACAGATAGGCACCCACTCCAGGCAATGACCACTTTCAGCCCTGCCCTACCTACAGCCATGCTTCTTACCCCAAACCACCAACTCACCAAGGCTAGTAACCTGGTACCACCTAAGCTAAGGTCACCCCAAGTCCTCTGAATCTGAGGAAGGAATGATTCCAAAGCCCTCATAGAGAGTCAGCTATATTTCTGAGCCAGACATAGGAGGGACCTAAATAGGGATCTCTTCATTCTCAGTAACTCTCCTCAAGAAGAGCAGTCCGTGAATTCCCACAACACAAGAGTTGCCCAATAGTCCTAGAGGGGAGTGGAAGTGCTACTGCCCATGAGGCCAGAGGAGGTGCCTCACCCAGTAAACTGAAACTGTCCTGAATCCTGACACCGATAATCACTAGTAAACCCACAAAACCCACCAGCTACTCAGGTGTGCCCGGATAGTGGAGGGAAACCAGGATGGGGGAAGAGACACACAGGACCAGATCATCACAAGCTTAATTAAAAGAGGTCAAGAAATCATGGGAGGTCCACATTTCAGAATCTCCCAGAATGAGAGTTCCAATTACATTGGCTAGATTTCCAAAGGTCAAAAGTTCATCTCCTATCATCTAGGGATTGGGCCCAAGGGCATTGTCCATGCCAGGTACATTGCTCACCATTTAGCTATACTCCCTGCCCTTGTTGTTGATTTGTTTTGAGACCAGAACTTGCTGCTTAGATCAAGCTAGTCTTGATACCCTAGGTAGCCCACCTTGATATCCAATTTGTAATTCTCCTGCCTCAGCCTTTCAAGTACTGGTATGACAGGTTTGTGCCACCATAGCCAACCCTGAACATATCTTAAAACACAATCATAACCACCATCTTACTCTTCTGTGGTCAAGTTTATATGCTTTGCTTTTAAATTCTTATAAAAGCTCTATGTTATACCCATCTTGGAGATGAGGAAACTGAGGTTCAGAGGAACGAATTTCCCATGTGATCATATAACTTTCATACCACAAAGCTAAGATGGAAGCATTGATGAGCCGATCTAAAAACACGCTCATTCTAATATACTAGGCTCCAGAATTTTCTTGGTTCTCTTCCCTCCTTATCTTGGTATGTTATCATTCCTCCTTTATCTGGTCAGGCAAGCCCAAGCCTAGGCTGAGATTATATAAATTAAACTAAGAGTCACTTCACAAATATTTCTCAAAATCGTTACCATTTGCTAGACATTGTGAAAGAGATTGAGGGTGCAATCACAAATCCAACCAAAATAATGACTAAGTATTGAGTGCCATGACAAATAGCAAGGATGGAGCTATTGGACAGCCCAAGGAGTGGCCCAGGTTTTGCCTGGAACAAATAATAGAGACTATACCACTAGAAGTACAGACAGCCTCTTTGGCCAAAGTCTACTTCATGTAGTCTTCCCTGTGGCAAACTAGCAGATCTAGAAGCCCCCAGGGATACAAATAGCTTTATCTCTGCCCCCTCTCCATTTTACTCCTTTGCCAAGAAAATAAAAGCAGAAAATGTAGAGAGTGCAAACTCCATACCATATTCAACCCGACAACAAAGGAAAGGAAAGCCAAAACTATCTCTGAGTGTCGGATACCCCTACAAATTTCTACTTTCCTTGCTAAAGGGGCAGCCAGGGGCTTAAGGAACTTCATCTAGGTCATTTGACTGCAAAGGCAGAACTGGGATTGAAGCCCAGCTCCACCCATTACAAACCCTTGGAGTGGATAAACATTTGCTAGCCAGACCTCACCATCCAGGCCAGCAGCTGCTGGGTGTGCACCTAGATGGCTGCTTGATTGAGCTGCAAGCGCAACGGGTAGCAAGCACTCTCCTAGATTGTGCCAGCCCCGCTGGGAGCCTCCGGGACACTCCAAGTCAAAGGACAGGAAATAGCAAAAACTCTGAGAGCTTGGAGCCTGTGCTTGTTCACTCCCCTTTGCACCTGAAGACTTTCCCCCAGGCAATCTCAGTTCTCTGTACCCGCTCCTTCCCTTCCCAGCCAAGAAGCCAGGAGTACAAGGCCCAGGAAAATGTCAGCCAGACCTGGCCAAGCATATGCTTGCATCAATAGCACCCACAGGGAGAGCCAACAGTCAGGAGGGGGCGGGAAGGAAGAACCCAGGGCCAGGGCGGGGCATATGGCATCCCATCAACCCTGTCACTGCTCTGAGAACCCTCAAACTGACTCTTGGCTTTCTCTCCGAAACAAAGGGTGTCTATGAGCCTTCACCATCCATGCCCATGGCAGCTCACCCAGCTTGCAACTGCATGCCAACCCTTGAGCTGGCACAGACACCAGCAAGGCTCGGCTCCCTCTGCCACCTGCCTGTTGTCACTCTTCATTGACTACCATTGCCCTTCCACAGGGCTGTGCTCCCAGGCTCCAGGCTTCCAATCTGCTCTCTGGGAGGCTGACAGAGGACAAGCAGGCTGGGGGAGGCTGCCCTGCCTTTACTCCTACCAGCTCCTTGCCCAGGGCATGAATGCTGGAACAAATGCTAGGAACCCAGATGGTAATTGCTGCCATCTAATTATGCATGCATATGATATTAGCCAAAAGCATTTGACTATCTCCTGCGGTCTTAAGCAGATCAAATGGAGAGGCCGCACAGGTTCGAGGATTACTCCCGCAAGATAATGGCTGACAAGACTGCCTGCTGCCACTCAAGCCGTCCCTGGCAGGCTGTCATTGCCCACTGGAGACCTCACTAATCACCCGAGGAAAGAGAAAGGGCTGGACTGATCCCACTTGGGCCAGCAGGATGTGGAATCCTCCAAGGCCCAGGGCTCTTGGTCTTTCCATTATCCAGTCCTCCTGGTCTGGGTTGACAAGCAAGATAGAAGCAAAGAACTTATGGTCTCCAATAAACAACCTAGTTTTGTTTGTGTCTTAACAATCAGAAGAAATCCCCACCCCTTCTTCTAAAAGCATGATACCTGGATTTCCAATTATGGCCTTTCTCACAGATAGCCAATCAGGACCCCAGCTGCTTCCCCTTCATCTAGAAGAGAGTATCTACTCATATGGCTCCCATTTGCGATTAAATGGGAAGAAGTTATTGCCTTTGCCTGGCCCTGTTTGCTGAAGGACAGATACCATGTTTGACTTTATTGTCTTTTTGGGACCTGAGATACTTAACACAAAGCCTTGAACACATCAGGGGTTCAAGGAAATTTTCTTTAGCTCAATTTCACCACTCTAGTCTGCAATTTCCTCTTTATTGACTGCAACTGGCAACATGTTAGACGGTAGAGACCCAGGCATGAGCAAACCACAGTTCCTGCCCTAGAGACGTGGCCTCTCTGACTCAGGAGCCGTAAACCCTAAGTTACACTCTGAATGATTGGAGCTGGGAAGAAAAGAATACCAAACAAAGAAAAAGTTAGGCAGAAGCCGAAGGCAGAGTGAGTTCAGCAAGACCTTCCTCAGGATATCAACACCACACAGTTCACAGCATTTCTTGGACCAAGTATGTAGGCAGTTAAGTATGTAGGCAGTTAAGTATTTCACAGGTATGTGAGAGAATGTTCTGTCATGTGACCTGAGAGTCAAGAGAGCCCTGTGGGAGCCCTGACCATGGTAGCCAGTAGTTCCCATGCACATCTCAGGAATGCCCAGCAGAGGACGTTCCTGAGCCCTAGAGGATGAAGGGAGGCTGTGGTGAGAGGATTCTTTCTGCCCCCTGGCCTAGGCTAGGGGCTGCTGAGACAGCACAGTGAGAGTGGCTCATGAGCAGCAGACTCCACTGAGCTCCCGGTATCTATAACCAAGATAGAGTTCTGAGAAGATGTAGGGGGCACGCTCTAAGGACTAGAATGGGGATGACTGAGTTAAGAGGCAAGGCTCTGAGTCCACAGTCCGTGCAGAAACTAAGGCACAGACAGTACCAAAGTCATACGCAGCAGCCTATGACAGCAAAGATGTGGCAACTCTTCTGTGGGTGGGTCCCTTTAGGGAAGCTCACCTCACTGTGGCTGAGCCCAGGAAGGGGATCTTTCTAGGAACTGAGTTTCAAAGGTTTCATAGAAAGGGAAGGGGCACTGTGAATAACGGCATGGGGCGAGAGCCAAAAGGCGTGGCTGTCCACAAAGACCAATTCATAGAAGTTGGGGATATGGGCAACTATATGGTAAGAGGAGCTGAAGGTCAGACTTGGGACCTTCCGAATCCTGGAGGAATCCTAAAACCAATGGAAAGACAGGGAGAAAAATTGAAGTGGGGAAATGGGTAGAGACAAGGTGGTCTCTTAGGAGCAGTATGCATTCTATGAAAACTCCATGGAGAGAAGAGCAACCACCCCATCTATTACTGCTGGCTGGGTGGGGTGGGTGATGAGATAAACAGAATGAGATTCAGCAGGCAACAGGCACAGGGTGCTGAAGACACTATGCAGCACTTAAGCCGCTGTTCTGCTGGATCCCTCCTGCCTGGCTTTAGGTCAGGGCTTTGGCTCCCAGATTATACACGGAATAAAAAGAAGGCAATGCCAAACTTGGCCCAGTTCCTCCTTTTCCCTCCAGCTGCCTTCTTCTCTTTCTCCTCCTCTTCTTCTCTTGTCTCCAGAGAGAGAATGTCTGCCTTGCTTCTCCCTCCACCAACACTTCCCCAATCCAAGCACCTTCCAGGTAATGCATTAGTAAGTGGGTGTGTCAGACTGTAGATCGCAGAAGGTGAAGAGTTGATTCCTCTTAGATAATGAAGAAAGAAAAATGCATCCTGGGTGCTCATCAAAGATGACAGCTAATCACAGGGTCCTCCTCTGCCTCGGATGTATTTTGTCAACTGATCCCCCAAAGCACCCCAGGGAGGAGGGAGCTCACCGCAGCCCCCTGGGCACAGGGTTTTGGGGCTCTTTTGATATGCTTAGCTCTGGTCTCCTGTGACTCCCCTGGTGTGGTAGAGCTGGGGGAGAGACGGTGATTCCCTTTGAAGTTCATCCTGGGACGAACTGTGGGATTTCCTGTAGGAAAATTAGCGCAACAAGATGCGTGTGCTTAGGGAATCAACCTCCGAAGAGCAACCGGGCAAAGAGGCTCTAGTCAAGGGTGTGTGGCGGTGACTTACACAGTCCTAATTGTTCCAGAACTCCAGGCTGCGTAGAAGACAATGTAGCCACGTGACCTTGAAAGACCACTGCAGCTCTCTGAACTGCAACTTCATTATCTGAAAAACAGGGATCATTTTACAGTGTTTTAAAGCTAAGATATCATTGACACGCCCAGATTCCCCCCCCCCACACACACACCTTTTTCTTTTACCAAAAAAAGAGAACAGGAACTACCAATTAAACTATGTTATGTCATCCACCATAACTGGAAAGCTGATGTCAAAGATGTTAAGAAGAAGAAAAAAAATCAATTGTGAGAATTCACAGACGATGGTAATAATAATTCTTGCTGCACAAGGAAGGCTTTGGAGAGGACTCGGTGGCCTAATGAGCATCATCGCGCTTGGCAAACCAGGAAGCTCAGCGAAGGCATGAGTTGTGCTTATTATCGGGGTGTCATGGTGGTCAAGATCTCGACGGACAACTTGAGAATGTGAGCTTCAGGAGGCAGCCTGCAGCCATCTGCTTCATCAGCTTTAACACCGCACCCCCAGTGTCCAGAAAAGCATGTCACGTGACAGGCTCTCAATGCACTCATAATTAGATGGATGAGGTTTTAAGACATCGCAGTCTCACCCTGTGACAAACACATTGGGAGTCTCTTCTGCTCCCCTTCCTGACCTGCTAGCTGTGGACAAGGTGAAAGCGGGAGGCCAGGGCTTCTTGAGATTAGCAGACACCACCATCCACAGGAAGGCTTGGTTTGTCTCTGATGAAGGTGAACGCTAGCCCCGCGCTCAGACAAGGACAGTACCTCCTTCTCAACCACAAGAACAGTGGAAGCGTTTACAGAGTGAGGAGGACACGAACAGCCAGAGGCTGAGTTCTGCATGGGAGAGATACAAATGGGATCTTCTTTCCCCAGGAGTTGATTGATTGAGAAGGGAAGATGTGAGAACAGAGAAAACTTAAGGCAACTAGAGGTCTGTGCATAGCATTAGAGACCTCTTAGTTAGTTTCTTTGGTTGGTATATTTGTTTGCTAGGAAACACCATAGCCTGGATGGTCTAAGCAACAGAAATTTATAATCTCACAGTTCTAAAAGCTCCAAGTCCCAAGACCAATATGTCACTGGGGTTAATTTCTTCAAAGGTCACCTCACTTAGCTTATAAATAACAATCTCTTCTGTGTCTTTATGTGCTCTTTTTTCTCCACATGCACAATTCCAATCCCGCCCCTTTTATGAGGATGCCACTCTAAGACTTCAATGTGAACTTGGCAAGGATAAAATTTAGCCCATCTTCACAATTTCCTACTGCATGCCAGGTACTGCGCTAAGTGAAGAGAAGAGAGGAGTAAATAAAGATGGCTCTCGAGGGGCTCACAATCAGTCAGGGACGCTGACAAAGAAACAGCAAACACTGTCATTCTTTATGGAAGGGCAATGACAGATACACAGAACTGGCGTTATAGGAGTTCTAAGGAGGAAGGACACTGTTCTAACCTGGGAAGTGGCCAAGGAAGGCTTCAGGGGCAAATCCTAGCAACCATGAAGGATTAGCATGAACCACACACTCATGGTAGTAAAAACAAAAGCCAACGTGAAGAAGCCACATAGCAAGGAATAGGGCGAGGGAAGATGACAATCTCAGAGGTCAATTTTAAAATTACAGGATGTTGAGGAGTGGATGTCTCCTTCAGTGTGATGTTTTAGGGACCACACTCACCTCTTCCCAGGTCTACTTTTATCCCAGTGTTTCTGAGGGAACACAGACACTTCAGTGATGCTAGGACAGAGGCCAAGCAAGCATGGACTACACAATAAACACATGGAAAGCACTGGAGATAGAGTCTAGAGAGGCCTGCCCAGCAAGCAGAGGAGATTGGTCTCTGCCCTGATTGATGTGGGGTCAAGAGGTCCAGAATGGAGCCTTTGGGAGCCTTCTGTTCCCTCCTTAATTGGGTGGGCATGTATCCCATCTGGTGACAATGAGGTTTAACCATAAAGCACATTGCCCAGAGCCTGGCTGGAAGCGCCATAGATCATAACTGTCACTATTCTTATTCTGCCTGGGATGTTTGCATATCTGTGGAGAAGGGGTAATACAGTTGTCCCATGATGTCACTTGAGGAGTAGAGACAACCTGTTAGGACCAAAAGAGACAAGCTACGTAACAAATCTTTATGAAGCCCAGTTTCATCATATGCAAGCCAAGATGATTTTATATTTTATTAAATTGAAAATCCCTTTGATTGTAAGATCCATTATGCTTAGATTTATCCTTCGGGAAGAAATGCATGTTATGAGAGAGGACATGTGGTACGTGTTCAGCATTGAACTTAGTAGGTATAGAAGGAGAGAAGCGGAAGCCACCTCAGGTTTGGGCTTCTGTCTAGTCGCCTAAGTTGGAAACCTGAACGCATTTGACTTTCCTTCTCTCCTGCCTCCTCACTCCCATTAGTCACCAAATTCTGGACATGCTATCTCCTTCTGACTCTAGAATCTGCCCAGTTCTCTTAATCTAGTCGCTTAGCCCCTGTCACTAGTACTATGGAGCTATTGTATAGTTGTTACACACGTGATAAGATGAGGTCATACTAGAGTAGAATCCCTAATTCAGTATGATTGGTGGCCTTGGAGGAAGAGAGGTATTTACTTAGACACGGGCATAGAAGGAGGATAGTGTGAGGAAGTACTCAGAGGGAGACAGCCCTAGGACAATAGAGGCGGAGACTAGAGTGATGCCCCTGTAAGCCAACGACTGCTCACCACCACCAGAAGCTAGGAAGAGGCATATCTATATAGAGTCCCAGAGGAAGCAGAGGCCTGCCAGTGCCTTGATATCGGGCTTCTGGTCTCCAGAGCTGTGGATTTGATTGGTATTTTAAGCCATCTGGCTGTGCTACTTCATTATAGCAGCCCTGGGGAACTAACAGAAGCACCAACCCCTACAGCTGCTGGAGCTGTACCAATCTTTGCAGAAGGACGGGACAGGAGGGAGGAGGAGAAAAAGAAGGAAGAAAATGTCATTGTCTTTTCCCTTCATTTCATCTCTTTCTAGACAGTTACTAGGGGTTTTGGTTTGGTTTGGTTTTGGCCCCGAGGGTGAGAAAAGATTTCTTCCTTGAGGTACTGTAAACACGTGCCTTCTACATTCTTCTGCAAGAGGAAGCGAGCGGGGCAAAGGAAACGTTTCTTTCCGATAACCAATTGACAAAATGATCATGCGAGCTTCTAAAGCTCAGCCATCCCTGTGGACTCATAAACTTGAGAGAGAATGAAGCACTTTTGTAAAAAGGGTATAAAAGGCAGTATTGTATAATTTCTCTTAAATGTCTGCTGGGCATCAGGGGCCTATAAATAGGCAGTGCACCTGGTGTGTGGAGCAAGAATGGGCTGGTCTCTTAAGCAGGGTGCAGACTCTGGATCTTCCTGATTCACCTGGGCTGCAGGGGAGGGGGGCAGGGGCAAAGGGTGGAGCACAGCTCTCAGCACCTTGGGAAGGAGGCTGCTGAGCAGAAAGAAGGCAGAGGTGGGAGGCCAGCCTGCTGTTACAGAAGCAGGGAAGAAGCAAATCCCATCCTGTGCCAACCGTGATGATGCACGGGGAGCCACAGGATTAAGGCTTGTACTTCTTTTCTGTGTTACTGCAGCAAATGATCATGAATTTTTTTTTAATCTTACAGTTCCAGGGGTCAGAAGTTCAAAATGTGCTTTATTAGATTAAAATCCAGATGTCAGCATGACTGTTCTATCTCTGATATTCAAAGTCAAAACCTGTCCCCTGGTCTTTTCCAGCTGCTAGAGGTGCCGCTAGTCCTGGTTCCCACGTTTTCAAAGCCAACAGCACTGGGCCACATTTTCCTCACACAGCCATCTCTCTTCTGGTCTTCTTTTGGTCTTCTTTGCTTCTTTCTTCTTCCTTTAAGGGCCCTTCTGATGACAGTGGGCCCACTAGATTACAGAAAATTCCCTATTTTAAGATCAGCTGATCAATAAATAGTCTTAATTCCATCTTCAGTCTTAATTCTCCTTTGCCGTGTGAAGGAACATATTCACAGGTGTCAGGAAGCAGAATGTAGACATCTTTGGGGAAGCACTGATCGGCCTGTGACTCTATATTCTGCTCCTCAAAAATACATGCCCGCACTGCAAGAAAGATGCAAAGAGAATCCCAGCATTTCTGGTACCAAAAGCCATATTAGTCACGATTCATTCAAGGGGCTGGAGAGAGACATCAATGATTAAGATTATTTGTTGCTCTTGCAAAGGACCTGGGCTCTGTTCCCAGCACCCACATGACAGCTTTATAACATCCATAGCTCCTGTTCAAAGTGATCCAATGCCCTCTTCTAGCCTTCTTGGGGAACCAGGCACACATGATGCAAATGTATACATGTAGCCAAACAAATAACACTCTCAAACTCTAAAGTCTCTTCTGAGACTCATGGAAGTCTCTTAACTGTAATCCCTCTGTAAAACTCAAAATCAAAAAGCAGATTCACATACCTCCAACGTTTAATGGCACAGTATATATATATATTACCACTCCAAAACACAGGGAAGGGAGCACAGTGAGGAAATACTGAACAAAAGCAAGACTGAAAACCTGCTGGGTAAACTCCACGTTCAGCAGTTCCATGTCTGGTGTCAAAACGATCTTCAGATCTCCAACTGTGGTCAGCTTTGTTGACTGAACACACTTCTTTCTCTCGAGCCAGTTCCACTCCCTGTTGGCAGCTCTCCTTGGCAGGTACCCACGATTCTGGCATCTCTAACCTCTCGGGTTCTCCAAGGCAATCCAGGCTTCAACTTCACTGCTTCACACAATGGCCTCTCTACTAGGCCTCCATTTGGGGACATCCCTGACACAAGCCTGGCCTCAGCAGCTTTATTCTATACCTCCTTTCTTCTATTCTTAACTCTATAGCCAGAACCACTTGGCTGAAGTTGCCATGTTCTGTTACTTACTGGACCAGAAACATGGCCCCCTTGTTCGATTATATCTTCACCAACTTTCTGTTTCCCATGGTTCCTTCACTGGCTAAACTTGGCTGCCTTTCAACTTGCTCTTTAGACAAGCCTGGCCTCAAACCCAGAAATCCACCAGCCTCTGCCTTCCCAGTGCTGGAATTAAAACTGTGCCCCACCACATCTGGCTCCAAGCTTTTCTTTAGTTCCTTTTCACAAGATGGAAACTCACCTGGGTGGGATCTTGCCCTGAGATCACCACTCCCTTTATTCCATTTCTTACTCTGTTTATCTTCTTGAACACAGGATTTAGCTCCACTCCACTTTCTGGTGCTCTTTTTCTCCTCAAAATTTACATTTTGTAATTTACCTTGCTCAGCTTGCTCCTTTTCATTATACATCTTCATTAGAGTTACCACTTAAAACTCTAAGACAGAGTCTATACTAGGCTGTTTTGAGATTTCTTCTGCCAACAGAATTTATCCAAAATTCTTCACTTAAGCCTCAGGCAGACTCTTGGGACAAGGGAAATGCAGCCACTCTCTTCATCAAAATATCACAAGAATGATCTCTAGGCAACATACTAAAATTCTTCTCTGAAACCTCTTGGCAGAGCCTCCACAATAACTCAACACCACTGTCTTCCATGCTCCTTCCTTATGACCCATTAAACAGTGCTTAAAGCATTCCACCACTTTCTAAACCCAACGTACCGAAGTTCAAATCAGGCCTATTACAGCAGTATCCCCGTCCCTGGTACCAATTTCTGTCTTTTTTAGTTTTTTTTTTTAATTGTTGTGAACAGACACCATGACCACAGCAATGCTTATGAAGTAAAACATTTAATTGCGGTGGCTTGCTTACAGTTTCAGAGGCTCGGTCCATTATCGTCATGATGGTGAACATGGTGGCATGTAGGCAGACATGGTGCTGGAGCTGAGAGTGCTACATCTTGCAGGCAACAGGAAGTTGACTGACTGTCACACTGAGGAATGCTCAAGCAAAAGAGACCTCAAAGCCCACCCCCACAGTGACACGCTTCCTCCAATAAGGGCACACCTCCCAATAGTGCCATTTCCTATGGAGGCCATTTTCTTTCAAACCATCAAAACAACATATCCTGTTACAATGTCCTAGCTAACTAGGAGGCCTTGGTTTAGATAGAAGTATTGCCTCAAAATTCCTGGATCCCACTAGCAGATAAACTGGGAGGTTAATAGATTGTGAGGATTCTAATATAATCGACGGATTCAAGTTATTAGATTGTGAGGACTCTAATTTAATAAATTGATTGATTCAATTATGGGTTCACAATCTGATAGCATTATTGGGAGGTAGTAAAAGGTGGGAGGTCGGGAGGAAAGCTAGCTGGAGAAAACAGATGGCTGGAGATATGTGCTGGGAGACTATATCTTGTCTTAGTTGCCTCTCTCCACCTCTCCCCCTCCCTCATTTCTGGTCACATCTGGTCACATGAGTTGGGCACATCTGTTCCCATGAATCCTCACTAGTGTGATGATCTGCTTTACCGCAGGCCCAGAACCATGAAGCAAGCTGCCATAGATGAAAATGCCTAAAACTGTGAACTGAAACAAATATTTCTTTTCTTTAAGTTATTTTTCTCAGCCATTTTGTCTTAGTGGTGAAACACAGGAGAGGATTAGAAACTGAGGCCTCAGAAACATTCGAAACCATCTGCCTATGATAGGGTCACATATTGATCTGTCTCAGGACAAGTTCTCTCTAGAATGGTCTTCCAGATGGGCAGGGGGGTTTGTGAAATCTAAGATGTCCTTTGATAACAGGGACAACAGGAAGAATCTGAAGAACCTTTGGAAATCACTTGGCCTCTACCTTCCTGTTTTCCAGAGACTTGGAGAGGGAGTCACAGCCATGAAGAACCAACAGCCAGGACGTAGGACAGAGGATTCTGCTGCACGTGTTGTTAAATTGTGAATCACCTTGGCAGTGCCATGTGCCAGAAGACCCAGAAATCAATTGTGAATCACCTTGGCAGTGCCATGTGCCAGAAGACCCAGAAATCAATCTGCATATCTAGAAGGGCCGGTGATTCCTCTCCAAAGTCCAGCTGCTGTATCTGCTGGGAGAAAAACAAGACATACAAAACGTGACTTAGAGGTGGCTTTAAGGCTTGCAGGTGAGATATACTCCAGGTCCAAACAGATTGCAATTTAAGAGAAGTTATCCATTCTCTTTACTGAAATGAGTTCCCCAAAGTCCAACTCTATTCATCAAGCTTTAGTGTTGCTGGGCCAAATGTTTGAGAAAAGCAACATTAGGAAGATTGACTTTTGCTCCTGGTTTCAGAAGGTCCAATCCATTGTGACAAGGAGCGATTTATAATGTGGCAGCCAGAAAGAGGTGGAAAAGCTGGGGAGAGACACAGTCCCCTAAAACATACTTTTAACTGATATATTTCCTCTAACTCGGCCCCACCTCCCGTATTTCACCACCTCCCAATAGCACTACCAAATTATGAATCCATCAAGGGATGAATCCATTGTTTAGTCAGAGTCCCCAAGGACTAATTGTCTGAAAACAACCTCATAGGCACACACAAAGATACCCATCACTAACTTCCTAGCTGTGTTAATTCCATCAAGATAACTGTTAAGATTGGTGATCATGTCAACCCAAAGTGAATACCAAAGCTCCCACTGTTTGTGCAGGATCATTGGGTTCCTGGGGTTTACCAGATCCAGCAATCTCGTAAAACCCAAGCCCAAGTGCACGTAGTCATGGTGAATGTAATTACATCACTGAACAAGAGTAACTCATGGGATGTGATCATAACAGTTTATTATTGTTTCCCACTGTTTATGATTCATTCAGCAAGTGCAGGCTCCCTTTGTCTGTGATTATATTCTTAGTCCTTCCTGGAAATACTCTATAGCTCGATGTCCTTGACAGGTAGAGTCCTAATCCCCTCCTACTGCCGACACCCTATGCAGTCCTCTAATGGGACTATGGGACCAGACCTTAAATATGAGCGGAT
Source organism: Ondatra zibethicus (assembly GCA_004026605.1). Lineage (NCBI taxonomy): Eukaryota > Metazoa > Chordata > Mammalia > Rodentia > Cricetidae > Ondatra > Ondatra zibethicus. Next base: position 221,461 of record PVIU01000386.1, read on the forward strand.
AATTATCCCTACATGGGTATTGAAGCATGGCTTTGGGGATAGTACTTGATAAGTACTTTTTCTAAAAGATTGCATCCCCTCACAGCTCCCCATCCTTTCCCTTCTGCTCATCATCTACATTCTAAAGAGAAGCCCCACCTAAACAGTAAAGATGTTCATTTTTAAATAATCTTTCTTTATATGTACAGGGCCCAGAACATCTGGTGACCTTTGTAATGCCTTAGATGCCATATATCCTAGGCATCAGTTGATGCAAAGTATATAAACTGCTGTGAGGTTTAATTGGCAGAAAAGCAAAGGGTCCTTTTCAAGGAACATGGGGATGGGAACTGGGAAGTGGTTCAGTCAGTAAAGTGCTTGCCCTGTAGACATGAGGCCCGAGTTTAGGTCCTTCGCACCAACAGTGGTACACAGCTACAACCCAAGCACTGGGGAGGTGCCAACAGGATCCCTGATTGGCTAGACTGGTTGTCCAGTGAGCTCTAAGTTCAGTGCAAGACCTTGTCTCAAAAACTGAGATGGAGAGTCGATTGAGGAAGACATCTGACTTCAGTTTCTACACACATGAGCAGATGTGTACCTGCACACCTGGACACACATACACACAAACATACATACACACATATACACAGAAATAAAGGAAGGGAAGGGAGGGAGGGACACACATACACACAAACATACATACACACATCTACACAGAAGGAAGGGAAGGGAAAGGAAAGGAAGGGAAGGGAAGGGAAGGGAAGGGAAGGGAAGGGAAGGGAACGGAAGGGAAGGGAAGGGAAGGGGAGAAAGGAGAGACTCTTCTCGAGAAGTTGGCTGTGATGCTTTGTTCTGAGAGACAAAACAGAGATACCCTGGATAACAAAGACCCTCCTCTCACACAAGCCCTTCTGACCACCGTCCCACTGCAACCTCCTTTCCTGCCCTATAAAAAGTTCTCTGTACCCTGAGTTCTCCAACAGGGAACTTCGAAGCCAACAGCCCTCCGCTTTCTCGAGATGCCTACCGTTGCTTGAATGAGCTTGATTCCTCCCTACCCACTCCAGTCTTCACAATACCAGCCTTTGATCTGTGAGCAGCCAGCACCTTCGCTTGCTCACACCACATAAAACTCCTCTCCGGTGAGCAGATATATGGGTGACTGCCAGCAAGAAAATGGGGTTGTCAATTCTACTACCACAAGAGCTGAATTCCCTCAACAGCTCAGAAGAGAACTCTCCGGGCTCCAACTGCAAACTCACCTCACAGACACCTCAGTATCAGAACTGAGCAGATACCCTGACTCCTGGTCCATGGAAGCTGGAGGAAGGAAATGGGTATTGTTTATGCCATTTAGCTTGTACTAATTTGTTGTACAGCAATTTAGAAAACATAAAAGATATTTCCTCAGTGTTTTTTTTTTCATAAAAGTTATTTCCTCATTTTTTTTTTTATCTACAAAGTTCAAAGCTCAAACAGGAAACAATGAGAGCTACAGGATACACATATATGATCATGGATAGAGCCACAAGGACTTTGACACCTCCCAGACCACACTCTGCTACCACAAAGGATCCAGTCTATGAAGAAGCTAAAGAAGATGTCTGTGATGGGTCTGAATGAAAATGATCCCCATAGCCTCATGTATTTGAATGATTGGACCCAGTTGGTGGTACTACTCAGGAAAGATTAGGAGGTGTGGCCTTGTTGAAAGACATGTGTCACTGAGGATGGGATTTGAGGTTTCCAAAACCCACAACATTCCCAGTTAGCTCTCACTCCCTCTCTCTCTCTCTCTCTCTCTCTCTCTCTCTCCCTTCTGGTTGTTGTCTCAACATGTAAACTCTCAGCTACAGCTCTGGCACCTGCCTGCTGCCCTGCTCCACACCATGATGGCCATGGACTCACCCTCTGAAACGCAGCCCCCAGGAAACTCTTTCTTCTGCAAGTTGCCTTGACCATGTTGTCTTAGCACAGCGATAGAAAAGACACCAAGAGAACACTCTACTAACATGTTAAGTCACGAATGCAATCTTCCCTCTCAAATGTAGGGTGTTTGGTAATGTCTTAGCGTTCTACTGCTATGACAAAACATGATGACCACGGCAGCTCTTATCAAAAGAAATCATTTAATTGGGGCTTGCTTACAATTTCAGAGGTTCAGTCCATTATCTTCATGACAGGGACCATGGCAGCGTGCAGGCAGACATAGTAGCTGAAAGTTCTATATCCGGATCTGAAGGCAGCAGTAAGAACAAGAGCCTCTGACCTGGCCTGGGCTCCTGAAACCTCAAAGCCCAACCCCAGTGGCACACTTCCTCCAACAAGGCCACACCTACCTCAACAAGGCCACACCTCTCAATCCCTTCAAATAGTGCTACTCCCTGGTGACCAAGCATTCAAATCTATGAGCCCATGGGAGCCATTCTTCCTCAAATCACTGTTAGACCTGAGAAAAAATTCCACAACTCTGTGGTTAAAACAAGCTGTGTTTAGAATTGGCCAGGCAGCTGCCTCTCCCAAAGTAGGGATTTCAGAGAGCAACCCCTCATTGGTTTCTGAGTTTCCTTTTGTGGGGAAGGGTTAGGGTTAATAGCAAACAGCTGTTGAGATAATTGGCTGTTAGCACCTGGACAGAAGAGTGGGGGACCCAGGGCTCAAGGCTTCCTGTGGGGTAAGTAAGTGCCAGAATACAACATGCAGAAGGGGGGTCATTAAGGCACCTGGAAAGACACATTTTTGTAAGGCAAGAAGGCAACCTTATATCACCAGTTCAGGAGTTTAACAAGGCAAAGGGGTGGGTGTCTAACAATGTGGCTTCTGGACAACAATGTGGTTCCTGTTTTGGTTACACACCACCACAGGTAATAACCACAGTTCCATTTGATTTGATGTCAAAACTCTTTTCTAAATCCACTGGGATCCTGTTGCCAAAAGGCTAATAGGCTTTGCTGAGTTGAGGCATACAGGTGAGCTGGTCTATTCAGTTGGCCCACTCATGAGTCCCCGGGTGCGAGCTTCAATCACACCCCCTCAAACAGCTTCCAAGACGGCTGTGGACAAGAGAGGAGAAATGTAACAAACACCAAGGTCAGGAACCAGAGCACTCCAGAACTTCTGGCATTTCTGGCCTTCAGAAAGACAGAACCAAGGATATTGCCAGCTTCTGCCCAAGGACAAGAGTTGGAACTATTTCCAGGGGCCCACCTGCTTCTAGTCCCTGTCCATCATCAGCTCAGTCTCCAGAAGGCTTACAGAAGGAGAGACAGGCGATGTTCTCCCTTTCTTATCAGACCCCACATTCTTTACGTCTCAATACAAACACCACTTACAGGCGACCAGCACACGCAGCCAAGTCCTTCTTGGCAGTGATAGATGCAGGAATTGTGACCTCTTCCCGCCACCTATTATGGACTGAGGATGCCGAGAAGCTGCCGAAGATGCTTCAGGCCTACATACTTCAAATTGTCTTCATGCTGCCAGTGAGGTATGGACCTGGGGGACAGGCCTGCACTCTGGATAGCAGTCAGCCAACAGCCCTTCTCATTAAGGACCCCCTTGCACCAAATCTGCCTGGATTTCCATCAGCGCCGCAGCTGTAGCCTAGTGGCACGGTGCCTCCATCCCCTCCCCAAGGACTCACCAGTTAAAACTGGAATCAAGGTCCATTCTCTCCCCTACAGCACTCTTCTCTTTGGGCAGATATCTTATCTATTTGGGGACGGAGAAAGAGCCTGTCTCCTGCACAGTTGGGTTTACAATATAAAATCTGTGCTCTGAGCCCTCTGGCTTTGGCTTTTGATATTTAAAGCCATGCTTTTGAAATTCAAAAATACCCTTTTTTCTCTCAAGCACCTTGCCCTTAGAATTGAAATCTGTGGCTCTCAATACCATCGCCTCTACAATAGATTTACAAAAGGCTACTTAAGGGCTCAGGAGGCAAGAAAGGGACCCTTTGTTCTTCCTGTATGGTCCCTGCCCTTGGGGCAGCGCATGGAGAAAGCCCAGTTGTGGCTCAAATTGTGAGGTGGAGAAGAGAGAGGGTTAAAGGGATGGAAAAGGCCGGAGGTTTAATATCAAAACTTTACTGGGCAGCATTTATAAAATGCTGAGGTAAGTCTCCCCCAAGGCTCAGCTGACTGTGGTGTTCTGGACTCATTTTAGCCAAGGTAGTAATAAAAGCAAACAATTGTGAGTTCATAAATATTGACACAAGGAGTTGACAGGTAACTTTATTATGCTTATTTATAATCATTTGTTGACTGAAACTTAAAAAAAACTTAGAACGTCTACAACATGAGACTTTCAGAAAATCATTTACACTTGAAAGAGTACATTTTTAACAATATTTTTATTTCTCCTTTAACATTTTATATATATAATATTTATTTGATTATATTTACCCCTCAGTTCTCCTCTCATTTCCTTTTCACACTCCCTAAGGAATCTTTCCTCACAACACACCCCTCCTACTTTCATGTCTTTTTTTTTTTGACCCACTGAGTTTAATTAGGTTGCTTGTATGTTCATAGGTGTGGGGTTGTTGACTGAATCAATACATTTAAAATTTTGAAACACTATACACACACACACACACACACACACACACACACACACACACACTGATGAGATTCAAGACACTCTACCAAACTAAGGCGCCTTGGCATTTGAGAAAACAGCAGAGGTGGAGAGCGCTCTCACCTTACTGTTAGAGACCCCAGGCCCTAAGCAGAGAAGGCATGAGAGGCCAAAAGTACACCCAGACCCGCTGCTGCCTGCAGTTCAAAAGGCAGCCTGACTACTGTCATGTTCCATGAGCCACACACCAGCCAAGGCTGGCTCTCCTACATAGAAAGCGAGTGGCCCCTGTCATTGCTACATCCCGGACCCTCTAAGCTGCCTCTGCCTCTCCCAGACACACCAGGCTCCCTTGCAGCTCTCCTTCTTGCAGACAGAGTGGATAAGAAAGCGTGCTGTACTGTGTCCATGTACCACCCCACCACACACACACCTTGTAAGGTAAGTTTATGGTCCTGCCTGTGTGACTCTTGGTGCTCAGGTTGATAGTCTCCTGCTAAAAGACTACACTTCCCAGCTTCCCTTGCAGCCAGGCAAAGCAGTTCTGGGAGAGTCTGCAGGAGGGAACTTGTGAGTGTGTGTGTGTGTGTGTGTGTGTGTGTGTGTGTGTGTGTGTGTGTGTGTGTGTGTGTGTTTGTGTCCTTTCCACCCCTATAAAACATCTAGAGCCATTTTGTCTGTAGGCATTTTGCTCATTCATATACATGGATGGCAATATGCCCCCTTGCCATGAATAACCACGGCCCCAGCTAAGGTCAGACCAAACTTCTCTTCCCTTCCTCCTCCTACTTCTGCAGCAGCCTTAACAACTCTAACCCAGGTCAGGCCAGATCATGTGGTACAAAGGTTGCCCTATCCCTGAAAACCTTTAAGAGTCAGAAGTGCCCCCTTTTTTTCTTCTGGAATCAAGGTATCTGTCTCTTCCTATAGATAGCAGCTGTCTCCAAGCACAACTCCTTTATGGGTTTGAAAGGAAGCCTCTCTTGTTACCTGTGGTACCATGTTTTATCTCTCCTACTCCAAGGCCTAATTATGGCCATCTGTGATCATAAGGGTCTCTCTCTCTCTCTCTCTCTCTCTCTCTCTCTCTGTTTTTGAAGACACAGTTTCTCTGCATAGTCCTGGCTGTCCTGGAACTCTCTCTGCAGAGCATGCTGGCCTCAAACTCACAGAAATCCATCTGCCTCTGTCTCCCTAGTGTTGGGATTAAAAGCATGTGCCACCACCACTTGACTGGTAATTTATTCTTAAAAAGTACAAAGAGTATCATCTATAAGCTTATTGAGATATATTGGACACACTTAACATAGGTATATTAAAAATATGGTCTATGTTTATGATCTCTGCAAGCTAATAGGCTTTCTGTCCCCCCATAATGGATTTCTCTGCCAAAACAGTAAACCAGACCAAGATGAACTGAAAAAGTAGAACAGTTTTATTTGAGCAAAGCAACTCCAGGGTAGGTTCTCCAGTCCCAGAGATAAGGCTGGAGAAGCCACGCACATGAACTTTAGCAGGGACATTATATAGGTTGTAGGCAAGGGGTGATGAAGTGTCTGTCACAGGCTGGGTTTCTGCCCAAATATGGTCACACACTGAATGCTTAGGCTTGGGCTACTGGCGGCAGCAGGGAAGGAAATTGCAAAGTCACCAAAGTCACCAAGAATGCAGAACTGGGCGTTTTGGTGCCTTTTCTTTTTGGAGATTCTCTGAGGGGGCAGGGTTTGGAGAGAGAGAGAGAGAGGAATGGGTTTTCCCAGATCATGCAGGGGCAAGCTGGAGGTTCCAATGGAACACAGGACTTTCATTCCTATAATGAAGAAACAGACTGCACTATGATGGAGGGAAGACATCTCCTGCTTTCTGAAGACACAAGGGCACAAGAAAGAACATGGAGGAAAAATAGCTTGCTGGGGTTCCCCACTTGGTTATGTTTATCAGATTCTCTTTTTCCACACTGTACACTTCTGTGCACAGACTAGCCTCACAGACAGAAGCACAAAAATGTACAAGTTTGGCTTCAGTACTAATATGCTTGCCGGAGTATACAAGGCCCTGGGTTCAAACCCTAGCACTACAAAAATAAATAAATGTTTGAAATTCAGTTAAAAACAAAATAAAACCGTATTTTGTTCCTTTGTCATATAGTTTTCATCTTGGAAAGCTCCCGTGACATGTGACATATCCAGATATAAAAAGAAAGTCTCCATGTTTCTCCCTTGTTAATCTGTCTTTTAATATAGGTGCCACAGCTGTGAACCTAACAATGAGTGAGAAAAAGATATTGCTGTTTTCTCCCCCACATTCGCAAAGGTGTAAAAGCAATTCCATAGAGAAAGGATAGAATTTTCAACAAATAGTGCTCGAACAGTTGGATGTCCATACTCAAAAAATTTAACTTTGATCCACACATCCAAACAAGTACAAAAATAACTCAGAGTAAATCATAGTCATAAATGCAAAACCAAACCCAATAAAACACCTAGAAGAAAACAGTAGAAATCTTGTGACCTGAAAATGGGTAAAGATTTCTTGGCTATGACACCAAAAATACAATCCACAGAACAAAATTAATAAGTTGAACGTCATCAGAACCAAACCTTCTGTTCTTTAGAAACATTTTTGAAGCCTCTGGGGTATGTTAGTGGACTAGAAGCTGCCTCCGAGCGATGCAATGAAGGACAGATTCTGTTTCAAAGAGAAAGACTGGAAGAGCATTGTAAACCACCAGGGAAGAAATCAAACAGCTGAAAAGTATGCAGAAACAGAAGATGCCACACTAGACCCAGCAGCACATGGTGGGCGGCGGGGGGGGGGGGCAGAAAGGTCATCTAAAATGTAAGGAACTATGCATCAGTAAGATAAACCATCATAAGGACGTATTCGCCAAGTGCCAATGCACCCAATTTCATAAAACAAACACCATTGGTTATAAGTAGACAGATAGGTCCAGATACAATATAATAATTACTTCAATGTCTCATTCTCATTAATAAATAAATCGTTTATATACACAAAATCAATAAGAATCCTGAGAATGTTATAATCTTATTAGAAATGCATGGAACATTCGCTAAAATAGGCCACATTTTAGGCTAAAAAGCAAATCTTAACAAACACACACAAAAAAAATCAAAATCGCTTATTGTATCTTGTCAGATTATAATGAAATAAAGGTAGAAATAAGAAACAAGAAAAAAATACATAAACTGTGCAAATACATTCAGATTAATCAATAGCCTCCTGAGATTAATCAAATCATCAATAAGCCATTGAAGAAAGCAGGGAGAAAAAATTCCAGAGGACCCAAACTCAGTTCCTAGTACCCATATCAGGTAGCTCACAACCACCTGTAACTCCACCCTAAGGAAAAAAATAAAGTAAGATTAATGAAGTAATATAACAAAATAATTTAAAATACATTTTCAAAGAAAAAACAATAAGGAGAAAAATCACAGAAGAAAACTGTCAAGATTTAATTCAGGTTAAGTTATAGCGCTTTAAAAGCATGATAAATAACAGCTTATTTTCAAATAAGCAAAAGGGCTTTTTTTGCTGTTGTTTGTTCTTTTTTGTCTTTTAGGTTTTTTGTTTGTTTGTTTGTCTGGGTTAGTTTATTTGTGTTTTGAGACAGAGTATCACTTTGTAGTCAAGGCTACTCTGGAACTTTCTGTGAAACCAGGCTCTCCTTTACCCATGGTCCTCGGGTCTCAGCCTCCTAAGGCACGTGCCACCTGGCTTTCCAAATGAGCAGATTTGAAGACACCACATGAAAGAGATAAGTGAGTGGCAAGCAAGCACATGATAAGATGCTCATTACTGAAATGTAATTAAAACTATAATGAGATACTACCATATCTCACCATAGAACACCGAAGGCATTTAGTAACTTCCGATAGAAAGAAATTGATTCCTTAGGAGCACAAAGCAGGTAAACCCACAGTGAAAGCTTGGCATTGTCAGAAGATGAAGTATCTGAAACCCTTTCTCTGTCTGTGAGCCTGTTGATTAAATCGTTGTTCCTCCATCACTGCTCATCTCTAGTTGCTCCACGGAGATGGGCGGCTGAGTCTAGTCCTTTGAGATGTTTCTCCTAAGGCTCTGGTAGTACCCCTTTGTATCTACTAGAATGGCTAACGTGAAAACACCAGCCAGGAGGATGCTGAATGGGAGTGTTGGCGAAGAACTCCTGGTGCACTGCTGATGGGAGGTCAAAGGATGCAAGCCCTTTGGAAAAGAGCAAAACAGTTTCCAAAGAAACCACTATGCACCTGCCATGGGTCCAGCTATTCTCCCCCTTTCTCAAAAAGACAGCATCGCAGGCAGGAGTGCAAGTGCACTCTCCAATCCCAGCGCCCAAGAGGCAGAGACAGGCAGGTGCCCAGACTGCACAGCAGTTGGAATAGCATAGTGAGCCAGACAGGGAGGTGGTGGAGGGAGGCGGAGGGGGGGATTTGGAGCTTGGGGGGTGGGAAACAATACCACCACTTTTAAGATCTGCATTGACCTTATTTGCATTTCTAGAATCGGACAAACACAGAGAAGAACCTCAGCATGCCACTCAAAGGTGGCTTGTTTGTGGCTTTGGCTGTTCCCTATCGCTTTCCTAGTTTGTTTGTAATCGGATAATCAATTTAATTTCAGCACTTTGGCTAGAACTTCAGCACCAGGGACTCTATTTTGGCCTGGTGGGTTGGGGTGGTGGAGAAGCCCAGCCCCATCAATGGCCTCCTAGAGATCTTATATATCAGGTCCTCTCTCGTGATCTGGCTCTTGCCCAAGAGACTAAAACTTCAGATATGGACACTTAAGCTTTATTTTGAATTTCTGCTCTCCACACGTCAATCACAGGCTGTGGGGTCTTTCGATCAGACATTTGTTTGAGTTTTTGTCAATCCAGACAAAGAGTGACCATTTGACATTTGACAGATGGCTGCATACAGACATTTAAAACTGTTGCGAGGACGCAGCACTCCAGAGATAATATTCTCATGAGTGTCAGGAGGAAAATACCAAGAGATTGGCATTTGCCGCATACCCAGGGTGTCTTGGAATCAAACTCCCCTCAAATCAAATAGATCAAAGAATAAGTTGGGTGAGGAGTTTGCCCACTTGCCCGAGTAGAAGCTAGATTTTACAACCTAGTCTCTAGAATATCTGAGAGGGTTTTATTTGTTTAATTTTTTGTTTTCTTCTTATTGTTATTTTTGTTTTTGTTTATTTATATTTTAAAATGGGTCTTATGTATTGCATCTAGGGATATGTAGTTGAGGATGACCTTAAACTTCTGACCCTCCTGCTGGGAATACAGACATGCACCACCATGCCCATTTTATGCAGTGCTGGGGATCAAACCCAGGACCTCTCACCCATGCCAAACAAGTACCCTACCAACCTAGCTACATCTCCAGCTCTCCTGGTGCATTTATCTCTGTGCAACAAGAACTGCCAGCAGCTTCCAAGTGTTCTCTTCATTCAAACAGTAGGTTACCTCAGATGCCAAGCATGGCTAGGTTCAAATAAAGCAGGCAGAGAGAGCGGTCTGAGGCTATTTACAAGGGACCGCTAGTAGAATTTGACTGGAAGTTGCATCCTCAATATTTTGTTGTGTCTCCTAAGAGCTACTGATTATGAAAGTCTAACTACAACACTGTTTTGATGTAGGAAGGAGCAAACACATGTAAGAGAGACTGGGAGGCAGGTCTCCCTATCCCAAGTTCCAACATCTTAAGGAAAAGCCTCCTTGGCAGGAAGCTGGCAGTTTCTCCTCCTGGTTTACAGTCTGAGTGTCTGCCTATGGAACTGGGCATTTGGGTAATGTCTCTGTGTGGTTCACACATCAGCTATGGGGCTTATCTCTTGGTTCCTTGAAACTTATGCAAGCTGTCCAGATTCAACCCACAGGACCTCAATGGCAGAACAGTTTTTGTTCTTCGGGATTCGGGGGGTGCGGAGTTTAAGTTGTGGAAATATAGAATACACCATCTAGTCCAGTACAAAAGTAGAAAATAATACTAATAATTTAAAATCTTAAAACCAGTGAGTAGGGATGGAGATGGTAGCTCAACAGGTAAATACTTCATCAGTATGGCCAAAGCTATGGGTTCCATCCCTAACACACACAAAGAGAAGAGCTGAGGATATGGCTCAGTAGCTAAGTGTGCTGGTTGGACAATCATGGAGACATTGTTCAGATATCAGCACCCATGTAACAAGAGGGAATCCTACAAGTAACTCCAGCTAGAAGGAATACAACACCCACTTCTGTGCACAGGCATATGCAAGCAGAAATACACACACACACACACACACACACACACACAGCCTTAACAAAACAAAGAAACGAAAGAAAGTAGGGCATGGAGTGGACTCCTGGGGCTTCTCACATACTACAGACTTAGTGGTGGCCAACAGGTTCTGAGAGAGGGAAAAGCATCATATTCAATTATATACCCACTGGTGACCCTACCAGGCTCTGGTGTTAGTTCGAAACTCAAGACCACACAGATGGTCCTGGTTTAATGTTGTGGACACTAAACGAAACCAAAAATTAGTAAATAGGGGCAAGAAGCTTGTGGGGAATGAGGGCTGGTAGAGAGGTGAGGGAAATGAGAGGAGTGGGGAAGGGAGCGAAATACATTATGTGCATATATAAAACTGTGACAGAACAAAGTTTACAAATCAAACATTCCTAAAGCTGGGGTGTGTGTATGCACACGCGTGCATGCGCTGTATGGATATGGGCACCCACAGAAGTCAGAGTGTGACATCAGATCCCCTGGAGCTGGAGTTACAGGCAGTTGTGAGCCACCTGATGTGGGAGTTGGAAACCAAACTCAGGTCCTCTGGAAGAGCAGCAAGCTCTCTTAACCACTGAGATGTCTCTCCAGTACCATAAAATTTTTCTTAAGCATTTTCAACACTCAAAAAAAGGATCGCAGAGTTGCTATGAAACCAAACCAAAAAGACAAAAGACTTTCAGAGCAAATACAGGAAAAGTAGCATAGCGATAGACAGATTTCAACTCTTATCGGTGAGAAGATTCATTTTTCTTAAGCAATCAAAGAGCTAATAAAAACGCAAAGCACAAGAAACAATTATCTTTGTTTCCTAGACTTGCTACCTAAAATACGAAATACTACTATTTCTTTTTGAGAACAAATCAACACTCCCAAGAAAATATTGCCATTTTATAGCATAGAACTCATTCCAGTTTTATGGTAGCATTCTTTCCATATTAATGCTCAATTTTTAGAATAACTTATCAATAATTCCCTTCTCAATTTAGTCAGCTTTGACATGTGTAAATTCCCTTCTCAAGATTCTTCCACGAACCTTCTACAACTCTGTGATATTTCTTTGAATATCCATGCTTTTTCTTCTCTTTTTACTTGAGTCTTGGTTACTAAACATTAATTCGAATTACTTTAGCTTAATGGCTGTCTTTGCTACAACAAAATATCTGAGGTTCTATGTTTTATGAAGAAAAGAGGTTTACCTAGCTCCTAGTTCCAAAGGCTGAAAGCCAAAGTCTGGATAGATCTATCTGTTCCGCCTTCAATAAGGTGTCACAGGAGACAGAATCCCCAAGGCAGATAGCAGAAGGTAACACAGGAAGTCAGAGAGGAGGAAGGGGCCAGGCTTACTCTTCATAAAGCAACTTGACTTTACCAAAAGTAACTCAGTCCTCAAGCACAGCATGTAGGCCTTCCAGTGACAGCAGCCTATGATTTCATTTCCTTGAGTTGGATCCCACTTTGACTCTTCCTGGTTTTAGACAAGGATCTCACGATGTAACCTCTGCAGACAGGCTAGCCTCAAACTCATAGAAATCCTCCTGCCTCTGCCTTCTGAGTTCTGAGATTACAAAAATATGTCACCACATTCAGCCTAGATCCTACCCTTTAACTCTCCACCATGTCCATGCTGTCGTACTGGGGACCAGGCTTCTACCACATAAACCTCAGGACAAACTACATCTAAGCCTACTGAAAACTAAGAAAGCAGCCATTTTTGAACTGCCATATACCACAATCTCATGAGCACGTGTTAAATAATTTCAAACAGTGTGTGCTTCCTCACAGAGTAAATTATCCATGTTTAGTAGCAACCCCAAATATATTTAGTTTCCATAAACCAATGAACAAGATACTAGCCAGCAAAGCATACCTATAATCCTAGCACTCGGGGCTGAGGCAGAAGGATCTCAAGTTCAAGGGCAGCCTGGGCTGTTGGTGAAGACACCAACTTCATAAAACACAAACAGGAGACTTGGAGATAGTTAAGTTAGGTGCTCTTGTGAATTCAGTTCCCAGCACCCACATGGTGGCTTATAACCATCCTTAACTCCAGTTCCAGGGCCTCCTCTGACCTCCCAGGGCACTAGGCATTGTGCAGTACAAGTACACACATGTAGGCAAACCACTCGTACATATAAATAACCTTTTTTGAGATGCTAAAGTAAATATACTTCAGCAATGAATGTTTCATTATAATTTATCTTACTTAAACATGATCTACATATTTCATGAATACCCATTAGTTAATTTAAATGAGAAAAACTCTACAGTGTCATTTGTAAAGAAACATGGAGAACTTTTGCTCCTGTTTTAACAATTACCCATGAAAATTTCCTGTGGTCTTCAGCAGCACTAGGCACCATCTTGAGTTATTTCCTTTGTAACCATTTTTCCAGCATGTGAGTTAGACTTCACCAAAGCAAGGACCCAGACTTGAAGCATGCTTTGTGTGTGTGTTTTGCATGATAACTTTTGGTTGTGCTTCATTAAATGAAAATTATTAAAGTAGTCTTATTTACTAAGGGCTTATCCAAGTCATGCGACCTTGAAAGAAATTTGAAATCAGTTCTGATTTTTCTTAGCAGTTTCAAGAATGATCATTCACCACTACACCAGAATGAATTAAGCCTCTTACCAATATTTGGGTTTTGAGTTTTGAGTTTTTTGTTTTGTTTGTTTTCAGACAAGATCTTTCGATGTGTCCTTTGCTGGCCTGGAACTCACTCTGTAGACCAGGCTGGCCTCAAAATCACAGAGTTCACCTGCCTCTGCCTCCTGAGTGCTGGGAGTAAAAGGCGTGCGCCATTCTGCCTGGCTGGTTCTTGCCAATATTTTTAAACAGACATTTAAGATGGTTTATTTGCTCAGTTTTTAAATTATATATTTTCATTGTATTTTATGTAGGAACGCTCTATCTGCATGTGTGCCTGCACACCAGAAGAGGGCATCAGACCCCACTATAGAAGGTCGTGTGCTACCATGTTGTTGGTAGAAATTAAACTCAGGACCTCTGGAAGAGCATCCAGTGCTCTTAACTATTGAGCCATCTCTCTAGCTCCTTAAATGATAATTTTTTAAAAGTCATGTCCAAGAAAGGAAATGGACCGAGAAGCAGATAATAGGGTTAGCAGGGGGGTGGACTTGTAGGATTTGGTAAGCTGTGAGATTGCTATAGGAGAAATAGGACCTGCCAAAGGGAACAGAGATGTCTTATCTTGCATCCAGCACCCAGCTAAACTGATGAGTATGAATTATCTTCAAAAACTCTTGGGGCTGGCCTACAACTCCAGGGGTGGAAAGAGGCCCTGGGTTTAACCCTAGCACTGAAAGCGTAAAAGAATCTTTCAACTGTCTTACTGTTAAGTCCCAGCAAGACAAAAAGCAAGTCTCCCTGACAACATTAAACTCTTCTTCTCCCCCAAATAATAGCTTCATTTCAGTTTATGAGAGAAAATTTAAATAAATAAATACTAAAACAAGGGAAAGTTTCTATCACACTTCAAATAGGAAGGATATTTAACAAGGAATTCAAGATCAAAATTAATCAGCTCCCAAGAGGGATTCATGGAAGACTTCATGCATCCACCAACCCAAAACCATTCCCAAAGAGTCAGGAGTAAGGAAGACTTGGCAATCCCAGTATACTAACTCTGGATGAGGTGACACCCACATTTCTCTCTGGTCATTTATCCTTCTTTAAATTAGCATACAAAGTATTAGGCATCATTATAGTATTTTCAAGCAGAATTTGTTTAAGAGTCTCCTCCCCCAACCCAGCCACCCACCTGTCTCCTTTCTTCTACTTCACATGTGTCCTTCTGTAACCCTCACTTTGCCCCCAGCTCCATCTTGGTTTCTTTCTCTGTTCTGATAAAATACCCAGACAAATGCAACTTAAGGAAGAAACGAAAAGGGTTTTCTCTTGGCTCACCAGGTTACAGTCCATCATTGCAGGACAGTCACAAAAGATTGAGGGACCTAGTCACACTGCAGGGCAGAGAGCAGCAAGCGCATACACACGAGAGCTCTGCTTGTCCTCTCTGCTCTTAAGTGCTGGGTGTAAGCCCACCAACAAACTGTGTCTCAGGCCCTACCCCCACCCCCCAATTCTCTGAGGATGATTTTCTAATTTCTATTTGACCAAGTCAAGCCCCTGAGGCCTCCCTTACCTAAGATCTCAGGGAAAAGACATGAAGAGGTTGATGCACGGGACCTCGCAAACCTGGAACACTGGCTGTACAGCCCCAACCACTTCATGCAACTATAGCTCCCTTTAGAACTGCAGCCTTCCAGTAGTGCCTCAGCTACTCCAAAGCCAATGGCCAAGAGCCTTCTCAAATGACAAATGGACCTTGAATTCCACAGCCAGAACACCAGACACTCAATGCAACCGAGCAGAGTCAGGTCAGGAGGAACTTGCCTCCCACCCTGAAGCTCTGTCAAGAAGACAGGAGGCCTCAGAAGGTCAGAATCCCCACCTCGCTTCCCTAGTCAGATCATCATGGTTGTCAACATTGCCCTTCCGGTCCCTTTGTCAACTGCCAAACCATCAAAAGACAAATCAAAGTGAATTTAAAGGTCTCCATTGATCTTACCTACAATTCTTGAGTCGGGCAACATCTTGTCCCATCAAGTAAAGGAGACATCTTCATTAAAAGAGAAGACTGAGGAATGCTGAAACCAGCAAAGGCAGCTGGTTCTTTGGTTGTGACCATCCTTTTGCAAAGGCTAAAACTCCCAGAAGGGTGGAGGGTGGGGTGCCATGCATGAGGTGCTGAGACCTCATAGCCAGCAAGCAATGGGAAGCCTCTGACCACGCCCACTTTTGGATTTCTCCCAAAGTCAGGTTAACAGTTTGGTTCCATCTGTGGCTGGAACCTCAACATAAAGACTCCTGTTTCAGCTTTTTCAGTTGACCCTAGAGCAAAAGCTTGTTCCAACCAGTGGCTGCTGTAGAGCCTACCTATGTCCACACAGAGACTTTTCTAAGATTTATTGTCATCATTTTAAAGCATGTGTCTGTGTGTGGGTATACATGCGTGAGTGCAGTACCCATGGAGGCGAGAGGTGGTGGATTCCCCTAGGGCTGGAGTTGGAGGTAGCTGTGAGCTGCCTGAACCAGGTGCTGGGAACTAAACTCAGCTCCTCTGCAAGAGCAGTAGGTACTCTTCACCTCTGAGCCATCTCTCCAGCCCCACAGATAGAGACTTTTATATGACTATCCATAAAAACTTGATTGTAATAGTCCCAATCTGAAAATAACGCAGATGTCCATCAACTGGGAAATGGATAAGCAAACGATAGTGCTCACACACACAAGCTAACATGGAGGGTTCGCTGGCAGGGATGGAAAGATGCAGGCAGAAAAGATGCATGCTCTACAATTCCACTTTTAGAATTGTTAGGAAATGCAGATTGGCCTGTCATGACAGGAAGTACATCATAGTTGCCTGTAGGGAGAGCAGGCAAGAGGGGACACAAGGGAACAGACGGAAGGACAAGTTACAAACCACAGAAGGATTTTTCAGGCGAGATGAATATTTATTATTATTATTATTTAATTATGGAGATAATCTTAAAGATAGATTTTACCAAATGGTATGTGTTAGTACACACAGCTTATTGTATGGCAAGTATACATCAACAAAGCTGTCAGGAAGGTGTGTTTACAAAAATGACATGTGTTACTGGGTCTGTCCTGGGGACAGGCTTCTAACACAATCTGTGTGTACCTTCTGAAACCGAGTTTAGTCATATGAACTACATGTAGATCTCTCAAAGATTTGCTTGCTACCCTCATTAAATGCTGTACTCAAAATGAGCATGTTTATTTGTACTTAAAATGCATAACTAGCTCTTAAATGCTAATGTCTAATCAATAGCTATTTAAATCTGTGGCTATAAAAGTCTCTCTCACTCTGTGCTGACTTAGGATTGAGGTTGGGGTGTTGACATTGAACCCAGGGCCTTGCGCATGCCAGGCAAGCAGTTCTACCCGGAGCCTTGCTCTCAGCCCCCTCTCCTACTGTGCTTCTGGTATCTGCCATCTAAGAGATGCTCCTGAATCATTGTCTCATGAGGCTCTAGCAGCCTAAGCTTCAGGCAAAATGAGGAGACCAGGCCCAGGAGTTGACGTGGGGACACAGTCAGGGATGGGGTGTTGAGACCTCACCACCCTGTAAACAGGTTCTCAGTTCATTGGTAAATTTGTCAGAGGTCAGGACAGCCGCCTAACACTGGACATCAAAGCCCTTTAAAAAATGACAAATGAAGTATGACAGAAAATTTAGACGACTTGGCCTTAGGTTGGATGACACAATTGTGAGCAGAATAGTTTCCCCCTAAGTGGCTTAAAATAGCACAGGTTTGTTCTCAAAAATTCTCAGTCCCAGATGAGCCCCACAATGGGTCAGCAGCACAGCCTCTAGGAGGCTTCAAGGAAGAAAGCATTCTTGGTTTCTTCAAGCTTCTACAAGCCGCCAGCATGCCTTGGCTAGTGGCCACATCATTCCAATTTCTGTATTCATTGTCACACAGACCTCTACTCTCTCCTGACCCTCCTGTCTCACTCTTATGGGAAATTCTGAGATCAAACAGGACCCTCCTGAATAATTCAGAGCTATCTCTCATCTTAACTCATATGCACCTTTTAATCATATGCAAAAGTTCATTGACCATGGAAAGTAACATATTCACAGTTCCTGGGAATCAGAACAGCTATATTTTGAGGAGACTTTGGGGGCAAGAGGATGGTGATGATGATTAGATAAATAGACATAAAATGCAGTAAGTTATAGGGGGAAAAGCATACATTTATTTAATGTGCATATATGTACATTTTTACATATAAAGTATGAAAACCCAAAGAATGTTCAATTGGTTAAAAGTGAAATACCCTACTTATTAGGAAGAGGGAAGTGGGAGAGGTTGGCAGGTAATTTCCAAAGGGTTGTGAAGGGTTTTCAGGGTTTTTGGGCCCAAAGAGAAGGCAATGGTCTGAGACAAAGCTCCTTCAGGTTCTGGAAGGAATGGCAAAATGTCAAACAAGGTGGTCAGGTGGGGGTTTGACCTTATTCAAAACCTGAGCCTTGCTGTTAAAGCAAGTCTCCCAGGTGATTCACAGAACTGCCCTCAAAATAACAGTGAAATCTGCTCTACTGGGAGCCACTTTTCTGGTTCTTCTTTTCCTGGTTCCTTGGTGAGGTCTCTAGAGACAGGGCTGTCATTACCTTCGTGTAACCATGCCCAAGACATCTGACAGAAACAGTTGAAGGGAGTGGGGCTCATCTTGGTGCACTGCTTCAGAAAATACAGTTCCTCACAGTGTGGAGGGCCAGCTTCTAACTTCAAAGGCCTGCCCAAGGGAGCTAACCTGCCAGTGTAGTCTCACCTCCAAAGACTCCAGGGCCACAAACTGAGGAACAAGTCCGAGGGGCACAGCTTAGAGGCAAGCATAATGGAGATCACTGGGACAGCATTGCTTTGGGGAGAAGTTTCCACAGCCAGATGAGAAAACGTCCCAGGAGGGCAAGGGGAGGTTAAAAAATCTTCTTGGTTTTGAGGTAGCTCCTCCAGATTTTTTATTTCCTTTGATTCAGAAATATTGGTACCTTGGGGTTTCAGTTCCACGCACAGTTCCTAAACAAGGTCTAATCTTCGCACCACACAAGGTGTCAATCACAGAAAAGATTTGCAAAAGGTAGTTTATTCACAATGCAGCTGATACTGAGAGGGTGGGTGCTTCAAGATTCTAACCCACCATCCATATTCCAGAACTTAGATCATCTGGATGTGGC
Organism: Ondatra zibethicus; assembly: GCA_004026605.1. Classification (NCBI taxonomy): domain Eukaryota; kingdom Metazoa; phylum Chordata; class Mammalia; order Rodentia; family Cricetidae; genus Ondatra; species Ondatra zibethicus. Next base: position 240,116 of record PVIU01000386.1, read on the forward strand.
TTCTTAGTGACCCTTAGTGACAGCCACCTATTGTGGATACACCTTTAGAGTGTCCTTTCCAAAAATGCAGAGACACTCCAGCCTTCCATCTTTATGACACACACTGATCATTCCCAGCAGTCTCCCTAGCCACCATTTATCCTTTGGAAGATGTGCTAGACAACCTTGAACCAAGCACACTTCAAAATGTGTCTAAAGCCTCTCTTTGAACTACGATCTGAAACTGAGCATGTTCAGGATTGTGAGCTTTAATTGAGCATGCTCATACATGCATCTGCCTCCTCCCCAAGTTCTTTCTTATAGAAACATAATAGGGCCCCAAATAAAATCCCCAGGATTTCTTTGTTCCAGGAAAGCATGGAAATAACTCTCTGGTTCTCCTTACCCTGCCATGGGTAGCAATCATTTCTCCACTCTCTTTTCTTGGCTGTGCTCGATCGGTTTCTTTGTGGCTTTGCACTCACCTTGATGCGAATCCATTGTGTTTTATTTCAGTCTGAGAAACTGAATGGGGCTGGAGGGAAGGAAAAGTGAAGCATTGGATGGTGAGCATGTGCACAGTCAAACCTCGTGGGTTTTCATAGGACAAACGTTGAGAGCGTGGTGGCATACCGTGCAAAGACAGAGCCTTGGGTGCCCTAAGGAGGCAGTTTGGAAACCTCCACCGGCAAAAGGTTGCCCAGTGGATCCTTGCATAGCATAGCGTCAAGGGAAGGGTCTGTAGTTTCGAGAGAATTCCTGAAAAAGAGCCATGGGCATCTATCACCGCCGTGACTGCTGCACCAAAGGTGATATCTCCAGCCTGGCTTATTGAGTCACAGCTGCAAGGCCTCTCAAAATGATGACAAATGTGAGCAAAGCTACAGAGGTCATTGGGATTCTCCATTGTTCTATCTAAACAGCCACTCTGGTTGATGAGACCTCTTTGATTTCTGATCAGTCTCCAGTCTCTCTTCTCTCTCTCCCCTCATCATTTCTCATTGCAGTTATACCTTAAGGCTCACTCCAGGAACCTGTGCTTTCTCCCCGTCTTCCTCCACGCTCTGCTGGACAGTCCCTCTCAGCTCCTCCAAATTTACCTAAACTCCTGCCTTCCTCTATCCACAACCTCACATAGCAGCCTCTTCCCCGTGAAGCCTTTCCTCATCTGTGCCTAAGGAGTCCTCCCTATTCCCTGGAGTGGTCCCTATTCCCTGGAATGCCAGATGATCGGGAAGTTGAATTCAACCCGAAATGTCCCCCAGAGGCTCGTGTGTTTGAACACTGGGTCTGCAGCTGGTGGTGCAGCCAATGTCTGGGGAGGCTGTAGAACTTTTTGCACGTGGAGGATGACTAGAAGAAGTGGGGTCACTGATGAATGGTCCTTGGAGTTTCATGGCTCAAACCCACTCCCTGTCACATATCTACTTCCTGATCTATTGAGATGTGAGGAGTCTCAGCCACGTGCTCCCACTGTCACGAAATTAATCACGCCTTCCCCACCATGGTGGGCTATGCCCTCTCAAACCGTGAGACCAAGTAAACCTCTCTCCCCTTGCTTCTCATGAGGCATTTGGTCCCAGCAAAGAGAAAAGTAACTAATACAATTGGTTTGTGAAAACTTTCCAGTCTGGAATCATGTCTCATTTGTCTGTGCAGCCCCCCCCCAATCCACAGCCCAGAGCCCACACACAGAGGATTAGTGCGTGTTTATCCAATGCCTGAATAGATCAATGAGTGGACACAAGGCAGTACCCAAGTGACCATACTCTGCCTTCCAGCGCTGTGGTACACTGGTCCTTCCAAGTCCCTTGATCCCAGGGCCTGGTATGTCTCACAGCCCAGGTGGCAGCTTTACCCCAAAGCAATATTGACTTTACTGGCCAGGCTTGGCACGTTTGTTCAGCGCTGTTCTAATTTGGAGTGTGGGCTACACTGAGAAGGTGATGTGAGCAGGGACAGTGGGGAAAATAGGCAGAAAGCAGAAGCGTCGTCTATCAAAGATGCTCCGTCTGGCAATGTCTCTGTCTGACTCTGGCTCCTGCATCAGTCTTGTCCTTCCATCTGAGGGCCTCCTGACGAGTCCATGCCCCACTGCAAATCATCTTGCAAAATCATGGGGGTCAGGAACCAATGACGTGATTCAGAGTTAGCAATTTCATCTTGCTGCCAGAAGCCCACAGGAAGAAGTCCCCATCATAGGTGACATTGCCACCACTTTCATTGGCCAGTGTTTCTTGGCCAGTGAGACAAACGCAGCAGGGAAGCATGGCTGACACACTTCAACCCCTGCACACAGATGCAGTCAGTTGTATGTTTACACACACACATAAACAGTCCATGCACAAGCATATAAACGCTGCAACCAATCCATAGGAGAACTTAGTACTTTTTAAAGAAAATCCAAGCTTCCATTTCTTATCAATAAATGCACTATTTTGCTTATTACCTCCTAAGTGGGAAAAAGGCTTTCAGGCCAGAGGTTTTATTCTTTATACTATAGGCAATAGACATTAAACACAGACTTCAAAAGCTCTCCCAAAGACTGAGAAGTATTGGGTGGCAAGAAGTTGGAAATTGTTCCTGATCAGGTGTTTTGGGTTTTGCTTTGGTCTGAGTGGTGATGTCCCCTCCCTGGTACGAAACAGAGGAAAGTATTGACAAGGAAGATAGGAAGGAAAATTAGACTTTTAAAGATGTGCTTCAAACTTCTCTTGAGTCAGAGTTTCACATAAATGTCTCCCCTTCCTCCCTTCCTATCTGACAGGACTCTACAAATACACACCATTAGTAAATGAAGTTGGATTTGGGCTTCTCAGGCATTTGGGACAAACCTTGACACTGCACACTTCTCTTGAGCTATTTGACAGTAGACCCCGCCCTATAGGCTACAGGATTGGTCACGAAGAAAAGTTGAGCAAGACAATACAATACAGGTGTGCAGGCAGTGCACTAAACAAATTCAAGGACACCCTTCACATTGTGTCTTGTGAAGCTGCACGCTTACAGTGACAATTTCCTGGCAGATGGCAGTGGCAGGTCTTAAGGAAGAAATCATCCTGTTCGATTCGCACCAACATCAGATGAGCTCGGAACAGTTGTCCTGTCCAGAATGTCAGGGACACCTGGGTAACCCAAAGTTCTTTCCCTTAGAGAAACGAGAACAAACACAGGGAGCCAGATAATCTCAAGCTGTGTCTGTGTGACATTTCCATCATGCTGGTCTAGGTTGGGGATGGCCAAGTGGCCTGGGTCTGACAAAGCCAACTAAGTATGTTACAATGACCTCCATCCCAAGAAGAGAGCACATTCTAGGGAAGAGGGAAGCATGGACTGGACATCTTTCACAGAGTCGTGTCCCCAGAGCTAAATGCAGTGGCACAGGAAGCTCACCCAGCACACACTACAAAGGGAATGAGCCATAAATGGGGGCTCAAATGAATTCTCAAGAGGCAAAAGGAAGCCCAATTCTTCCTGGCATTGGGCACATTCTTTTTCCGAGGTAGGGATGGTGGCTTCCACTGTAGAGCGCAAGGACTGCTGACTGAATTTGCTGAAAAGATGTCTCACCAGGAGTTGGTCCCTAGAGACCCTCTTTCTGAGGGAGCAAATATCTCTTTTAATCACCAAGTGTGCAAACTCGCTGCCATGGCCTGCTCAGTCCAGCTGTCTGTCCCACCTCTCAGCAAAGCTTATTTACCAAGCACATTTGCAAGTCTAAAATGCAATCACCGACTTCCTCCTCAGACTGGGAATACTCCAATAGGATTCCCCAGAGCCAGGAGGCCCCTGATGGATTTTCCTACTGCCATCCTGCCCAGCCATGCCCACCCTGATAATACCCAGCAAGGAAAGGAATGGGTGAAGCAGAAATGGAGACCAGACAGAGGCCTGCTAGGAAGGACTGTTAATCCTCCAGGTCGAGACTAAGACCATTACCACAGTATAAAGTCAAATTTGAAGCAAATTTTAATTAAACACTGACCTGGTGGATGGGCTCTGGCCAGGTCCATACCTGGGTTCCCAGGAAATGTCCTCAAGACATGTTTTGCAGGAGCTTAAAAAGGCAAAATCCATAATTTACCATATTTCTCATGAGGTCCAATCAGGAGCAAGCATACATCCTGATGTATTTCCTGCCCACATACCTCCTGCCCACATGTGATCTAACACATCCGGTTCAGATGGGTCAAACAAACTTGTTTAGGGGAGTGAAAACATATGGTTTGTTATCTCCCATAAACAACAGCTTCCAGCATTTCAGGAACTGTCTGTTTTGAGAAACGGTCTTTCAGATCAGAGGCATTTTTGTTTCATGGATCTCTTAGGTACAGTAATTAAAACTTAAAGCGTAACTTTGGCCCTCACAGGACTAATAAGAGATTGGCTTTGGCCAAGGCCAGCCTCAGGGAAAGATGTCAGGGCACCTGCATCAGACCTCAGATGGGGGTGTGCACTTGGGGTCCCCAATCTCCCCCTCCCTGCCCAGTCAGACAGCTCCTGATCAGCTCCCTGGGCTCCCTGGACAGTCTGGCTCAAGGGGAACTCAAGGTCAAGCATGTCGCCTTTTGAGCTTGCAACACAACCTTGTTCTATGAACTTCACTCTTGAGAACTGCACACTGAAATTACCAAAACCAAATTTTAAAAATATTTCACAATTTTCAGGTAAATTATGATTTTTTTGTCTTTGGTTACATTCATAGCAGTGTTGGTGGCTGGAACAACTTTGAGCTAAGTGGCCAAGAAGAGCTCACTCCTTGCTTTAACCTAAACCAGCTCCCTCATGTCTCCTGCAGAAAGTGTTTATTGAGCAACTGTTATAAACCGGGTGCTGTGCTAGAAATATGCCAACACACCAAACAGGAAAGGGCCCCTTGCCCTGTGGAGTTCAGTCCATGTGCGATTCCACTAGTGGGTGAGCTTCTTTGGTGGATGGGAGGACCCCCAGAAGAGTGCTGCAGCTCACCCATGCATCTTTGATGATATGTTTCTAGAGATGATTAGCTCCCGAGGCTCTGACCTCATCAGTAGACAGGTCCTGAGGCAGTTTATCACATGATATCATCATTGGGATGTATCTCAAGGCAGGAGGTGGGGGACTAGCTGGGGGAAGTAGGTCACTGGGAAGTGTGTCCTTAGGAGCTTTATCTTCTTGTGTCCCCTCTCTTTGCTTCCCTGTTACTATGATGTGAACTTGGGTTTCCCCCATGACTTTCCTGCCAGAATGGAATGGCATCTCTGAAACCATGAGCCAAAACAAATAATCCCTCCCTTTAAGTTTTCACTCAGGTATTTGGTCACCTTGATTTAAAAAAAAAATGTCTGACTCCCACAAGTAGGAAATCAGAAGCAATGACAGCAGAGAGTTGCGTGCTCTGCCGGGGCCCCATCATTGATGATCAACCTAAGGCCAGAGGAATCCTGCAGGAGGCAGCCACTGGCTCAGGAGTTGAAGGCCAGGTCTGAGTTATCAGGCAGGCAGAGGAAGCAGCATGTGCAAAGGCCCAGAGGTCAGAGAGAATTCAGCACTTTTACCAACTCCACATTCGAACTGGCCAGTGCTGTGACTGGATCAATGGAAAGAAGAGGAAGGAGGGGCTTCTGTCAAGATCCTTCTTCATTCACTGTGCCTGGTGGCTATTTTGGCCTGGAATGGAGAACAGGCAGTCACAATGGAGTATGAAGACTATGTAAGGTCCAGCAAGTAGAGACCAGGAGACTGACGTGTTGGGAACTAGCTCTGAAGGAATTTAAACAATTCTCTTCCTCTTCAGTTTTTATTGTGTAGTAGACATACTTGGGCATCAAAGAAGGTTAAACCACCCCTGAGGTATTTCATACTTCAAAGGAGACTTGCTTGCCCATTGTCTTGTAGGTTGTGTGATTATTTCCCCCTTACTGGGGATTGAACCTGGAGCCTCCTGCACGGTAGTCAAGTGTTTAACCACTGAGCTACATCCCCACCCCCACCCCCAACTGTCATTTCCTTGCACAGTTCTATGGGAACTGGAAGGTCAACCAAGCAACTAAGAGCAGCCTCCACTTCCCCGATGAGGAGACCAGATACAGTGACTCCTCAGCAGCTTGCAGGATGTCACAATGTCATCAAGAACTTACTAGTTCTCCAGTGCTGAAATTTCCACCTAGCTTCTGAAATCACTGAAATCAGACCTCCAGGCATTTACAAAGCCTGAGCAAAGTCAGGGAAACTCTGCAGTAAGCAAAGGCACCAGTGCATACACCATTCTCTAAATCTTCCACTCAGAAGGGAGTCACCCAAGGCTTGAAGGGCTCACTAGGTGCCCTGGGTATGCAGATCACATAATATAAGAGAGGCCCAAGGAGCAACCCTGCTCAGAGCCGAGATCCCACAGAAGCCTTGTGATCAACAAAACAGTGAGGCCCTGATATCAGTGAGGTGGGGGATAGATTCCAAACCAAGCCATTAGAGGCACACACAGAAGGCGGGGATTCCAATCCCTGCACCACTTTCCCATCCCTCCTCCTACAGCCGAATCTCAAGCCATCTGAGAAGAAGTAATTATAGGACCACCCCTTGGACCAGCAACTCCTTGCCAGCCTTTGCACACTGTCCCCAGTCTGCTGTGGGGCCCTATGCTTCTCTGCTGTATAAGGTTGGGAGCCGGATCTCTCTGGCTTACTGCTTAAGCAGGGAAATAAATATTCCCACTTCAAACAGCAGTGATTCCAGGGCCTTCTGTCTGAGAGCAACAGTGCCCTTCACCCAGATCCTGAGCATCCTTCTAGAATCTCCCCCCCACCATCACCCACCACATGGGACTGGGGAGCAGCCTGGAGATGATCATTGTTCTTTTCTTTAAGGGGGGTTTTGCTACTATTATTTCTATCTTCCTCCTCTGTGGTGAGAGAGCCCCCACTGCAAGGAGCTGCAAGGGGCTCAGTGCCATGGAGACAATTGTGTTATCAAAGAGAGAGGATTATGGCTCCAGTGGGGAGGGAGCACAGAAGGAGGGAGAGGCAACTGACAAGAGAAGATGACAAGTCACTTAGGCCTGGTGGCAGGCTGTGAGATGCAGAGACAGGTCTTGTCACTTCTGAAGGATTGCCCCTGTCACTAGATACATGCTCTTTCAAAAGGAGCCAGCCCCCTAAAATGGGGGAGACCCAAAACACGGCAGTTGCTGCCAGGGAAGGACAAGGGCAAGACCAAGCAACTGATGGGAGGTTATCCCTGACCCAGGTAACTGTATCCCTGGCAGAGGCAAGACGGAAAGGGGCCAAGCAGGAGAAAGGTCACTATAGAAGGAAGGGGCCCCTGGGTAGACAAGGAGGCTCAGCATTCTGGGCAACTCTGGAGTAAGAACGTTTGGACACACTATGAACTCACTTTGTGCCCCACCTAAGTGATTCCTCAGATACACCCAAGCAGTAGACATGGCCCCCATTGCCCTCCTTGGCCACAAATGCACACAGCAGTCATGCATCCATGCCTGAACTTCTCAGGGACTGTGAACGGCAGGACTGGCTAGGCTCTAAGACACTCCTCAAGAGAACTAGCCAAGTAAGAAGCCAAAGGAAAGACAGGAAACACTGTTTTCTTTCTTCCTTTGGATGTCAGCTTCCCTCTTACATGGAAATACCTTAAACTCTAGGCTCTCCTGGGTGCTTGCACCAAAGGCAGCATGTCTGGCTCTCACCAAGAGTTTGGCTCCTGCTCTTCCCTCAGCAACAGAAAGTAGCCCCCCCACTCCCACCCACCCACATCCTAGCAGCCATATCCTTTGACCCTAAAATAACTTGGGATATGTTGGGTTACCAAAGTCAGAGAGAAGAGCGAGGTGGTGTCTTCAGAACAGCTGGTACCATCTTCAAGAACCCTCTGTCACTCTCCTATCCCCCAAATAACCAGGGGAGACACATTTTCTGGGCTTTCCTGACACATCTAATGGATATCAGATGGGAGCATCCGCATAGCAAATAGGAAGCTAATCTATCCCCTCATTCAGCCAAATGGAAGCCCTAGGACGCCCGCCTCTAGCTTCTGGTGGGGACACGGAGAAGGAAAATGGAAACAGATTACTGTCAGTCTGATATCCAAACAACAAATAGGTATCCCAGAGAGAAATTTGTTTCATTGATGTTTGGGAAGAGAGCCACTGATTTCTTTGTTGGCTCTGCCTTGCTTTAATTGAGGAAGTGCTAGTTAGAAAGCAAAAGGCAAAACACAGTGAAAGCGAGGCCAAAGGGCTGGCCCGGGGCTGCTCTCTCACACACACACACACACACACACACACACACACACACACACTCCACACACATACACCACACACACACAGGCTTCAGCGAACTCCTCTGGCAACTCAGTGTCTGTTGGAATGAGTCACTGACTGAACACTGTTGCGTTTCCAAGGGTAGACAGGAATGTTCTCGACCTCCCAGACAGAGAAGTTCAAGGAACTGATAAACCCATGGGACTGAGTTTGGAGTTGGGGCCTGGAGGTGTGAGGTGTCTGTAAGAGGGGCTAAGAGTGTAACTCAGGTAGAGTACCGGCTTAGCACACAGGAAGCCATGCGTGAAAGCTCCGGCGCTCACTACCTTTCGGGCTGGGTGTGGTGGTACACACTGCAACCTCAACACGCGGGGGGGGGGGGGGAACAGGAGGATCACAAGTTTGAGGTCATCCTCAACTATGTAGCCAGTTTGAGGCTAGCTTAAGCTACATGAGACCTTGTTGAGAAGGAGAAGGAGGAAGAGGAGCAGAAGAAGAAGGAGAATAAGAGGGAAAAGGAGGAGAAGGAGGAAATGGAGGAGGAGGAGGAAGAGGAGAAGGAAGAGGAAGAAGAATCTCATTTTGGATCCTAAAAAATCAAGGAAAGGTCCAGGCCTGTCACATCATCAGGACCACAGTCCGCATCTGAGATGTCAGATAGGAGGGGAGATTTTTGTGATGCTATAAATATAGTTTATAGGCTTTAGTTTGCCTTTATGACAGACCCAATAAATAATTTACTGGTCAGTAAAAGATCAAAGAAACTGCCAGAACCAAAGCCTGAAACATGAAAGTATCTAATGTTTATGTGGAAGCTACAGTGACCTTATAGAACTGATGAGATATGTTTATGACTGTGAGCCTTTTCCCGGTTCCCAAAAGGCAGAAACAGTGTTCTGTTGTGGTTTGAGTTTGTTTTTGTTTGGTGACAAGATCTCATGACTCATGCTGGTCTTAACTTGAAATCTCCTGCCTCAGCCTCCCAAAGCCTGGAGTTACAAGTATGAACCACTACACCCAGTCAAAAAAGTAAAGATTCTTAAAAATGGATAAATAAGACACTGGGACAAAAATGCAACAAGATAGACATGATGGGGGTGGGGGCTAAGTTCAACAGACAATGCAGACAACACTACAGGGACTCGCAGCTGTAATGGAAACTGTTGTGAACTCACACCTTCCTCCCCACCACCATCTGCCACAAAGAGTCCTCAGAAGGAATGTGGACATGTGTAAAAAGCCAATAAAGTGTACATGATGTAATTAACCTGAGAAGCCATTGGAGGCAAACCCGAGATCTGATGAGCGAACCATGAATGGTCCCAAATCTGATCAAGGGGAAGTATGTAATTTCCCAGGAACACTAAATGTGATCATAGTTAAGATCTGGGCTTCCCTAGAAAATGAGACTGCAACTCCCGGCTCCATCCTGGAGGACAAGCTCCACACTCCCCACACTCCATGCAACAAGGGCTTTCCCTGGGCCTCAACAATAACCTGCCAGCTATAGAACTGGTTTGGGGAATTCGAAGATACAAGGAAGGAAGGGGGCCAGAGCGAAGCTCCCTGAAGCATGAACTTGGGGCAAAGACCCTAATTCCTAGGTGGCAGTTGCCCAAATAGTCAGTGCTTGCTGGGTTCACACAGCCAATAGGGTAGGACATTGGTAACAAGAAGATTCTGAGTTCAGACAGGTGAGGGGTTTGCCACAGGGGTGAGGAGGTTATCTGTTTGTGAGGTCATTGCCTTTGAAGCTTTTATCCACTTTCCCGTTGTCCTGTATAAGAGAGTTTTCCAAACACTAGACAGAAGGCATCTTTCCAGCTGCAGCAACAACAAAAAACGCCGTGAACAAGCAGCTACCTTTACAATTCTTTGTGTTGTGAGTCTCGTTAGCATATGCCACTCCCCTTTGAGCCCAACAGACTCCTGCAAGTATCTTCATCCTGTTGTCCCTGTGCCAGCCACTTCTGGTAATTGCAACAAAATATCTGAGAGAAAAACATTAAAACAGAAATATGTATTTGGGTTCATCATTTTGGAGATTTTACCCTTAGTTAGCTGGCTCCATCCCCATGAATCTGTGGTGAGATAGAGAATCATGGTGGTGGTAACAGCATGTGACAGAGGAAATGGTTCAGGGCATGGTGACCAGGAAGTAGAGAGCAGCGTAGCATTAATTGGCAGATCTCCTCCTTCTCCATCCAGGCCCCCATCCTATAGGACGGTGCTGCCCATATTCAAGGCAGATCTTTCCCCTGCAGTTTCTGCCTCATCTGCCAATCACCTCTGGGAACGCCCTCAAAGATATTCCCAGAAGCACGCTTTACAAAACTCCTAGGTGCTTTCAGTCCAGGCAAGTTGCCAATCAAGATGAACCTTTACACTCTCTACTTCTAACAAGGCTGGCATTTGGGGTGGGCGGGGTCTTTGCTACATGGGGCTGGCCTGCTCGTGGGAGGAAGTCCAGCATTCTCGCCGCCTACCCACTGATCAATGACAGTCAACAATGGCTCTTTGTCACTGCAAAGACAAAAATGCCACTCATTTCCAAACACCACTTCCCAGTGCACGCTGTGACTCCCCAGTTGGGAATCACTGCTCCAATTACAGCTAGGGAAGGAAAATGTGGGGACAGATATGAGAGACCAGGAGACACACAGACAGGGAAGCAATATGAAGGACAGGCAGAAATGGGGAAAGGAAGGGAAGCAAGCAGGCAGGCAGGACGACGAGAGATCAATTCACACTCCCTTGTAAAATTCACCCAGAAACTGACATCCCATGCTTTCTTTCCACAGGATATGGAGGTGCAGCCTGGACCACTTCCTAATCCTGGGGACTCTGAAGAACTGAGAGGATGAGTGTGGCAGAGGTGGTGACGATTGCCCACCCTACCCCTCTACTGCCCCTGCCTAATCTGTTCCTAATGGAAGCCAGTTGCTGGCACATTGGGGGGCAGGCTACATTGCGTCTTCCTAGATCAGCGGTTCTCAACCCCTTTGGGGGTCAGACGACCCTTTCACAGGAGTCACCCAAGACCATCAGGAAGCACAGATACTTACGATTCGTAACAGTAGCAAAATTACAGTTATGACGTAGCAACGAAATAATTTTATGGTTGGGCGTCATCACAACATGAGGAATTGTATTAAAGGGTCCCAGCATTAGAGACCACTGGTCTAGATGCTTTTCCCAGCAGGGGTCGGGGTGACTGTGTCGTACTGTCGTGTCAAACTCTGAGTTTGCCAGATGTTCCCTTCATTCAAGCAGCTCAGTCCAGGGGTTTCCATCCAGACAATAGCTCCCCAGTCCCCAGGGCACGAAATGGAGGCTCCCTCTATGCCTACACTCCTCCTTCCATATCTGGCAGAGGATGGGGGCATGGCGCTGGCCTTCCTTAGTGCTCTGCTTCAGGTGCAGCCCGCTCTGGTGGAGCAGAGGTAGGAGAAGGGAGGGTTCTTTCCCTCCACTGTTGAGAGGGGCAGCGGGCCTCCAGGAGAAGACTGGGTCCCCCTGCCCTCTGCTGCGCCCATTTGTCATTCTAGGACACAAATCTGCATCATCGCTGTGTCCCAGGCCTGGTGTCTGCATCCTGCCCTCACTGCTGACATCAGTTACTTTGTGTTACTATTACAAAATGCCTGACAGAACAATGTAAGTGAAAAGGAATTGATTTATTTATTTTTCTCACAGTTTCAGGCATGGGGGGGGCGGGTCTGAGTCCTCGGTGGTGAGGAAATCATGGCAGGTACAGGTCATTTCATGGCGGGGAGAGTGTGGAGCAGAGGATAGCCCACAGGAAGCAAACCAGGAAGCAGGGAGACAGAGCAGAAATAGGGACAGGGTATAACCTTCAAACATCCTCCCCAGCCACCTATCTCCTCCCTCCACACCCCCTCCACCCAAAATTTCACAGCTCCCCAAAATATTGCCTCCAGCAGGAGCCTGTGGTGACATATTCAAACCACAACATGGCTGACCTGGGCAGCTAGCTGAAGGGCTAAGGACCCAGAATTCTCTTCTAGGATACTGAGTAGACTCCCTAAGAAGAGTGTGACCTATAGCCGCTCCCCAGGCTCTCTGGTGACCTTCTCCCATTGTCACCTAACATGAAAGAGAAGGACCCTATTTTCTGCTGAGACCTCAGCAAAGCGGCAGCGCAGTGTAGTTTGCCTCTGCCCTGACTGACTGAACTCCTTCATTGCAGGCTCCAGATCCTCAGGGTGTGAACCACACATGAGAATCTAGCGCAGGGATTGCTAATTATGATCCTTCCCCTTTACAATACCCATAAGACTAGCTTCTACAACACTCCTTAAATACATTGTCTTATTTGGGCCTCCTAACAGTCCTGTAAGTTAGGTGTTACCATTATCCCTCATTGTGAAAGCCAAGGCAACTGAGGCTCAGAGAGGTTAAATAACTTGCCAAGGGCCACATGCGCGCAATAGTCTACTCCATGGAGCGCCGTCTGCAGACTTAATAAATACTTGACAAATGAAAGGGTGAATTAAATGCTCAACTTTGTCTTCAGTGATTCAACCTTCTAACCCCGCCCTGCAGCCAAACGGGGCCAGCTAAGCTATTTGTTTATTCGATAATACGTATTGAACACTCACTTAATTTTGTTCGCTGCTGTGAGGGGGGACAGAAAAGCAGTCATTGGAAAAGTTAATGGAAACATTCAACTAATAAAAAGTTAGCAACATTTAACATTAACTTGAATTAATTTCAAGGTTATCTGTTTCCACATTCAGCTAATTAAATGTTAGTTAAATGGTCCATAACTAGTTGACTATAGAGTAATGTAACAAAGAGAAGCCTGGGCTGGGGAGTCAGGGGTCCTGGATTCCAAAACCTTACCAGCTTCCCCCGCCCCACTCCATTATGTGACCCTTGGCCTTCACAAGCATCTGCAGCTCCACACTGGGCTGAAGAGACCACTGTCATCTGAATCTTCACCATGGCATTCCGCAGAAGCATGCATGACAGCAAGATTTATGAACCTCGAAGCTCCAGAAATACATGAGATGATCTTCCTTTTTGAAGGCTGAAAATTAGTCAATTGACTTAGTATTTAATTTTTTTTTTTTGGAAAGCAATAATGGGCAATTTGTCCATAGGCTCATAAATTTACTTGAAACTCATCTTGGAAACAGTTCATTCTCTCCATATAATCTGCAGAATGACAATCTAACAATGTTGCTAGACTATCATGGCAAGATATTTTTTTAATTTGATGATAGCAAAGAAGAAAAACCATAATTAAAAGAAGGCAGGCCAGAGACATAGTTTAATGCCAATAACCTAATCCCTGTATTGGAATTTCATCTCCAAACCTCCACATTTGGTGCTTTAGAGGGACTGGGAACCTTTTTTCTTTTTCTGTCCAAATGTGGTGAGGACAGAGACATGTTCATGTGACATTTATACCTCAGAAGCTTCCTGTAGCCAGCCAGCACAGCATTTTTTTTCTAAAGTCAGAAGCTAGTGAATTTTTATTGCACACATCTGAATGCTAAGGAAGCTTGCCTTAGGATCACATTCCACGAGAAATGTTAAGAAGAAAACAGCTTTATTTTCTGGTTAAAGCTCCACTGAGCGGTTATTTAGAGAAAAGCAGCAAAGAAATGGGGTTGATGTCTTCGGGGATGCGATGTTGATTTTATATGTCAGCTTGACTGGCCTAAGATAGACCCAGATAGCTGGTAGAGTATGACTTATAGGCGTGTCTGTGAGAATGACCCCATAAGAGACTCAGCATTGCGATCGGCAGGCCAGTGATAAACTCCCTCACCCGTGTGGATGGGCATCGCCCAGGATACCAAGGAACCGAACAGAACGAAAAGGCAGAAGCAGGATAAATTTGCTTTTTCCTTGGGCTCAGCTAAGCATATTCTCCTGCCTTCAGATATCACGGATACCTGTGGTCCTCAGGCCTTCTGGGTTGGACTGGAAACTATAGGCTCTCCCCATTCTCTAGTTAGTAGGTGACAGATCTTGGGACATGGGCCTCCAAAAGTGACAGGAGCTAATCCCTCTCTTCACTCTTCCATATGTCCTGTTGTTTCTGTTTCTCTGGAGGACCCTACCACAAGAAGTGAGGTGTTGATCGCAAATCTGTGGAGTTGTTGGAACACCATCGGCAATTGCAAGTCTAGTACTAGATCTTGTCTGCTGATGCCTTCCTTTGTCTGTTTAGTTCATCTAATTCTCAAGACAACTACAAAGTACTATGTAGTTGTACTTTACAGATAAGGAAACAAAGACACAGTAAGATCAAGAATCTAGATTGTCCTTCCACCTCTCTCACCACCCCCCTGCCCACAGCAAAACCTCCAAACTAAATAGTGATCTCTACACTGACTCCAGAGCCCATGGTAGCTGTGCATACCTGCAGCAAAAGGAAAGTCATTGGGCTTATTACTTAAAGCAAGACTTATGAATCAGGTAGGATGGCATATTCCTGTAATCTTGGAGGCTGAGACAGGAGGATCTCGAGTTTGAGAGCAGCCTAGGCTACATAGTGAGACCCTGTTTCAAAAATAAATAAATGAACAAATGTTCTCTAACTTCCAGTAAAGAAGAAAGACAATCATGGTATTTCTTCTCATCATGTAGGTCTAAATTTATGCAAAAAAATGATTACACTGAGAAATACTTGGCTTTTGGCCAGCATCAGAAAGATTGTCTTCCTAATTGACTATGACTGATCTAAGTTGGGAAAATGCTGACTTAATTTTACAAACCTGCAAGTGTGTTAAAAGACAATGTAGGTGCCAAGGCTGCCATGCACACCAGAAAGTGGCTTTCTGTGGTCAGAAATTTCTGTTCCTTCCAGTCATGAGCAAGTACAACATGGGGCTGGAGAGCAGGAAAAATTACTTGGCTTGTGACCAGCCATTTGTCATAGCAACATCCTTCAATTTCTCTTCCTCAACTTGAGCCAACCACAGGGGAAGACACGAATCTTACTCAGAAGACCACTCTGTAGCCAGGCACATGCACGCATGCAGGAATACACACACATGCATACACATGAATGCATGCATGTACATATGCATGAATAGCTTAGGTAGCCTTAATGGAACTAAAGACCTGTGGCATTTGCAGTTCCTAACAGACTCGATCTCAGCGGAATATGTGTATCTCCAGTGGTTCAGTCGAGTTTCCAGAAAAAGGAAGAAAAAAACTACAATGAAGATTTCCCCATTTCCTTCTTCCTTCCTTTCTTCATTACCCCTGTGCTGGCTCGTTTTACACCACCTTGGTACAAGCTAGAGTCACAGTGAAAGAGGAACTTCAATTAAGAAAACGCCCTACCAGACTGGCCTGTGGGCAAGGTTGTAGTGCAATTTCTAGATTAATGGTTGATGTGAGAGGACTCAGCCCACTGTGGGCTGGTGGTCCTGGGTTCTATTAAAAAAAAACAGGCTGAGCAAGTCATGGGAGTAAACCAGTAAGCAGCACCCCTACATGGCCTCAGAATCAGCTCCTGCCTCCTCCAGGTTTCTGCCCTGCTTGAGTTCTGACTTCCTCCAATGATAGAGCATGATGGGGAATCACAAGCCAAATAAGCCCTCCCAAAAGTTGCTTATAGTCATGGTGTTTTGCTATAGTAATGGAAAATAAGACTCCTTCCTTCATTCTTTTTTCCCTCTCTCTCCCTCCCTCCCTCCTTCCCTCCCTCCCTTCCTCCCTCCCTTCCTGCCTTCCTTTTTCAGCACCAAGGACAGAACCCAAGGCTCGTAGACAAAGCCTGGCTACAGCATGGTGTCTCCAGCCCTACATGGAGGATCTTAAAGGAATCAGTAAATGAGCGAATGAGTGTATGTATATTTTTTATGAATCCCAGAAGTCTAGCTCTTAAAATGTTTCAAGTATCTTAACTTTTAGGGAAGTTTAAGGTACTTTGAAATTATTGAATTTGAACCTTCTCCATGGTTTAAGGCTTTAGCCTTTCTGTTCATGAGATGCTAGTTAATACACTCCCCGTGAGAGCACAAACTATCACCTCTACCCACAAAGAGAATACACATAGTAGAAAGGGAAACATATACATGTTTAGCAACAACTAAAGACATCACGTGATCAGTGTGAATAAAGAAAGAAAAGATGCTTCCAAGTGGACATTCAGAGAAACTGTCATGAATGAAGACACCTTAGGAGTGTACTTGAAGAATGAACAGGGAGTTGGTGGGTAGATTTGTAAGGAAAATGGAGGACAGGAGACAAATAAATAACCCCAAACCTAGGACTGAGTTCATAGGAAGTAGAGCAGTTTAATTTGGGTATGAAGTTTATGTACAGGGCTTGGGATTGTAGGCACCAGATTTATGAAAGTAAGTTGGGCCCAGGCTATGCTAAAGTTTGACTGTCAAAGTAAGGCTGGTGATCCATACCTATAATTTCAACACTTGAGAGGCAGAGGCAGGAGGATCTCCTGAGTCAGAACAGCTCAAGCTGCATAATGAGACCATTTAAATAAATAGCTTTTTAAGTAAAGCTTATGGGGTTTATTTAGGCCACAATGGAGATTCATTGAAGGGTAGCGAGCACGGAAGAGAAATGACAATTTCATCTGCTCCTGGTCTCTGTTTTTTGAGCACATATGATCATTTCTGGCAGATACCACTCACAGCCCAGACAGGTGCCAAGACTGGCCTCTCAGACAGCCCTCCACCTGGCTGTGCCTCCTGCCTGCTCTCCATGCCCAGAAAGCTCTCACGCAAGTCTCCTCTCTGGGCACTCGGCCTGGGTCAGCCTGCATTGGTCTCTCTAATTCCTGATTTATTCAATGCTCTCCATGGTGCTTAGGCAAGATTCGTGGGTCCATTGCAGCTAAAATTCAATCACAGCATACCTTTCTCAAGGCCCAGAAAAAGAAGTTAACTGATGATTGTCTTAATTTTAAGTTTTTCAACTATAAATTTATTTTTAAATTTTGGCCTCTATTACAGCTTACCTTTAATAGAATCATAGAAAGAGTTGCTATTTAATTTAGCATGAAATTTTATTTTTAATTAGCTTGGACTTTGGAATTGGGTCCATTTGGATAGGAATCCTTGATCCACCATTTACCCGTTCCATGACCTTAGGCAGATCAATTGCCATTTCTAAGCCTCAATACACTCATTCACAAAATGTAGGCAATTATGGTTTGCACTTGGGTGTTGTGAGAATTAAAGAAGATTAAACCATGCAGTGCCTAGCCAAGTGGCAGATGCTTTGAAGAATTCAACAAATACTGCATCTCATGTCTCCCTCTCCTACTCTCTTCTGTTTTTCTGCCCTTGGGATAAGGGATATCCTTTATGCTAAGGAATACGTTTCCATTTTGCAGAGAGGGTAGGAAAGATCCAGTGTCTTGGTTTTCTCTTGCTGAACCAAATGTCGAAAGACATGATTTCAAGGATGAAAGAGTTATCACACCTCAGTTTTAGTTCAGGTCTCCTACTCTGGTCCTTCTGAGCCATGGGGAGGCAGAACAATCAACACTGCTCACCTCCTGGTAGCCAGGAAGCAGGGAACTGGACTGGGCCTGGCATGATCTATCTTCCCCCAAGGGCACATCCCCAGGGGCCAACCTCTTCCAATTAGGCCCCACCTCCCACAGTTCCAGCACCTCTCAAAAGGCTATTCAGAATCTCAGTCCATCAGTGGATTAAAGCATCAGCTAGATCACAGAACTCGTGATCTAATCATCTCTGTGCTCCTTGAAGGCGCACCCAGAGACAAGCTTTCCTAATCTAGGCAGCTCTCCATCCAATCAGGTCAACAGTCTATATTAGCCATCACAGCCGGGTTCAAATTTGGACACCTCTCCCTGATGGCGTGACCATGGCAGGATGTTTGTCCTTGATCGTCAGGTAGAAAATGTCTGATAGGAGGCAGATCTACACTATATACATGGTGTAGGAGGGTCCTTCTGTATTTGGGTTGCTTTTATTGGTTAATAAAGAAACTGCCTTGGCCTTTTGATAGGGCAGGACTTAGATAGACAGGGAAAGAGAACAGGATACTGGGAAGGGGACAGAGTTGGAGAGAGCCGCCCGCCATGAAGCTCCCAGGTCAGACACGCTGAATCTTTCCCGGTAAGCCACGACTCGTGGTGACACACAGATTATTAGAAATGGGTTAAACAAATATGTGAGAGTTAGCCAATAAGAGGCTAGAGCCAATGGGCCAGGCAGTATTTCAATGAATACAGTTTCAGTGTAATTATTTCGGGTATAAGCTAGCCAGGCACTGGGTGGCGGGAGCCGGGCGGCCACCAGGACCAAAAGCAAGCCCGCGCGCCCCTTACCTCATATACATACACAAGAGAATTTACTATGGGAACTAACTAATGTAATTATGGAAATTGAGAGGTCCCATGATCTGCCTTCTGCAAGTTAGGAGTCAGGAATATTGGTGGAGTCAATCAGTCAAGCACAAAGACCTGGCAACTGAGGAGGCGGTCAAGGGCAACGGTTGAAGAAGGGTTGATGAATTCCAGAGTTTGAAGGCCCCAAGCAGGAAAGCCCACACCTAAAGACATATAAAAATGTATTTCTCTACTTTAAAAGACAATTTTTCATCCCTTCACTTTTTTATTGTGTCTGAACTGCTGCTTGGTTGGATGACACCCATACACATGGGTCAAGACAATCTCCTTCAGTTGATCTCCAGACTCAGATGCTAATCTCTTCCAGAAATCTCATCCTCATAGACACATGTAGAAATCAAGCTTTATCAGGAACCTGGACATATCTTAGCCCAGTCAAGTTGTCACATAAAACCAACCATCGCAGGGCCTAGAGAGGTGGCTCAGAGCACCGGTTGCTCTTTCAGAGGACCCAAATTCAACTCCCAGCCCCCACATCGGGTATCTCAGAACTGCCTGTCACTCCAAAGGCACTGGCATCCACACATGCACTTATGCACATATACACATAATTAAAATTGTTTAAAATCTTTTTAAAAATAACCATCATAAACACCTATCACGTGTGGTTAATGTGAAGATGAAATTGGTGAGGATATCTTATTAGCATTGTGTCTCTTCTAACAGGACCTCAATATAGGCAGAGGCACCTTAGTGGCTTCCCCCAGTCAGTCTGGCAACCTTAAGATCCACTGGGACTCAATCCCTTGCCCTTCGCTCTTCCGTTCTCACTGTTTTCCATCCCCTCCACATTACACTTGCCCAGGAGAAGGCATGTTGAATGGACGATCATTTCATTGCTCAACACAGACCTGTCTTAGAATCCTGGTAGGATTCATGTCCCTCTCAATTCAAGTGGCCTCCCCAGAAAGCAGTTGAGTAAATCAAATAAGAAAGTACAGAGAAAGGGCACAGAGCAGCACCCAAGGCACAGCCCTCCAAAGAGTAGACGCACTAAGTCTGTGGGGTGCTGAGTGTCATTCTGTACGCTGGGACCCACATCCATCAGCTCTTCCAGCAAGGGGCTCTTTCCATTCATCTTTGACCCTTCTCCAAATTAATAGGCACAGAGTGCACTGCAGTACTGATCCATTTACCTATGACAACAACAACAACAAAAGATGGTCCCCTTTAAAGCACACCTGGAAAGGGGTCCCATTTTCTTGGGAGATGCTGGAGGGCAAGGAGATGAAAGCAGGACAGAGGAGGGCAAGGCCAGGCCAGCAGGCCCGGGACCTGGGAGCCAACTGAAGAGCTTCTCCAGCCTTTGTTTTACTTGAAGCAAATCTCATTCCCTTAATCAAAGCGAGTACTACTTCTGCTAACTCGCCCTGGAGATATTAACTGTCTGCCAAGCATGGCAGGGTCCCACAGAAGTCAGTTCCCCATTAGAGCAGGAACTCCCCAGCAGTGCCCCCCAACAGGAATCGGTAGCTATTTATGCCCTCTCAGTTCTCCCTGCTGGTAGAAAGAATCATGGATTTGGGCCTCAGAATCTTGGATCTGAAATGAAATAATTCTGTCTTCTTCAACCCCAGAAATATGTCTTTGCTACAATTGTCCCAAGTATTAAGACAATTGCTTTTGTTGGTGCTTGCAACTCATTGAGCGCCCCCCCTCCCCCAGCCACCTGACCTATTAGAGTTGGAAAAATCTCAGGAAAAACAGAACAAAACTGGCTCGGCTTCTTCATTGTTCTGTTTGGAAAGTCTGAGATTGGTTTAAGGTCAGTGGCAGTGTATGTGGCTGAGTCAGAATGAGGTCTCAGGTCACCCCAAAGCCTCTTCTACAACTTAAACAGGAGACTCGGCCTCTGATCTGGAAGCAAGCACACCACAGAGTAGACACTGAGTCCATCCATTCCTCACTTAGCATTTATTCAGCACCTATTGTATGCAAGGTAGGTGCTGGTCAATTTCACAGCAGTTATTTCCTGGGGTTTTTCTTGTTCCGTTTTCACCCTTGCCAACACCAGCCCACATAGAAATGCTCAATAAATGTGGGTTTTTCTACCCCACCCAAGAAGCCGTACTGTGAAATGGAAAGAGAACAAGACAGGAAGTGAGTCTGAGCTCGTCAGTTTTGTCTTCACCTCCAGAAACACTAAGAACTACATTGAAGAATGGTTAAAGGTTTGAAGTTACTCTGTATGGAGGACTCAGTACCTATAGAAGTGCTTAACCAATTATAGAAGTTCCTGTCAGTCTGTTGTTACTGATCTTGTCACCGATATTCAAGGATCTGAAAAATCTCAATATCAACACACATGTATAAATAATTTAGAGCAAGGTATGACGGGTACAGCAGAAGGGAGCACTGCAGAGCTACAGACGCTCTATGTGACTCTAAGGGTGACTGTTATGTGTCAGACTGATGGAACACTTCTAAGAGCAGTTATCTTTGTGGTTGAGTGGAGCAGAAAGGATGAGCGGAAGGAGAAAGGGTGTTGAGAAAAGAGCAAGAATGTTATAATAAGGGAGTTAGAGCATGAAGCAGGGGTTCAATCAGGATGGTGGGAATATGGGGTTTTGGGGAAATGGAGGTTTAAGGATGTGGCAGAAGATAAATAGGGAAAATAGGTAGGGTCCAAACTGTGGAATTAGCAATGAGGAGGCAAAGTAATATTGTGTGCCACATGTCGGTAGGAGGGCTCAGTCTGAATACAATCGATTGGGCCAGGTGTTCTATATCCTTTGAAGGGTAAACTTCAGAGAACAAGGAGCTACTACAATAGATCAGGGAGAGTAAATCCCAAGACTGGGTAGGCCCTGCACACTGCTTCCTCCAAGCACAAGGGATGGGCATGAGACAGAAACAAAAAAAAAGTGGATAGGAGAAAGAGTCCCAAATGGGACGTGGGTACAACAGACTAACTGTGTAGTATAGAGAAGAGTGTGAGAATGGTGCTATCACAATGCAAGACATAAAGTAGTGCACATCAGTCAGAGACAGCGAAACTAGAGGATGGGAGAACCGCCCGACAGAGAGCTACGGAGGGCTGCTGTGCAGGGGCAGTATGGTGGAAAGAAAGATGCCATGCCCATGCCAAGGATGCCAGAAGGAGAGTGGCGGAGAGAGGAAGTCTGGGTGGGGCCAGCAGCTATGGAGACAGGAAGACATGAACACACAATAGCAATTACATTGGAGAGGAGGAGATTTTAATGTATTATTTGGTACCCCACACTCATTCCAAAGACTTCTATGGAGCACCTACTCTTTACCAGACAGCAAGATGACACTTCTTAACTTGTACCAGATTTATCGTAAGTCAAAAACAAGGCCACCTGTGAAGGGGAAATTGGTTATAGAGTTCTTAAGAACTTGTTTAAAATGCCAGTTTCCTTGCACCTGTGGTAGTTGTAATGACAATGGTTCCCATAGGCTCATATATTTGAATACTTGGTCCCCAATTGGAACTGTTTGAGAAGGATTAGGAGGTGTGGCTTTGTTAGAGGAGGTGTGTCACTGGGGGTCAATTCTAAGGTCTCAAAAGTCTCCTGCTATCCCCAGTGCCTTTCTGCTTTCTGCTATCAGTTTAGAGATGTGAGCTCTTAGGTGGTCCTTATAACATGACTTTGCTCTACCATCATGGAAGCTCTGTGCCATGGATGTCTGGTTTTGGTCCCTAGTACCTGGCACAGAGCTCCAAAAGCTCTTGGAGATTTCCTTGATTTGTTATTCCATACAAATCTCTCTCGACCACGCAAGTTTATTTAGACTAATGATTTAGCTGATTTCGAGAGTGAGGCTGCCATGTCAGAAAGACCAAGGATGGGATTAGAGTTGGCACTCGGCCCCAACCTCCAACCTCTGGGGACGGGAGAGGAATTGAAGACTGAGTTCAATCTCAAGGCCCCTGATTAAGTGAGCTTTGTCCAGATAATGAAACACGCAGGAAAATTCTGAACACCCAAGCAGAGCACATTGATGTGCTCGAAGGGCAACACGCTCAGAGTGCATGAACAACCCTGGAGTGGCTACACCAGTCTCCAGCCCATTTGGCAGCTCCTGCGTTATATTCTCTGTAACAAAACCATTATCATGTGCACGTGTTTTCAATAAATTTTGTGAGTTTTTCTTTACAAAAATGATTGAGTAAGGTATGTTGGCATGCCTTTAATCTCAGCACTTGGGTGGCAAAGGCAGGCACATCTCTGTGAGTTCAAAAATACCCAGATCTATAGAGAGAGTGAGTTCCAGGATAGCCAGAGCTACATAATGAGAGCCTATCAAAATAAGAGAAAAAAAAGTAAGATAGAAATACCAGTAGGCTGGTGCTAAGGTGTAGGAAGTGGTACCCAAAACATGATACATTGGCATGCTATGGAGTTTAAGCTGAAGGAAACTGAAAAAACTATAGAAGCATAGAGTTCTCTCTGACCTGCCATCTTGCCCCTGAAGAGGACACAGAGACCAGAGCACCCTTCACCTTGGCAGAGGTCCTAAGCACAGGCATGCATTTAACACTTCCCTCACACCTTGACAGAATACCTGGTCAAAGCAAAAGAAGCACGGTTTATTTTGGCTCATGGTTTCAGAACGCAGCCCATCATGAGGACAGTCAGGTGACAGGAGTGAGAGGCAGCTGGCCACACCGCCATCAGGGGCAGAGAGCGATGGATAGATGTACTTGGCTCATTTCTCCTTCTTATTCCATCTAGAACCCCAGCTTTTAGGATGGTGCTGCCTATATTTGGGGTTGGTCCTTCCCTCTTCAGTTAAGCCTTTCTGAAAGCATCCTCAAAAACACACTCAGAGGTGTTTCCATGGTGATTCTAAATCTAGACAGGGATGTTTCAAGGAAGCTCAGCTCTCACCAGGCCCTGGGGAGGCCTTGCTTTGACCTTGTATCTCACTCCTCCCCTGAAGGGCTTCAAGCAGCAGGTGTCCTGCTCTCCATTCAGATGGAAGAGGCCACACCAAGAGGAAGTTAAATAGCCAGGCGTCCACCCTGGTTACCATGGTTACACCCATCCACCCTCTACGGACACTTTCATACAACTGCCCACAAATATATACCCTTTCCCTGAAGGATCTGGGCCTCTGTTTCTCAGAGTCCCTGTGGCATGCAGATCTGTGTCCTGGGGACTGAACCCCAGCACTTCACTCACTCACACTGCACACATGATGCTCTATGACTAACCAGTTCCCTTAGAGCTTGTAAAAAGAACTTTTTTAAGGCGTGCTTATTTTGTTATAAGACTTTCAAAAAAGATACTGCCTTTTCTGTCCTGTATTAGCATGTTGGCCAGCTTTCCTCATCTGAAACACAATACCCCAAATAAACAACATCTGGAAGACCAGGTCTGTTTTGGCTCATAGCCTCGGGAGGTTCTATTCATGATCACTTGGCCCTGTTGCTCTGGGGCTGTGGTGGAGCAGTTTACCACAGTCGGAGTGTGTGGCAGTCGGGAAGAGAGGTCCCTGTGGCTGGAGTCCCCATAGCCTCATTGAGGGTGTGCTCCCAAGGACCTAACTTCTTTCCAACCACTAGGCTCTACCTCTTCAAAGCTCCCCCACTTCTGGGATGAAACCTTTAACATGCAGGGCCTTTGGGGAAACGTTCCAGATCCAAAATGTAGCAACTCGAGGGCACATTTGTATCTGATATGTGGTTAGAGTCTTCTTCTGGTGATCTTCCTTAACTTCTACAACCTGATGTTAAATCTAAATGACATGTCAGGACAGAACTGCAGGGCAGAACCTTAGGCTGGAGCCCACACCGTGGGCAGAACACGAGAGCCGTAGTCCCCTATCAGCACATCGCAAACCCATACATTGTGCCTGAACATTACAGCCAGGGAGACTGAGGCACAACATGGAGAGGGTAATGGACAGACTTCCTCACCACAGCAGGAATCCAGTCTCAGGTTGTACCCTTCCTTCCCTCTAGTGCACAGATGCCTAATGATCAATCATGTCCCAAAGTAGTGGTAAAACCAAGAAACTGGGGGTGGGGTGAAGGGTAACACCTGCTTTAGGGGTCTCCTCAGTGACCCTTCCCCCCACACCAGCTGCCAGGCAGAAATACCAAGTAGCTGAGGATCCCAGACCTTTAAAGTTTAAATTACGCCTTTCTGATTGTGTGCATCTGTGTAACCCTCCAAGATTTGTAATTGTGACGGCCGGGGAAAATTACAGGTGACTTGAAGCAATTTAATGATAATAAAAATAAAATAAAAACAGTAAACAGTGCTGCTGCTGCCTCTAATTTCCCAGCTTCTTTATCATATAAATGCCTCCTATTCTTTTCCCTGCAGACGATTAATGAATCTGCAGTTGCCACTGGATGCAACGCTCACTTCTTAATTCTCTCTGCTGCTGCCTGTCCAGGCTACAGCAGCTCTCCCAGGACCAGCCAGATCTCAGAAGCATCCCACCTCAAGATGCACCCACCTTCCCCTCCTGCACAAAGCAGGCCCCTGCCCCAGTGGCCCAGAGCTAGCTCCTCCAGCCAAGTTTCTCCAGGAGCCCTGCTGATTTGAGCAACCACAAATTGACCTTCTCTCTGGGTGTCTCCTTGCCTCCCTCCCAGTGTTAATATGCGCTTTAAAGAGCTGCAAACTCAACAAGTCTCCATTTATGCAGGTTAATTCTGAGGCAGCCAAGCTGTAATCAAGTGACCTTTACCCACTTCCCTGCTAATTGTGATGGGCAGCTCCATTTTCCAGCTCCCTCCTCATCCCCCCTTGCTCTAAATTGGAAATCTATCAATTTTCAGGGCAAATGGAAAATAAAGACATAGGAGCACACGTAAAACACTCTCACAGGCATTATACACCAACCCACCACACAGTTGTTCAGACCCAAGCCATACTGAGCTATTCTTTTAAAATCCTAGTCTCCTCAATCTTAGAACAATGCTATAACAGGAGCCGATGCCAAAAGAAAATAGAGATCCTGAAAGAGAAGCCTTCCTTCACAATTTTATTTTTTTTGCTTTACCGATGTAGATACAATAATAATAAATCTAAAAACAACGCTCAAAAAAAGCTCATTTAATTTTCTTGTCATTTGTATGACATGAAAACTGTGACTACCCTCAAAGCTGCAAGAGAGTCTGGAACACACTGAAGAATGCTCACATAGAGGGAGGCAGGATGAGAATTCAAACCTGGGCTATCTGATTCCAAAGCCACATCTAGCCCTGTGACCAGCAGTCAGCTCTGAAACCTACCACACCATCACACTTTAATTTCCTTGTCTACAAAGTGCAGACAGTATGATCTACCTCACTGAGCTCCTGGGGCATGTGATCAGTGCTAAGGACACTCTGAGAGTTGTATATCATTGTTAACACCTCACTATTAGAATTATTCTTAATTCCTTGTACAAATATTTCGTGATTGCCTGTTATGTAGCAGACCCACTCCTGACTTGAGGGGGCAACAGTGACCATAAAAGATAAATAGTTTTGCCTCCAGGATATATGCACTCAAATGAAGGAGATGGACAAGAAGCAATAGGTTATACAATATGTCAGATGCAACAACGTTACAGAGGGAACATTGTTACTTACAAGAGATGGATCTATGGGGAGAAGTGGTGAGGGCTGCAGTTTTACATTGTTGGTCAGAGAAAGTCTTGGGGAAGACAGGAATCCTTGGGGAAAGAGCTAAGGAGGAAAAGGGCTGAGCAAAGCCCTCATCCTGGAAAAGAACATTCTAAGCTGTCGAAATAGCACATACAAAGACAGAGGCAGAAGCAACAAAAAGGAAGATGGAAGTGAGGGAGGAAGCTGAGTGGACATAGTACAGATATATGGCCATCTCATTCCTTGCTTGTTACACATGCCATAGGAATCTCCATAGGAAGCCATGGAGAGCCATGGGGGTGTGAACAGAGCAGCAATGCTACCCAGCTGTGGTTATTGTCACAGTGGTTTCTACAGGGAGGTCAGAACAGGGCAGAGAGACCATCATGAGGCCAGTGTGACTAACACAGATGATGGAAGACTGTAGGTGCTGCCGGTTTCTCTGGTGGTGTGTAACAAGCAGAGCAAAGCCTAGTGGCACACACCAATAATCCAGATGGAGAGCAGGATCATGAGATCAAGGCCAGCTTGTGCTATACAATGAATTTGAGAGTAGCTTAGATAATTTAGGGAGACCTTGTCTTAAAATTAAAACAAAGGCTGGACCGATTGGTGGGTGTGTGGGGTGGGGCCAGGAGGGGCAGATGCTGTTATGAACAAGCAAAAAAAAAAAGTAGAGCATTATAAGACTCTAACTTAAATCCCCAACACCTCAGAGAAAGAGGAGGTCTCACTGATGACCCCAAAGTTTTATTCCTGAACAGGTGAAAGACTAGAGTCTCAATTGTCACAATGGGCTGGAGTGGTAGGAGCAGACATTGACTCGTGTCTCCTAAAAAGGACGCATGTTGATGAACTAGGAGAGGAGAAGTTCTTGAGTCAAGGAAATGTTGGGAGAAGAAAAGAGTCATCCGTTTGTCTAATGCTCACCGTGAACAAAGTTAGATGGAGAACTGACTGCTGAATTAAATGATTTAGAGCCCACCACTCACCCTGACACCAGCAGTTTCGGAGACTAGAGGAAGCATGATTGGAAGAGGTTGAAGAAGGGAGAATCAAGAGGAATTGGGTATACAGCTGTAGACAATTCTTCTAAGAGTTATTGCTAACAGGAGATGTGGCGTGAGGAGAGAGCGTCATCGAATATGGGAGAAATCACACTATGACCTGCACAGGAAGAGAAGACAAACTGGCTGTCCTCTACCTTAAGACGATTGGCCGACTCTAAGGAGGGCCTTCAGACACTGGCAAGTCGTACGTGTTACATATTTACTCAAAAGTAATTATAACAAAAAGTTATTTTTATATTACTTTTTTTCTAGTACACAAAATAATTAGTTTCGCTGTGACATTCTACATACATACATATCATTATGCCTTGCTCATATTCAGCCCCTCACTACCCTTCCCCATCCCTCTCTTTCATACCCCCCCACACACTTAAATCTGAATTCTGCATGAGAGAACATATTTTGTCATCTCCCATTACCCTGTTATTCCTCCTCCCTTTAGACCCCCATCTTTCCCTCTCATTTCCCCCTTCTATTTTTGTATAGCATATGTAACTAATTCCTGTACATAAGAGAAAAATGTGATATTAGGCTTATTTCACTTAACTTGATGATCTCCAGTTCCATCCATTTTCTGGCAATGACATATAATATTATTTTTATGGTTGAAAAAACCCCCATCATGTATATACCCCATATTTTGTATCCATTTATCTGTCAATGAGCCTCTAAGCTGCTCCCCTATCTTAGCTGTTTTGAGTAGTGCATCTGATATATATTGGCTTAGCTTCCATTGGGTGCGTGCCCAGGATCACTCGATAGACCTATCTAGTTTTCTGAGGATCCCCCACACTGACTTACAGAATATAAACATCAGTTTATACTGCAAGAAGTTTTATTATTGCTTTGCCTGACCTTTGTCAGAGAGAGACAGGAAGGATCACATGTAGCTTCTCCGAGTAGGCTTCCAAGCTCCCAGTGATGTGGGAAAGAAAACTTCTGTCCAACTTGTGGCCAGGTCTTCACCTGCTAAGTGACTGATCTTAGTAGGGGCTGTAGCTAAGAGTGGGTTTGCTTAGAGCTTACTGCACGCTGGGCATCCCCTGGAGTCTGGAAAAATCAATGTGCTACCAGCAGGCGTTACCTAGCAGATCTCAGGAACCAGATTCTGCAGCCTTCTCTTGGCATAAAAGTCCATTTGTTCCTCAAGGCACCTTGGTAAGGGTAGCAGCGAGACTACCATACCACATGGAGGGAAACCAGTTTAAAGAAAATATCAGTGTCTTCCTTGGGACCTCCTGCCTGCCCCCCACCTTCTCCTCCCAGCTACAAGGCACCACTTTTGAATGTGCAGGACGTGCAGCTCCACGGCACATGGCTGCATGCCACGCAGATGCCACCACCTGGAATTGTGCAGTGCACAACCTGTACGCTTAGAGTCCCTGCTTGCTTGGTGCCAAAGTCCGTTTTTACCCACCTGTATTACCAAGTCTGGTAATCATAGTCTTTTAAGTAAGCGCTCCATAGGGTCAGGAGAGGTTTCCTCCTTGTATCCACGGAGAGTCAGCACACCGCCCGGCACATAGCAGGTGCACAGTAAGTGGCTGCAAGATGAAAGGCTATCGAAGACGAGCATGAATGAGCTCATCAGCTCCTGCATCACCGTGTCTACAGAGGCGCCACTTGAAGCCTGAAATAGGTGGTGGGAAACAAATGAAAGGAAGAGCTACTGCTTTGCACAGCTGGCTGCCAGCTCACAAAACTCATTAACCCAAGAGGTGGCATCGAAGCAAATACGAATGGGCCCAGGTGTGTCTAGGAAAGTGTGAGATTCCTGCACTGTAGCTTATGGGGAGAGAGCGCAGCCATCGTCTGGGACTCTCTGGAGCACCCATGGACTCCAGCCAGGGCACGGGGAGGAACATACGGTGTTATCTCTTCAAGTCGGTTTCCTTCGGTGTAAAGTGGAGCTCCAGTTACCTATCCATTGTCTGTGTTGCAATCATTAACTCTAATAACACATGTGGAACCTTAGCATAGATCTGGCATAGTGTTGATGCGCAAAAAAAGATAGCGCTCCCTAGAAACATCAACAAGATTATTAATGAGTGAAATTAAGTTTACATTTCACTTGTAAAATAGTTCAGAAAATTTGCATCTTATACCAAGAAACCAGGTCTAATGATTCCTTATTTAGACACCTACATGAGGAAAACTTTTTTTTTTTTAAAAAAAAAATGCCTTTTGGCTTTGAAAATTTCACAGAATAGAACAGTTTGAGTGTGTGTCTTCCTCGCGATGTTCAGCCTGGGCTACCAGAACAAAGAAGCGGCCTTATGATAGTCTCGAGTCTCCAGCATGGCCCAGCTTGCAGCATTTCTACCAGAAATTTCCAAAGGCCAGAGTGTGTCAGGTCCTAATGAAATACTCACACACGACTTCTGCAGTCTACAGACTATGGCTAGATTGTGATAGATGAACAGCATGAAAATGGAGTCGTATTGTGAGAAGCCAGAACTCAGAGAAAACCATCCCCAAATGTCCAGCTTAGTCTTGTTTAAAACCATTTTTCTTATAAACCTTAGAGGCCTGACCTCCCTTGTACAACTTGAAGGTCATAGTTCTTCTGTGAAAAGATGTGTCTTTTCTGCACCCACAGACTTCAAAGGGAGAAGAAGAGAAAGAAGGAGGGAGGCAGAGGGGGAGAGGGAGTGGGAAGGGAAAGGGAGATGATGGAGAGAGAGAGGAAAGGGGGTGGGAAGGGGGAGAGAAGGAGAGAGGAAGAGAAGAGGAAGGAAAATGAGGCCGATGGGGGAAGGAGAGCTGGGGAAAAGAGAGGACAGAGGATAGAAAAGTAAGGGGTGAGATATGCAAGGGAAGGAGGAAGGGAGGGAGGGAGGATGGGAGAATGCTGGGAAGATAGATGGAGGCTGTGTGGATGGATGATGGACAGATGGCAGGCTGAAGCACTGTGATATGATTAACATTCTAACAGGCTCGAAAATGACATTCAGTTCCAAAGTCAGCGCCACCATCATAGGACACTGTGACACTGAGGACTCTATCTCTCTGGGCCTTGCTCCCTACTGTAGTGCAATCACAGCTAAAGCTTATGGAACTGGCCTCCTAAGACTTCCTGTAAGCTTTAAGAGAATGAACACAGAATGCTTGTTTATTCTGGAGCAAAGGTTTGCTGAGCCCCTACTGCATTTCAGGTGCTGGTCTAAGCACTGAGACTGGTTGAGAAAACATGGAAATCTCCACTCTCATAGAATTTATGTTCAGACTGCAAGTGTGGATGAAGCCCTGACCTTCGGTGTTTTTAACGGGGGAGCACTGACAACTTAAAGTAGCAGTGATCGTCATATGGAGAAGATCATTTGAAAAATAAGACAGGGGTAAGGAAGTGAGCCATGGGTTTTGGGGAGGGTGAGCTAAGGGCATTCAAAAGGGAAGAAATGACCAATGCAAAGGGCCTGGGGCAGAAACATGCCCAATGTGTTCACAGTACAGAGGAGCACAATCTTTCCCCAGAAGAGAACATTGAAAGTGCTCCTTGAGGGATGACTCCTTCATAGCCATCATGTAGCCTCTTCTAGGCCAGAGGCATGAAACACTGTCCCCAGAGCCAGTGGAATCTCCAAGTCTCATAGCAAGCCTAACATGACACCTCCCCCCCATCTTACTCCCCATCTAGTATCCTTCTCTTCCTCTTCCTTCTCTCCTTCCTCCATGTTCCTTCCCTTCCTCCTCTCCTCCACTTCATCTTTCTCCACCTCCTTTTACCTTCTCTGCTTCCTCTTCCTTCCTCCACCCTTTATCTTTATTAACATCATCACTGTCAGCAACAGTGTCGATCAATCGACCACTCACAGCTGTGATGGGATCTTAGCATCAGCTGCCTCACTCTGCAGAATAACTGTATGAGTCAGGTGCTACTACCATTCAACAGAGAAAGAACCCAGAGGGTGTGATAAACTGCCCAGGACCATATACTGGCACATGGCACAGCAGGGGTAAGCCTGTTGTAGTCTGACTTCCCAGCCACTGTCTTTCCTGTTTGCAACTGCTTTCCCCCACCCCCCTGGAAGCCATTGTCCTTCTTTATTCTACTTGTCTGAAAATGTGGTCAACAGAATGCTGATGAGGAATAATAAAAAGGCAGAGTAGAAAGGACAGGAAGCCAAGCATGAGGTTGGCCATGTGTTGGACCATGATCCAAACTGGGTACTGATGCTCATCCAAGTGTAAGCATGAGCAAATATATGGACAATAGATAGATAGATAGATAGATAGATAGATAGATAGATAGATAGATAGATAGATAGATAGATAGATAGATAGATAGATTATAGGTAATTATTTATAGTTGAGGGTAGATCATAAATATATTATAGATATATAGATTCTAGATAGATTAATTGGTTGATGACAGATGCATAGATGATTGATACAAAGATAAATGGTTGAGATATATAGATGATACATATATCTGTGTATGTATAATATACACAGATAGATGAGGGATACATAGAAAATTAATAGATAAGTAGATAGAAGATAAATAGATGGTAGACAACTGATAGGTATATGATTGACAGATAAATATGGGACAAATAGAAGAAAGGCATATGGTAGATTGAAGATGGATTGACAGTACATTTAGTGTGAGTATAAATGTTGATCTGGCAGTGACCACGATCACCATGATGGAGAGAGAGGACAGTCAGATGGGTAGCATGGCAGAGCCTAGCTTTGTCTCTCATCATCTTACAGATTCTGAAAGACCATCATTGTCTCATACTTCTCTTTTCTCATGTGGAAAATGAAGGTGAGCACCTCAAGGGATTGTTACAGAAATTAAATATGCTCATATAGTGTAATAGGAGAAATCAACATTCTAGATTATAAAACATGTGTATACAACCACCTGATCCTCAGACCAGACATGACCATTTACTGTCCAGAGTCTTAGGATAAGGCTGAACTATGGCTGGACGTGTGGCACATAACCATAATCTCAGCACAGAAGGATCAGGAGTTCAAGGTCATCCCAGGCTGCTTACTAAGTTCCACACCATCTGGGCCATATGAGACAAGAAAGAAAGGGTTGATCAGACAGTTCCCTACCTTCCCTCAAAGGAAAATGGACACCTTGGAAGCCTGAAGTCTACCTTTGGAATTAAGGCAAGGCATGCCCGTGGTTCTGATGGCAACTCTAAACTCCCCATGCATACAAGCAGCCCTGGCTTCTTCCCCCATTTGAGCAAGAAAAGGCTTCTGGACTTTCAGCCTCAATGTTGAGGATACTGCACTGTTCCCATGGGGTCTGCAGGGCCTCAAGGGAGTGCCTTGCAAGCATTCCGTGTGTCTGGGGGCTGCTTTAGAGCTGAGCTTCTACACGGTATCCTCTGGTGAGGGACTCTTGCTTCCTTCATAAAGAGTGTGGAGAAACGGGACGGAGAAAGCATCCCCTTTACAGAGAGCAAGGGCTGTGTTGTGACACCCACCACTGACTGGCTCCCCACGCGTGACCCTCTGCCTGGCTCACAGCAGATAGGCAACTTTATTTTCTTTTTTAAAGCACCAATGAATCTGTATTATTTCTATTTGTGTGTGTGAGTGTGTGTTATGTGATTTATGCATGCTCATACACACACACACACACACACACACACACACACACACATATGCATGAGGCCCAAGGAGATCAAAAGAAGATATCAGATCCTCTGTGAGCCTCCCAATGTGTGTGCTGGGAACTTAACTCCAGTCCTCTGCAAAAGTAGCAAGCGTTCTCAACTGCTGAGCCATCTATCAAGCCCCAGCCTGGCAGTTTCCATGGAAGAAAGGGAGAAAGATGCCACAGAAGGAAGGATGGCCATGCTGCACTTCCCATAAATATGAAACCTTGATTTCTTCACCCAGCCAAACAAGTTAGTCACCCTCTTAGGTAAGTGGCACTGATGCCTTGGTCAAAAGTAGTATGGGGGTTCACCCAAGGAAAGGGGCTGTGCTGCACCTCCTCACGCTAGCCATCAGACCAGCCCTTCCTCAGGGTAGCCCCACATTCCCAGGCGTTCCTCTAGAAACCCACCCCCGTGAAGTATAAGTAGAGCAAACTGCCTTATAGTGGGAGACTCCATCTGTTAATTGGCAAATAAATCAGCCCCGTCTCGCCAATTAAGAAAAGGAATCTTGGCCTGCAAATGGTGGCTTATTCTTCTCAGTGATAATGAAAGGTGTTTGTCACAGGCCTTGAGGTGACAATGCTGCCTCCCTTTGCGTACAGTGCCTCTCTCCCTCCCTCCCTCTCTCTGTCTCTCTCTCTCTCTGGCTGCAAGTATGTTGGGGGAGGGGTCCTCACCTTCCACAGATCCTCCTATTCTTTCCTCCAACCCCCCTATTCTGTCATCTGCATCCCATGCCTTAGAAGAGGACAGTCCATGAGCCCTTAAACCAGGAGGAAAAGCTGCATGGCTTTACTAGGGGATGATCCAGGGACCGCTTCCATTGAACATTTTGCATAGAGAATCATGTGAAAGACAGATCCTGAAGCCCTACCCTTGGATCTGGATCTCAGAGAGTAGAATCAAAATGCCATAACTTCAGCCTCCTCCCTAAGAGATGTGTACCAGCCTCCCAACCACTAGGGCAAACACCCTGTCCATCTGTCCTTCCTTCTTTTCAGAAATTAATTTTTTTTTTAATTTTTATTTTGCGTCTCTGGATAGTTTGCCTGTATGTGTGGCTTTGTGCCTGTGTGTACAATACTCAGAGAGGCCAGAAGAGGGCACTGAGTTGAATGTGAATTTCATTTTGCAGGTAAAGAGGCTAAGGTCCAGGCTGCAGGTTGAATTTTATGTTCTGCTCCTTGCCATATATGATGAAGTCCTCATCCCCTGTGTCAGGGGCACAATGGTCCTTGCGCCCACAGAGCACCAGGGAACCAGGAATATTAACATACAGGGGCCTCTCCTCGTAGAGTAATTATCCATTTTCCACTCAGAGGGCTGGAACTGAATATTGTTAACAACCTGCTGACCTTTTTTGCTATCTATAGGGGCAGGCCTCTCCCTGATTCTCTGGAATGTTTATCCCAGACTTGCCCCCTCCCCAGATCATTATTTTTAGCTCCCAGTTAGTAGAACCCATCCTTGGGGAGAAGGGGGGAATGTCACATGCACTTTAAAGCCTGCTGACTTTCTATGCCTTATTGGCCAGAGAGCACACTAGATTCTAGGCTTTTTAGCTCTGGAACCCTCCCTCGTGGTCACACGTACTTTGTAAAGGAGTGGCTATGTTTGCACACCTTAAGCTTTATTGTGCACCTGGAATTGCCTGGAAACTTCTCTCCAGATCGTACTGTGTTTTAAATATGCCGATAATGAGCCTCCTGGTGCGAGCCTCCCCATCCAGGTTGACAAAGTCAATCTGAACTGAGTTGTCAATCTCACCTCTTTGGGTTTTGCTTTCCTGACTGCAGGGCTCCCCTTATTCCTGTGCCTCAGAATGTGACCTTACTTAAAAGCTCTGGAAAGAGGTCATCAAATTAAATGGGGTCACTAAGATGATACTTAGCCATTATGACTGGTTTTCTAATAAAAAGGGACACTTGGGCCCAGAGACAAGCATGCACAGAGAGAGGGCAATGTGAAGGGACCCAGGCCATAGAATGATTAAAGTTATACAATGCCACAAACCAGGGGGATGCCTGGGGTACCCAAAGTTGAAAGGAGCAAAGAAGGCTCCCCTTGTCTTGCCCCTTTGAGAATTCAGGTAGAACTCCTACCAGGACCTTGACCTCAGAAACTGACCCTCCAGAGCTGTGGAATATGTATTTCTGTTGGTCTAAGTCACCCAGGTTGTGGCTCCTTGCTATTATAGTCCCCAAGAACAGACTTTAAAAAGAACCATGACTTCGTCAAGGTCATACAGCTAGATGGCAAAGGTCAAACATGGGCTCCCAACTCCCTCCTGTGTCCCATTCATCCCGCTACACTGCCACATGGGGTAAGCCTGTGTTCCGTTTGTATATGATAGGCCAGGCAAGTGACCACTGTGCAGGAACCAGAAGACTGAATGCAGGAACCACGTGAAGTTTCCATGCATTGATAGCCTCTTACCCTGTCGGAGCCCAGGTATCAGTCAGAAAATACACCAGGGCCCTTTCCTTCGGTCCGTTTCAGAAAGGCAATCTGTGGCAGGGCTCTTGGGCTGACCAACAAAGCCAGCATTTGTGGGGAACCTGGAATCCAAAAGTCTCCCTGTTTGACGCCTCCAGGAGACAAGCTCTAAGGTGAGAGCCACTGGAGGTGTACTGGGCTGGGCCAAGGCAACCCCCTGCTTGTCGCCAACACCCACCAGCATCTCCTCATTCCCACAGGATGTAGGCTGCCTCACAACAGCCACGAATCATCTCCCAAGCCTCGGGTCCAAAGGCTAGATAAGGCGAGAGAGGGATCCTGGCAACAGGGCTGGGAATCCCATAGGACTTGGGAATTCTGCACTCAGAAGCAAAGTGAGATTCCTTAGAGCTCTCTTTTTCCTTCACTCATTGAAAAGGGACACGTAATACCTTAGCTATCCAGAAACACTACCAGGCAAAGGCTAAGGGCTAAGGGCTTTTTAGGATCCCCTTCAACCCCGACAGGCCAGTACAAGAGACAATGCCATCCATTGGAGATCTCCGCCATCAGCCCTGAGGAGAAAGGAGTCATTGTTGTCTCAAACAGTCCTACCACATGGAAACTCATGCTCCCGTGAGTGACATCTCCACAAGAAAGTCATTTGCAATGAGAGGGGAGAGAGAGAAGAGGGAAAGGAAGCAATCAAATTAATTCTAATGACATTGATAAGGAGATCTGGAAGCCCAGCCAATCATTCCATTAAACTAATGACTTTGGGTCCTTTCTGTCATCACCTAGGGTCACTTCCCCCTCCCTCACTGTGTCTCATGAGTGCTGACAACAGCAACTGAGCTGGGAAACAAGAAGGTCAGTGGGGCTGAGACTGATGTCACAGAGGGGAGACCCTCTGTCCTCCCACCAGGCCGTAATGCTCAGTGGTTGGTCCTTTCGTTGGGAGAGCAGTGAGTTCTGCTATGACTCCACTGGCAGCAGACACAGATAAGGAGGCAAGGCCTGTGCTTCTACATCCTGCTCTCTCAGATGGTCCCACATAGCTCCATCCACATGAACAATCACCTCCTACTGTCCCTATGAGCTGGACAGAGTGGGAGCCCCGCTAGACACACACAGCTGTGGGGGCAGCTTCCTGGGAACTCAGGGTGGTGAGAAGATACGTGATTCATTTCACATAGACGCTCCAGGACTAAACCCACGTGCCCCGTTCTGTTTGTGTGAGTGTTGGTTTCTATTTTATTACAGTAAGATTCACATATGCTGAAATCAATCATTTCAAATGAAGAATTCAGTGATATTTAGCACATTTACAATGTTGCCCAACCACCTCCTCAGTCTAGTTCAAAACATTTTCATCAGCAGCAAGAGGAAATTCCATATCCACTCAAGTTATCTCCCCCGACTCCTCCTTCCTCCCAGTCCTTAGCAACTGTCAGTCACTGTCTGTCTTTGTGGGTTTACCTACTCTAGGCATCACCATATGACTGTATGAACTTCGTGCTTGACTTCTTCACTTTTCATAATGTTTCCAAGGTCCATCCACATTGTACTGTGAACCAGCTCGTCATTCCTTCATAAGGCTGAATCATATTGCATACACTTGCAGACACACATACATCACAGTTGGTTTATGAACACAAGCACTAAATTCGCATTTCAGGTAGTGGGCATGGTGGCACATACCTCATACAAGCACCTGAGAGACAGACTACTCATGAGGTCATAGTCAGCCTGAGCTTCATAGCAAGTTCAAGGCCAGCTTAAGCTGTGTAGCAAGACCCCGTCTCAAAACCCAAGGGCTTGAAGATAGCTCAGTGGTAGAGCATTTGCACAGCACACATAGGCTCTAGGTGTAACTGCACAGCACTTGCACAGCACACATAGGCTCTAGGTGTAACTGCACAGCACTTGCACAGCACACATAGGCTCTAGGTGTAACTGCCAACAACAGAAAACAGATAAACTACATTTGAAATGACTCAAAATCAGCTTCTTACATCGGTTTGCCAGACTTTGCTTCCCTTCTCTGATTCTTCTTCCCAGGTCGAACTCAGCCCATCTCCCACACATGCTGTACTCAACACAGCTCCCAGACAACGTCCTTTGTTGTCCTGAGCAGTGACGAACCCTTTCTCCCATCGGGCATCAGGCTGTCCTCAAGTAAGATAAAGATGTTTGATAAACAAACCGGATCTATTTCGACACTGGTTTCAGTTTATCAATTCCAAACTCACAAATTCTGGAGAATTTGGATAGAGCCCCTCAGTGTGAGCTCTCCTCTAGCATCTGGTACATTCAGTCTATGGGACGGAGAGGCAGAACACACGAGAGTGAATCCTCTAAGTCCTAGGGAGAATCCATCTCCTAAACTGAAGGGCTCCATCCCAGGAGGTGGAACCTTTTCTAGTCCATCCTCTCCGGTACCTGCTCCATGCCAGGCATGACATGCCCAGGGGGAGACAAAGATCGCTAGACGTTGCCTGAGAAATGAGATGCAAGACACAAGCAGGGACGGCAATAAGATGGGCAGACAGATTCTGAGTCATCCCAGGGTCCGGGAATACAGAGGACAGCTGTCTTCGGACAGAACAGGGGAGGGGAGGTTGCTCAGAAGACATCGCCTTTGAGGTTGGAGTGGGGTGAGTAATGCCTGGCCAAAGGGGAGAAGGGCTTCCTTAGACAGACAGAAACACCGAGGTGCGGTCTGTACTCCTCCTGCTGAGTCCACAGTGGGATACTTGGAGAGAGTGTGAAAGGAAAGGCAGGGTCAGAGAAGGTTGGTCACAAAAGGGCTTGTGACACCAGTCCTAAGGCATTTACAGGTTTGGGACCTGAGGAGAAGCAGAAGGGGTTGGGAGAATGAAGGCTGGGGGCAGAGAAGCCAAGCCTGTGACAGAGGCCTTGACCTCAGGCCCAGCTAATTCCTATGAAAGACAGTCCCCCAGGGCCGGCATCTCACTGGAAGGTAGTGAGTATCCCAATGGCATTCATGAGATTACTAAATGAACAGGGATGAACAGGGAGCTAATGGGGTCTAGAAGGCTAGGGCTCGCACACCACCCCTACCTTAGCACCATGCTGGTCTGGACTTGACTCGGAGCAGGAGGGGTCTCCTGGCTACAGGCTGCAGTCCCGGATGCTCTCTGCCTCCGGTGCCTGTTCATCCCATCTCCTCCCAGACACAGTGGCTGCTGCCCCAGCAGGGTCCCACCAAGCCCATACCTCCTCCCTGGGCTGCCACTTGTCAGCACCAGGCAAGAGAGATGCCAGCTTTGTCCCCACTCTGAAAGCCCATTCGGGGCTCTGGAAGATGAATTATGTTTCATTTATATCAAAGAAGCAATCTTGGAGCCCATTTGTGATCAAATTTGCTGTCAGAGAAACTTTGCTTTATCGCATTACATCTGATATCTCTTGGCTTCTTGTCCTTGAGACTATTAAAGTTTAATGTCAAATTCAAGATGAAATGAAATCTTTGCTGTATCATCTCATCAGGGTCTGAGCATTCCCCCTTCCATCTAAAATTTTTTGACAACTAATTACAAGGGGGGTGGGAGAGAGACCTGCTCCCCTCTCATTTCCTAAAAATGCCATCATTTGAAGGGGTCGCCAGTGAGCAAGCATCATGGCTTTTTGAGAAGAGAACAAAGAGAGGTACTTGTCTCCACTCAGTTCATCTCCTCCGTCCCTTCACCCCAGACTCACATCCCCTGGACTAATGACATCAGTTTTCATTCCTAGCCAAACAGAGCATTCCTGCGAGGAGATACAGCATAAGGATGTAAGAGAAAGCACACAGGATCGGGAAACCGACGAGAGCTTAACTCAACCTCTGCCTGCTACATGACTGGGAGAGTTCACTGCTCACTTGGAGCTTTCCATTTCCTCCACTGTTAAACTGCTGTTGCACTAGAATCGCACGGCCTAGGGGGCCTAGGGTGGAAGAGGGAAGGTGAAAGATTGCAGCGAACAGAAGCAGACATTCCCAACGGACATCCAACTGAAAGACTTGAAACACACCTCAAGATCTTGTCTGAAGGTCTAAGTTACCATCAGAAGCAACTGATTGCCAAGAACTGTAGTTGTCTCCAGGAAAAATACCCCATGAACACAGACTTCAGACTAGAACTATGCTTTCCTCTGCGGAAGAGTCAGTGTTTTGATGGAAACCCACCCAGACAGCAAAGGATTGTGGGAAGACCCAACAACTCACAGACCAAAATTTCTAAAAGTGATGTGTGTGAGAAAGACACCCAGAAGGGAACAGGAGAAAAATCTTTCTAAAAAAAAAGATATTTCATTTATTCAATAAATATTTATTATGCATTTCTATGTGCTCCCACTGTTTTAGATACTTGAGATTCAGCGGTTAATAAAGAAAAAATAAAGGCAAAAAAAATTGACCTCCTGGAACCCAGGCATTAGAAGGAGGACAAATGGGAAATGTGATTAAGTAATGAATTCATTTGGATCAATCTGTAAATTCTCTTTTCTAGAAATGGTCTCACTATGTGGCCAAACCTGGCCTCAAACTCATGATCTCCAGACCCTTCCACCTTCCTTCCCCTCCTGAGTGCCGGGGTCACAGATGTGTGTGTCACCCTAGCCTGCTGGTCCGCAAAGCCCTAAGTGAGTCCAGACCCAAGCAGGCAGCTGAGATGTTCCCACTGCTCCTCTTCCTTGACTCAAGTCATTTGCCACTAAGCAGCCGCACAGTGCTGGTCAATTTGCTCACCTCTCGGAGCCTTTATTTCCCATAAGCAAAGACCACTAGAACACCTGCCTCTAGGGTCGCACGAGTTGGTCTGCGCCTGACAGGTGGGAGGTAACCCGGCTGCTGGCCCTAATCATGTCCCTCTGGGAAGCTTTCCAGGTGCCTCGAGGATAGGCCAGCCTGGAGAAGGAGTAGCTGTCAGGCTGCCTTTGCGAGCGGAGTCCAAAGCTGAGGAGAAGGGCCCAACCGTCTTTCAAACAGCTACTCTGCTGGAAGCTGTGAGGAGTAACTTCAATGTGTGTTCGGAAACTTGGGGTCGCTGTGACGAAACACCCAAGTCTGTCACTGCACGAGAAGGAAGGATCATTTGGTTCACTGTTTCAGAAGCCTCAGTGCAGGGTCAGTAGGCTCTGTTGATTTGGGGGAGGGGGGGGGGTCTGTGGCCAAAATAGAACATTCTGTTGGGAGCACAAGCTAGAGCGAGCAGCCCGCTTCATGTCAGCTGGGATGCGAGAAAGAGGAGCCAGGATCTCAATATCTGCTTCAAGGGCTGCCCTCAGTGACCTTATGGGGATCTCCCACTGGACCCCACTTCCTGAAGGTTCCACCATCTTCTAACAGAGATACAAACTTTCAACACATGGGCTTTGGGAAGATATATAAGATCCAAATTACAGCAATGCAGTCTGCCAAGCTAGGCCCCTTCTCCAGGAAAGATTCCTTAGACTTGTTCATTCATACATCCTGCTGGATACGCCAGCCTCAGACAGTATCCTTCCTAAGATGCAGCCGTGACATTTCACCAGCCAACTCTACTGTTCCCTTTGGAGGACTCGGAATGTCTCAAATGCCACTCTGTAGTCCCAGTCTCCAGAAGCTTGCAGGCAGGAGTTCTTACCTCACCCTCCATTCTCCTGAGGAAGCGGTAATAATCCAAAACGTTTGTGGAAGCTTTGAAATCAGAATAGGTATGTGTCGGAGCCAATGACCACCTCTGCAGCAGCCCTACAAAGTACACAGCAGCCTTCCATGAGACAGGGATCAAAGTGAGTCCCAAGACAGCCCTGCCAAGCAGCAAAGCCAGGACACAGATGAATGCTATGGCATACAAATAGCATAATCTCAAGCACACAGTACACGGATTCACAGGGTCAGAGGTATTCTTGGGTATCAACAGAATCCTAGAGAAGATTCCCTTTTTTTGTTTTGTTTTTGGACAAAAGCTCTTGAAAGGTCAGAACACAGTGCTCCACAGTCCTTTGAATGATACCTACCTGAGCAAAGAGTGACTTAACAAACACCCCTGTGGCCATTAATCTTTGTCAAAGGGATTTAGAGTCACCTAGGAGATACACCTTTGGATGGGTCTGTCAGGGTGTTTCCAGAGAAGTTTAACTGAAGGGGAAGGACCCCACATGTTGGTGCACCATCCTGTGGGCTGGGGTCCTGGAGTGTCTAAGAAGATAAAAGGAGGAATGGAGTGGAGCATCAGCATCCATTTATTTCCCACTGAATACGATGGGACCAGCTGCCTAATACTCCTATTGCCTCGCCATGAGGCACTATGTCTCCTCAAACCACAGGCCAAAATAAATCTGCCTCCCATTCAGTTGCTTTCATTAGGTGATTGGTCACAGTGATGGCTATGCAACTGACACACCGCCAGCACTCACCATCCTGGCCTTGCTGTCCCTTGCAGGGTGGACTTTGAGAAGTCCCTCATGCCAGTGCTGGGGCCACGCCTACCACTGTCACAGGTCTATGTCCCTTCCTGCAGGTCTGCCTTCTTTGTTCCCCTTGTTGTGAATCTGCTCCGAGATAGTAAATCTTTAATGTTCTGAGAGTAGATTTGATTTCTGGAAAAAGACCAAACTTATTTAGAGCCAAATCTTGCCAATAAGGTAGACAAGTAGTTTATATTAAATTTTTAAGAAAACAACCTTGTGCCTGGAGCTCAATAAATATTTGTTGACTAACAATGACAACAAAATGAGAATTAAGTACATGTTGTTTGAGTCTAAGGAGAAGAGACTCATTTTATTCCTCAGCTCATAGATCTTCTGAAAACAGTTCCAGCGGAGAAATTCCAGAAGCGGTTTGAAGAGTGGCGGGGTCAGTGGAATCAGAACAGGGTGTCAAGGGAACTCCTCGGGGAAGACAACCCATGGTTGGAATTCAAATCAACACGCTTTTAAGGTGACCCAGTTTCACACAAGAGAGGGTGGTTCTAGTCTGTTTGGTGTAACTACACACTAAGGGAATTGCTAAAGAGCTGTCAGTGAGGGTGGGAATGGAGGGGGTTGAGTGGACTTGTGGGGGGGGGAGCAGTGTTACGTGTAGGAGAAATGGTAAATACCGAAGACGCAGACACATGGATTGCCCAGATAAATGGATTGGAGAAGGTACCTAGGGGAAAGGTCAAGCCTGCTGGCTGGAAGGGAGGAGAGACTTGTGGAGGAGGTAGCTAGGCCCTTAAAGCAGAGCTTCCAACCTCTTTATAACATGGTACTCCTAAAAAGGACCCCAGCTGGTCACTGAGACAAACAATGCAGACTTAAGTGGAAAGGCTGGCCTGGAAGGCTTTTCGGTGGTCCCAGGTCCACTTGCCACCCCCCAGATGGCTATGAATTCTGCAATTTCATTCACCACGCGCCAGCTAAGAAAACTCACTTTGAAGATGGAGAAGGACTTCAGTAAGGGGGTATAGGAAGGGAGTATCAGCATCAAGGGTGGGACGCGGTCTGGTGAGAGCTCATCTCCTCTCTGGTGGGATGGAAGGGGATGGAAGGAGTGTGGGTGAGTTGAGACAAGCAGAAACCAGCAGAATGAAGGCCTTGGCTGCTGTATGGCAGAATTTGAACTTAATTCTGTGCACAAGAGAGATCCTTCAGAGTCACTAA
Source organism: Ondatra zibethicus (assembly GCA_004026605.1). NCBI lineage: Eukaryota > Metazoa > Chordata > Mammalia > Rodentia > Cricetidae > Ondatra > Ondatra zibethicus. The sequence goes on from PVIU01000386.1 coordinate 283,080, forward strand.
CAGGAGGTTGGGAGTTATATTTTTAAATTTTTAAAAACTTCACACTTCTTATGGTTTACTCATAAACAGCCATAAGTAACAAACTTGAAACACACAGATCCCTCAAAGCAAGCATACCTGCCTTTCTCTTGCTTCTAGCTTAGTGGGGTGCCCTGCTTAGAGAAAAAGGTCTGGGTGACTCAGACATGAGATGAAAACCTCCAACCCAAGTTTTGTAAAAAAAAAAAAAAGACTGTGAGGCTAAAAAGTAAACAGCAGCCTGGGGCCCCCAGAAAGAGAGAGCAGCCTTCTCCCTTTGTGAGATTTTCTTCATCTTGTCAGGGGTCTGAGTTGCCATTGCTGCTGTCTACCCTGCCTAAATAAGAATAAATACATCCATGGCTTATGCCCAGGCAAGCCACCTGTCTGCGTGAGGGGGAAGACAGAATGTTAAAGTCGGGCTGCGAGGTGGAGGGGGAGGAGTACTTTTAAGATGGCTGCCAGCGTTGCTATGGAAATGTAATTCCCGACCAGAAGCAAATCCCATTCAAAAGGCCAAGAATGGCCATGTTAGGTCAAAAACGGAACATGAACTGGGGGAAAAGATTGCTTTTCAGGAGAACCAGACAATTAATTTAACAGAGGAACCACCCTACAAAGAGGAAAATTACAGTTACCTTACGGGAGGGATCTTTATTCTGTTACAGTCCAATTTTTAAAAGAGGTCACAAGGGATAAGGTGACAAGAGAATGTTCTCCATTCTAGCCGAGAAGTTTACACGGAGGTGGGAGGGGAAGCTTCCTGGTGGAAGATCTGTAAGACACTGAGATAGATGGCTGAGGGGAGTCACAGCCCTGTTTTCCAGAGTAGGTACATGTCTCAGGCGGGTTCGCTTAATGTCCGCCGACATTTTTTAGCCTCAAACTTTGCCGAGGCCACCGGGCCATTCCCTTACAACTAATCTAACTCAAGCCCTCACGGCACCCCCCTCCAACTATGTACCAGTAGAAACAATGCGGATAATGGGTAGGTTTGACCACAGAGGGATGTAGCTGCCTAGACAGTTCACAGGAAAATAAACTGGCAGCCAGGCGCCGCTCCCCTCATGCCCTTCTCCTTAGCGTTCGCTCATTCTTCCATCCATCACCCGCCAGCTCGAAGACCAAAACACATCAAGAGAAGTGACGATCCAGTCAGCAGATATTAATTGAACTGTTATTAGACTTGAGACAGTGTGAGGTGCCATGGGGGCGGGAAATAAAGAGGTAAAGATTTTATCCCTGCCTTCAAACGGCTTGTCAAAAGGGAATCTCAAATGTCACACAAAGAAGAAACCAGTTGGAGTACTGGCCCAGCTGCCTAAAGAGTAATCACTTCAAAGAGTTCTGGGAAGAAAGTGTGTTTCCCATGCTGGGCTGGCCAGAGAAGGCAAGGACAACAGCAGCTGGTTTTTGTTTTTGTTTGTTTGTTTTAATTGTAGTTAACGGGGAAAAAACTTGACATAAATTTCTCATCCTAACCATGTTTAAGTGTACAGTATTACATACATGCTTGTCATACAACTCATGTCCAGAATTGAAATCTGAGACTCGATGTCTGTTGAACCAATCTCCAGTTCCCCTCCCCCCACTCTCCAGGTACCCTCCCCCATTCTACTTTGAATCTGTAAATTTGTCTAAATTCCCCGTTACTGTGGTTTCAACATGAAGTGTCTCGTGTGCTCCCCTCCCCAGCTGGTAGTGGTATAGGGAAGTTCTGGAAATTTCTGCAGGTGGAACCTAGCTGGAGGAAGAGGATCATTGTGGATAGGGGTGAGCCCTTAAGAAAGATTATTTTGTCTTTGGTCTCTTTCTATTTATCTTTTCTCTTCCTCTTCCCCTCTCCCTCTCCTTAACCCCCCTCTTCTGCTTTCCATCCTGAGTTACCTCTGGACAGCTCCTCCTCCACAGACTCCCTCTGCCATGATGTTTTTCTTAATGCAGGCCCGGAATAAATGGAGCCAGGAGCTAGGGATGGAGCCCTCTGAACCTGTGAGCCCAGATCAACTGTGTCAAGCATCCTGTCACAGCAACGAAAAAGCTAATAGGCTCCTGTAAGATTTGTCTTTTCACAAGCTTCCTACGCCACCTGTAACATCTTCAAGGCTTACCTTGCTGTAGCATGTAGCAGTATTCTCTTCCTTGGGGCTGAGTACAGTTTCACCTTCTGGTTTTCTATTAATCTTGTCTGTGACTTTAAAGAGTACTCCCACACTTGGCTATGGTGGACACTACTGCTGTAAGTTGAATATGTAAGTAGCTCTTCAAAACCCTGTTTCAGTCTTTCTGAAAATGTCCCCAGAAAGGCAACTGCCAAAGTCAGGAGATTCTGATTTTTAGTTCTTGAAGGGTGGTGGTGTTTTCTACACCAGGCCTTACCATTCTGCATTCTTACCAAATGGGACACGAAGTTATAATTACATCTTTACCAATTCGTCCTTCCCCTTCTCTCTCTCTCTCTCTCTCTCTCTCTCTCTCTCTCTCTCTCTCCTTTTTTCCCTCCATCCTGCATATAAAATGTTGTCTCACATGTTGTCTTAGTTAGGGTTTCTATTGCTGTGAAGAGACACAATGACCATGGCAACTCATATAAATGAAAAAATTTAATCAAGGCTGGCTTACAGGTTCAGAGGTTTAATCCATTGTTATGGTAGAATTTGATAGCATGCAGGCATACATGGTGCTGGAAAAGGAGCTGAGAGTTCTACATCTTGGGCCACAGACAGCAGAAGGAGTCTGGAAGCCACACTGGGTATAGCTTGAGCATATGAGACCTCAAAGCCCGCCCTCACAGTGACACACTTCCTCCAACAAGGCCACACCTCCTAACAGTGTTACTCCCTGTGGACCAAGCATTTAAACACATGAGTCTGTAGGGGTCATACCTATTCAAACCACCACACATGGCTTCAATTTACATTTCTCTAAGGATGAATGGTGTTGAAGACCTTCTCATACGCTTGTCATCCAATGGTCTCCATTATTCAAGAAATGTCTCTGTCTTTTGTTCATTTTTTAAAACTAGGTTATTTAGGTTTATTGTTAAAGGACCACTAGTTAAGTTTGAAGACAGAAAAAAAAATACAGTCAGATAGAGTTGGGCTCATCAGAAATCAGTTGACCTAATCAGAATGCTTTAAAGAAGGTGAATGTGGTATGCTGAAGAGATAGGCAAGGATTCCTGAATTTGAAAGACCAATGTCCCATGGTTATTTGTTTAGGGGTTTGAGTTGCTGGGGTCCCAGATCTGCAGGCACTGCTCAGCAGAACTGGAGCTCTACAGTATCCAGTACCCCAAGGTGTCCTTGTGTGTTAAGTACACTTCCTCTGCTGTGACAGAACATTGCAACCAAGGCAACTTATAGAAGAGAGCATTTAACTGGGCTTATGGTTCCAAAGGGCTAGAAGAGTAGAGTGAAGTCATGGAGTAGAAAAAGCCGAGTGCTTACATCTCCAAACCCAAACAGGAGACAGAGGAAACTAACTTAAAATGCTAGGAGTCTTTTGAAACTTCAAAGCCTGTCCCCAGTGACATGCCTCCTCCAACAAGGCCATACCTCCTAACCCTTCCCAGACAGTTCCACCCACTGGTGACCAAGTATTCAAGCATACGAGCCTATGAAGGCCATTCTCATTCAAAATACTATACCTGTTGCAGTATTCAGCCTGTGCCATTGGAAAGGGTTTACAGCACCCAGCTGTCAGAGGTGAAACAGACCCTCATATTTCTAGCTGTATTTCTGGTATAAACTACCATGGTTTCTTTGTGTTTTCTCACTGAAGGGTATTTTGGGTTTGGTTTAATTTCATTTTCTGAAGCAGGGCCTTCTTATATAGCACAGGATAGCATTATACTCAAAAATATTCCTGCCTTTGTCTCCCAGGCTAGCATGCCCAGCTTTTAGTGTTATTCTGTTATGGCCTAGCATGGATTACCACCTCGTGTCCTGGCCATCTCCTTCTAGCTTGCTGTGACCAGGGCAAGAACCTATGGAGAAAGGGGGTCCATACAGTATGCTAATCACCATGACAAGCTCAACTTTCCACCATCCTCCAATCATTGGCTTTCGTGCTGGCTGCTTCAAGGGTTGCCCTTCCAGCTGATGGGTTTCATGATCTTCTGCCTCTACTGGAAGCCACAGAGCCGGATCTGACAGCATTGCTATCTCCTCTGACAGTCCTGCTGACACCACCCTGACCAAACACCTGGCCACACTCATCAAATGGCTTTTGTTGTGTGGGAAAATGTCACCAAGTAGGTGACAGAATAGTACTGCTGCATGGGGTTCCCATGAAAAGACAGAGATACAGAGATCATGAGAAAGGGAAGGACAAGGTAGACACCTCAAATGTTAATAATGGGTGCTTCTGGAGCTTAGAGTATGGATGAATTTTTTCCTTTGTGCTTTTTTGTATTTTCCAAATTTTTTTTGCCATGAATATGTATTGCTTTTGTAATCAGAGGAAAGGACAGTGCATGGTAATTTTTAAAAAGCCTTTGTCGGGCTGCATGCCCACTTGGGCTTGTGGCTTATGTGGATTTCACACGGAAAATCGTAGAGCCCTGTCTCCTCTAAACCCATCTGAAATACAGGGACAGAGCTATCCAAAGAGTCCAGAACAACCCAGAGGAGTACAAAACAGCCCCTGCCCGCAGACCAGTCCTGAGTGGATGGCCTGACTTGGAATGGAAAAAGATAAGGACATGTGGTGAGAATTCCTGGAGATCTGGGGGTCACCTTCATATCACCCCCAATTCTCTAGAAGGTCTTCAGCCACAAAGGGGAGAAAGAAATTGCTTATGCTAAGTACAGGAAGATAGCCAGCCTTGTGGGCAAGACTGAGAAAAGCCAAGCGAGGGGCTCGGGCAACCACCCCAGGAGGGCTCAGGGGCCTCGAGGCCCTCTCTCCTGGTGACATCACCACATTTTTGAGGACTGGGTGTGAAAGAAACCAGCCTAACAAGGAAACCAGAATGAGTTCAGATGGAGAGGAGGTGGAACGGCAGTATCTTGATTTGAATCACTGGCACAAAGACTGGAAAATCCTGGGATTCCGCTATCAACCATCCCCCTTCCTCCCCCAGGAGGGAAAGTATCGTGGGTCCTGAAGATAGCCCCATGGAAACATGTCGCTTATGAGGCAGTGCCATACAAGCGTGGTGATAATGTCCTCCCTCTGCACTGTCCTTCAGAAGATAAGGCTCAGCCACTGGCTCTGTCTGTGCAGGAGAGATGAAAGTGTTAACCCCCACCCTGCTCAAGAGCATTTGTGCAATATATCCTGTGATTGGACAGGATGAGGAAACTGAGGCTCAGACGAAAAAGCCACAGTGTATCCAAGGCCAATGCACAGCTAGAACTGCAGCTCAGGGCTCCAGGTTCCGTAATCAGGTGTGTTCTCCTGATACCACAGTCACTCACATGAGTTCTTGCACTACTCAGCTCTCCAGGGCGGGGGGGGGGGGGCTGGGGTTTGAGATTATGTCTGAGAACCCAGATCACCCTCCTCTGCTCTCGTGCCAGTGGACCAACTCTGGATCCTAGCCCAAGGCCTGTGAGTCTCCGCCCTGACAAGACCCCATGGCCATCTTATCACATCTCGCCCACTCCTTTGCAATCTAAGGCTTTGAAGGGGAAATCCCCGATTGGGGTGAGCGGTCCTGTTTGTCTAGCAGCGCAATAGCGTGTAACTAAGGGAGCATCCTTCATGACGCGTCCCTGTGCACAAAGCGTACCTTGGTGAAAATTAGAACAGGGTGCCCTCTTCTGGCAGATGAATGAGATACACAAGGCCCTTCTGCCCAGGCCCTGTGGGTCTTGGTCCCAGGACTGCAGCCCTCACTGGGCTCAAGGAGAGGGTCCCTTGTGCCAGGGATGCAACGGAATTCATGTGCAAAGACCCAGAATACCCAAAAAGCTGCTGCCTCTTGCTGTGCTTCTCAGCCCTCCCTCTGGAGCACATACACTGTTGTCTCAAGCTCAACCCTTGTTCTTGCTGATCAGGAAGGCTCTGTCCCCTGGCCTCTTCCTCTGTCATTGGTCTGGATTAGATTTCCCCTCTCCGTGCTGGGTTGATGAGGTCTCATTCCCATAGGGAACCAGAGCACTTTCCCGGCCTCTGCCCACCCCCAGCCACCCCCCTTGGAGAGCTTCCTTTACGCTCTATTTTTAGTTTCTTGATTGCAAGTGAGAAGACAGAATCAGAGAATGCAGGGAAACTTTAGAGATAACCAACCCAGGAAAAGGGACAGCCATTTGGGGAGGGTTGAGGGGCTGGCTCTAAGAGGCAGAGGTGGCAAACGCGGCACCCAGGCTATAACTGGGGCGGACAAGGAGGGCAGAAGGTGGGCTATGCATCCTGTCTCCAGGTCAGCAGCCAAGGACAGCTGAGATCAAGCCACTGAGCTACAAAGGACCCCCCCAGGCCACCTAGTACAATCCCTTCTCTCCACAGGAGGAAACTGAGTCACTGCTGAGGAGGCAGGGCTCAGTAAGTACTCTGATTCCTGAGGCTTGGCTGTGCAGATGTGTGCAATGTTGGGCCAGGAAATGTGTACTCCACACAATGTAGTCCACTTTCAAATCAAAGTGCACACCCTCATCACCTCTGTGCCAACCTGGGCCCAAAGACCAGGCACAGGCCAGATCCATCATGCTGCCCCAGGTTGGACGGCTCTCAAGCTAACTAGAGATAGCTTTTCCCTCACTGCCCTGGGGCTGCAGTGGCCCCTTTGCCTCCACCAAATGCATCATCGCCCTCCTGGAGACAGGAGTGCTTCCCCAATGTGGCACCACCACACTCCCTAAATGAATGAATCCGCAGCTCCAAACACCGCAATTGGCAGTTATTGCTGGCAGTTTATCAGTATTAACTGATTAGGCCCGAGATGATGGATCCCCTGTCTCAAAAAACCCGCTGCCCTGCATCACCCCTGGCAGCCCATGTGACCTGGCTGCTCCAAGTTGCCTGGGGGCTAGCCTTCACTTGGCTCCCCTCACCCTGAGCTGCCCCCCTCACCCAGCAAAAGAGACATTTAAATAAATAAAACAAAATTCAAATGAGGACACTAAATCTCCCTGGCGTTTAATTGATGATCATTATGCTTAGGAACCTAAACTCTTTTAATTTCACTGCGATGCAGAGATGAATTATAGAATTACAGTCGCCAATTATCAATCACGCCTTTGCTAGTGTCTCCTAGCTGCCTAGCCAGCTCCTGCTTCCTCCTGCAGGCCAAGGGTTGAGGAGGCAGGATAATAGCACTGGGAATGTGATTGCAGGAAGGATCTGCTCCCTCCCTCCCTCCTTCCCTCCCTCCCTCCCTCCCTCCCTCCCTCTCTTTCTCTCTTTCTCTTTCTGTGTGTGTGTGTGTGTGTGTGTGGTGTGTGTGTGTGTGTGTGTGCACATGTCTGTGTGTCCCTCCATCCCTCTCTCGCCTCTCTTTCTTATCATCTCTCTCTTTCCCTCCCTTCTTCCCTCCCTTCCTTTCCTCCCTCTCTCACCATTCCATTCCTAGCTTGCCACTTTTCCTAACTTAATAGTAATAATAATAATTAAAAAAAAACCAGACAATTCAGAAAACAAAACCCTTTCATTTGCAGCCTAGCATTTAATTCATTTTGTTCAGGGGACAGCGTGCCGTCCCCAGCACTGGGCAGCATTCCAATGGCAACCAGTGCCTGACCCTAAGCAGCTGCAGTCAGGCTCACCTGACCCAGCAGCCTGCAGAGGGAGACCGGAAGGGACTCTGGGAGACTGTAGAATGCCACCAGCACCAAGGCTGCAGCCTGAGCTTCAGCCACCCTATGCTGGGGAGCCATGCCCTTTCCTTCCTCTCCTCCTTTACTGTGAAAATAATAATAATAATTTGAATAATAATTTCCACCAAAGCTGGGAGTGATTTGCATTTGTATAGTGCTCTGCAATTTACAAAGTGCTTTCATGTGCATTATCTCATTTGATCCTTCCAATAATCCTGAGAGGTCTGTAGAGCAGGTATTTTTGTTATTCAAACGTTTATTCATTCATTTGACTAACATTTATTGAGTTTCTACTTTATACCAGACCCCAGGGACAGGAAGACCAGAAGAAGAAGAAGAAGAAGAAGAAGAAAAGGAGTCTCTTTCCTCAAAGGTACACAGCCTGTTGGGACAACCTACTAAGTGTACAGAATATTAAAAGGCCTGGGAACAAAGTGTTCCCCTTCACAGCAGGGAGACTGAGTGCTAAGAAAGCCGGGGTAGACCACTTCCGCTACTTTGAGCTTTGAGCCCTCCCCCAAGTTATTACATTGTCACCACTATCTTCATTTCATCTGTTTGTTTAAAGGTACCAGTCTGGGGGCTGGAGAACAGCCCAGAGGTATAGTGCTTGCTGTGCCAGTGTGGAGGCCCGAGTTTGCACACCTATGGCCAACGTTAAAAAGGTGGAGAGCGATGGAAGAGGTCACCTGAGGCTGACCTCTGCCCCACCTCACATGCACATGCATGCTCACACAAGTACAAGCACACCAGCATCTGTGCATACAGCACACACAGTAGCTATGTGACTTCACTGTCATCCTTGGGTCCCTGAAATATCTACACTGGCAAACAAAGAAGGTTGGGAGGAAAAAAAAACTTGGGGAGCTGCTGACACCAGCAAATCCCTTAAGACCAAGCTTATTATACCAAATCAGAGAGAGAGAGAGAGACAGAGAGAGAGAGAGAGAGAGAGAGAGAGAGAGAGAGGCTGAGGCTGGAAGCCAGAGGTCTCATCTCCTGGGCCTTCAGTATCTCAAAGTTCCTTCTGAGAGGCCTGTGTCAGGAAGCCTCTGGTCAAGTCTTTGTAATTGATTGTTTGTTTGTTATAGTGGGTTTTGTTTGTTTGTTTTGTTTTTAAGAAAAGACTATGCCTTTTCTCTTACAGGAGCTAAAGCGGGCTTTGCCTTGAACCATCCACGGCCGTATTGGGTCACTTGTCCTGTCCAGGTTTCACTCACGCATAAGAGCCAGCTCTCACAGTATTGCTCCTGTCTACAGCTGGCTTCTTAATCGCCACAAGCCACCACCTATAGGACCAGATGGAGGTGGAGCTAGGCTTGACCAGGTCGCTTATCTCGGGTTCACTGCAGAGGCCAGGTCCCGGAAGGCCCTAAGCAGATGGTCATGGCTTTGACGGCAATGAATCTTTGCCTCTTTCCTACGGAATTAAATCCACCCAAGCAGAGGTCCTTCGGGGACCACCGTCTGGGTCAGAACCCAACACTTAGCCTGGCCAAGGCCAGGACAACTCCATCCTGTCACCAGCTGGCTTCCCTGGCTCTAGGCCACTGGCCTCTCGCCACGGGCCAGGCACCCAGCCATGCTATGGAGCCAAGCAACCCTGGCATGGAGCAGTCCTGTTAACATTTTCAGTGGTCTTGGAAGATGGAGGTGCAACCTGGACACTGTAGAAATTATGTCTCTATCCTTAGATGGGAAAGACATCCCAATCACTCTCCAGCCCTGGTGTCTTCCTTCCAAGTCATATCCCATTGCTGCTCAAGCACCACTCTAGGTTCCCAGGACAGAACAAGTGCCTTTTGCCTGACCTCCCATCCCCAGGTCGCACCGCTTTGCTCCCAAGCTGAACTGAGTGCTTTGCACCTCTCTGAACTATATACTTCTTGCGTATTATCCTCAGCTCTCCCTCCACAATCTGCCTTGGGAGCGTCTAGTCATCCATGAAAAACCCACCTCTGTGCTACCACCTCCCCCAAGACTTCCAAGCTACTTCAACCCCACTGCCAAACCAGAGGTGTTGACCTCTGCCTTCTCCGGGAGTCCTGCAGGGCAGTTCATCCGTCTCCATCCCTATCCTGTCGCTTGACCTGAAAAGGGGGTTCCAACTGGTATGATCTTCCTGAACTGAAGTTCTCTGCCTGGGAAGTTTACTCAAGACTTTCCCAATGTTAAAACCAAGAGTGACCTCCTGGAAGACCCTCTAGTCCTTAGCAGGCCAGGGTGACCTACTCTGCACCTGTCACTGGAGCTGAGATTTGTACTTCCCTATTCATGTGAGACCTGTTTTCAAAGTCGCCATGTCAATACCCAAAGTATCTTCAGAGAAGCATGAAATACCTCTGCCGTGGAAAGGGTTTTCATCATATAGACCAAAGAGTCCAACAAGAGCTAGACTAGAATCATGAGATCCGAGCCGGAACACATTGGAAGTCACTGGAAACAACAAAGTGGATCTGAGAGAAATAGCAACGGTCTGCCCAAAATGGCAGTGGAAGGCCGAAGACCCAGGGAAGAAGTCACATCGGCCTGAAGGTCCTAAGATTTCAGTCCTGGCTCTATTGTGACACAGGCTGTCCTACCCAATCCACTGCTTTAATCCTGAAGGAGTACAATATTTAATGGGTCCGTGGTTCTGTGGCATAAACTACCCACAAATCCTTTAACCCTTCAGAAAGGGCAGTATCATTTTATGAGAGAGAGAGAGACAGAGAGAGAGAGAGATTTTGCTGCACCCCTCCAGCTGGTTCAGCACTGCTTTCAAATACAGCCTTCTCTGGCTTTGGCCACGCCACCACTCTGTATGTCTACAGCGATAGGAATGGAACCCCATGCAGTGCCAGTAAGCATTCTATAAACTGAGCTACAGCCCTGGCACCCAGCAATACTTTCTTTGAGACCTGTGGTAGCCAGGTGTCAGGTGTGCCACTGGTGCTGGGATGTTCACTCACCATCAGGTAAAGAGGGAGATCCTGAAAGGTCTCCATCCTGGGACGGAAGCAGAGTAGGAAGCCGCTGCTGTTGATGACACTCCTCTCAAGCCCGGTCTCGCTAGGATGAATAAAAGAAAGGTATTTCTTAACAGCCATTCCTTCCCATTCGGGATGAAGCGTAGAAAAATATTGCTGGAGAGGAAAGCAGGAGAGGGGGAAATGGAGGCGGGAAGAAACACAAACATCAGGTGGCCTTCATCTCTATCAGCATCAGCCTCTCCTAGATGACATCTGCAGACCACTAGACCGACACCTTGTACCACTCACCAGAAGAAACAATGTCCATCCTCCTCTCCAGACCTTCCCCTTCCTCCAGTGCCAAACAGCAATCCATAATATTTGCTTCTAGCTGAACTCATACAATGGCCTCACTCCAGCCCCTGTCTCATAGCCAGTGGACAGTATGGATGTCTCTGGCCATGGAAAGACAGTAAGCTGGGTCCTGCTCTCCCACCCCAGCAGCCGAATAAACACACTGCCCGATAAGTCCCCCTTCTGGAGTACAGTGGTAGCAGGGTAGCCACCTAAGGACTCTACCGACCTCTTGTCTAGTGTGCAGGCAGCTTCAGAGGTGACAGATGAGCTACCAGCCCACGCCAACCTCCCTTCCTCCCCCAGACCCCCTCCTTCTAACCTATCTTTCTGGCCCAGACCCCCATATCTTCCTCCGAGCTTCAAATAGCTGTGTCTCGGAAACGTGAAGTGCTGCTTTCTCCTAATTACAAAACTAACAGCTGACAACAGAGGCCCCGTCGTTCCTCCGAGCTAACAGCCCCATTAGGACAGATCCTGTTATCGTCCTTGCCCCCTCCATATATTTTATGAAGCCGCTTCAGAAGTCCTCGGTGTCTGGTCCTCCCCTCCTCCTTCCCTCTCTCTTCTAAGGCAATGGCTCCGTGAAAGCAGAGGGGGAAAATAAAGCTTTTTACTAAAATGTCATTGGCGGGGGGGCTTCCTAACAGACCATTGGAGGCTTGCTTTTTTTTTTTCTAAGTGTGATAAATTTGACCCGTCTTAAAAAGACAGCCAGCGCTGCTTATCAGCCATGATTTGACCAGATAGCCGTTTCAAAAAACAGACACTGGTCTTTTTATAATAAATGAAAGCAATAAAATCAAGAGCTGGGCCAGAACTATAATTAAGAATCAAGTCCGGAGAATGGGGGTGTGTCAGAGGAATGCAGTGGAGTGTTTGGGCAGGCTGCCACGGGCACCGTTGGTTGGGGGTCACCACAAGAGGGCACTGGGGGCTCACACCATAGGAAGGGGAGGGTGATTCTCACCCTCAACCCCTTTCTTTCTCCTAATAGTCTTGAGGGAGTTCCATTTCAGGACAGGTGGACCCAGGGGGTTGCAAGGAGGGGCTCGTTGCCTACCCCAAAGCCCAACCCAGGGTCTATTTGAAATTCAGCCAGGAGACCTATTCCTTGCTCTGCCTGCACACAATAAACACCCCAGGCTCGCTACCCCTAAAGAGCTGCCTGTGCAACACAGTCTCCATCTCAAGCTGCTGCTTTGCATTTCCTTTTGGCTTTATTAAAACTGATTTTCTATTTGCACTATAAAAACTGATCTGATTAAATTTCCATTTTTCCCCCACAGAAAAGACTCTGTCTTCCCCTCCCCCCTCCCCCTCCCCATCTTTCCATGCCCTCCTCTTGGTCCTCTATCCCATTAGCCCTCTCCACTTTTTTTTCCTTACCCCAAACAAATAATTCCTGATTATCCTCCCTCCTCATCCCTCTGATCCCCCACTGGGTCTCCAGCGCAGTTTCCATGGGGATGGCGCTCCCAGGGAAGGGAAAAAAGGGAGCTCATCCAGCGAAGGCGGCTCACTGGTGGATCTGCAGTGAAAGGGGGTGTTCCATGTGGCCCTGATAACGCATGGCACATTCAGTGTGGTCCTGAGTAGTGGCCCTGATAACGCATGGCACATTCAGTGTGGTCCTGAGTAGGACTTGTCCCTCTGACAAAGCCAAGGTTGTGGGTTTAGTACTCTCGAGGGCCACTTAGCTGCTTCCTTGCATTTAGGATCCCACACTCAGCTCCCTTCAGGTCAGAGAATGGACGAAGAATATATACAGTTAAGACCACACGATCCCCAACTCAACACATGAGATAAAGGCCTTAGCCTTCAAGTTCCTGTTTCCTTCCCATGACAATGACTCATTATGGACCCACAGGGTCAGTGAAGATCACACACAACCACAACCACTATGCTTTGTGCTCCCACCACCAATGGAGGTTCCATCTCACAGAGGACAACTCACTGGCTCATTGAAAGAGACCCCTGTGGAGGAACCAACTGGAATGCTAACTACTGAGCCACACAGACAAGAACACCCTGCAAAGAATCAAGCATCCACCAGAGACCCACCACAGAAGAGCTGAGGAAGCAGAGGATCGGGTGAGAGGACCAGCTGCAAAAGCAGCCTCCATCCATCCTTCTAAGGGCGGCCTCCCTTCAGAGTTCCTCAGCCCACTGTGTCCCCCCCCCCCCCCCGCCTCAGCCCTGCTGGTCCCCTTTGGCGTTCCTGCCCTTAAAGCTGCCTTCCTCCCTCTCCCCTCCATGCAGCTGAGGTGGGCTGGCATTTTAACAAGACTTTTCTAAATATTCAGGGAAAACAAAAAGTAAATAATGACAGGCAATATAAATGGCAGGCACAAACTTATTTCCCACCGCACCAGAGCACCTTAGCACTATCAGTAATTAATTGAGGAGTGAGCGAGGGAGCGAGCCAGTGACTGACTGACTGACCACCTGACTCACTCACTGGCTGACAGACTCATTCGGTTCTTCACTGTCGGAGTGGGTAACTCACTCACTCACTGAAGAGTTTGCCTGTTAACCAAAACCAAAATGGGCACCGCCTCCGTTTCCCACCCAGCCAGGGCCGATCACTCGGCACTAAACTCCAGTGTAAGAGGCCACCCGACCCATTCAGACAGGTAAGACAGCAGCAAGTGTGACTTGGTCATGATGCAAGTCCCCAGGTGTCCAGTGAGACTCCCTGTCCACATCCTCAGGGGAGGTTGTCCTTCTTACTAATGCCCTAACACTTTGCCTACACAGTAGTTGTGCCTTGTATATGAGAAGTCCTGCCTACTCTTACAGTTCCCATCTTCTCTAGGTTTGAGCCAAGATCTCCAGAGCCAAATAGTAAGGAATGTGAAGGTGGCCAGACCAGGCTTCAGAACATTGAGAGGCCAGGACATAGCCCCTCACATCGATAGGCCCTGTGTGGTGCAGGCCGCTTCTCAGACACCTTTCTTCATTCCTCCAGAAGCACCTCTCCTCCCTTTCTGTGGGCTAGCCTGGCCGACCTGCTCTCCTCTGGGTAGAGCAAGCTTCTGCTCACTTACTGCATTTGTGCCAACTCTGTGTTAACTGATGTGCCTTCTCCCCAACCCATCTTCTGCTTGCTGTCCGAAGCCTGCTCCTCCTCCTCCTCAGGAATGAGTCCCAGAAGACTTCCTGGTCCCAGCCCCTGTCTCTGCCCCACAGTCTCTGGCCTTGCTTTATCAGCCCCACCCACTGGGTCAGCTTCCCTAGTCTTTCTCCTCCAGCAGTCAGCCTGTGGCCAAAGACTACGTCTGTTATGTTTGCATTCTCACCAGACCTCTCCATTAGCACAGTGCTGTGTTGACTCTAAGCACACCCCCACTTTTATATGTGTGTGTACTAACTATTCATGCTGTGGGGTGCAGGGGTGTATTTCAACATGTGTGCTGATCAAATTAGGCTCATTAGCATTTCAGTCTCGTTATCATTTTTTTATGCTTAGAGCCTTTCAGCTCCTCTCTTCCGTTTTGTTTTGTTTTGTTTAATTGTTTGGGTGATGCTGGGGCTTAAGCCCGGGCTCTCACAATGCTGTCTTTTAGTTCTTAATAGAATATTATAGATATTACTTACCACAGCCCCCCACAACCCAAGTATTTTTGTCTGTTTTGTCTGTTTGTTTGTGTTTGCGTTTGTTTGTTTGTTTGATTGATTGATTTTTGAGACAGGGTGTCATGTAGCCCAGACTGACTTTGAATTGACTACGTGGAAGATAACCTTCAACTTCTGATCTTCTCACCTCAGCCTCCAGAGTAGTGGGACTGCAGGCCTGTGTCACTGTGCCCACAGGTTTACGCTGTCCTGAGGAGGGACCCAAAGCCTCATGCCTGCTAGGCAAGTGCCCTGTAAATTGAACTCTATCCCCAGCCATCTGCTCCACAAATTTATGACAGACAAAAAGCAAAACAAAACAAAGCAAAAAATTGTGCTTTGAATTCAGTCACATGAGAAGAATTGAGAGGGAGAGATAAGGGGAAGGAAAGAGGGAGGAAGAAAGAGAAGAAAGGAGAGAGAGAAGGAAAGAGAGAGAGAGAAGGAAGGACAGAGGGAGGGAGAGAGGATAAAAGCCTGCTGGGGTGGAAGCGACAGCAGTGGTTTGTGAGGCAAGACACTGAATTTGGTTCTAGACATTTTACGGCGACAGCAAGGCACTTAAGGAGAGATGTCCTGCAGGTGGCTGGATTTATGGAACTAGATCCAGCAAGAGGTCAAGGCTGGAAACGAACATTTGAGCATCCTGGAGAAAGATTGGGGAAGAGAGGATAGCTGCAAATGAGCTCCCGCAGGAAGTGAATTAAGCAACAGAGAAGGCTGCACCCACCCCATCCACCCCCGCAGGAGGCTCCAGGGAGCATGGCCAACCAGTGTGAGAGTTTGTGAAATTTGTGGGGTATGGGAAACAAAGTCAGGGATATAAGAAGGGACCCAAAGACCCTTCCAGAAGAAGGAGGCTGAGCCCAACCAGCTACCTGAGGGACTTCCACTCTTTCCCAAAAGCCTTCCAACACTGTCTCAGAAACAGCGCAAACAGATCCTGCCTCGGATTCTGCCTGGTCCTGGATTGCTGCTCTACAGGTCCTCACCTACTTCTTCCCCTTTCTCCCCAGCTGCCAACAGCCACCATTGGAACCACAGGGCAGCAGAGATCAAAAGCACAGAAACAAAGGGTTCATCATTACTTGTTCTGTTTCCACAAATGTCAACCACCAGAGGGATTGTAACCCTCCAGAAGTCACAAAGCTGGGAAATGGGAACCCAGACCAGATGCCAGGCATCCTTTGTCCCAAACTGGCACTCCCCGATTTCCATCACTGTGCACCCTGCAGAGGAAGCCGAGACCCAGAGGGAGACTGTCCAGTCCAAGAGTCACAGCTAGGCTAGATTAGGGCCAGCATGGGGACACTCTTCCCTCCTACCGCTGGTGCTGAACCAGCCTCCTGGGGGCCCACAACGCACCTCAGAGCAGGCAGGCACAGCCTCACATGTCTAGACTGCAGGCAGAGGGAAGGCCTAGGGGGATGCTTCAGTCAGTAAAATGCTTATAAGACCTGCATTCAATCCCCACAACATACATAAAAATGCCATGTGTGACAGCACATGCTCCTAATCCAGGTGCTAGGAAGAGGGGGACAGGCAGATCCCTGTGACTCACTGGCCTGACAGCTCAGCCTAATCCATAGATTCCCAGGCCAACAAGAGACTCTATCTTCAAAACCAAGGCAAATGCCACCTGAGGAACGACATCTAAGATTGTCCTCTGCACCCCAACACTCACACACACTCAACACGCTCACATATACGCAAACATTCACACACTCACACACACATACTCACCATACTTGCACACTCACATACACACACTCACTCATATGCAACAAACATACACACACTCATACATATACACATATACACACATTCACACACACATACTCACACCCACACACATATACTGATATACTCACATACACAACTCTCACACACTCACATGCATGTATGTACACATACATACACTTACACACTCTCTCACATACACACACAGTCTACTGCAGGCACATACTATACACTCACATACACAACTCTCACATACTCACATGCATGTGTGTACACACACACTCTCACACACATACACTCACACACAAACACACACACTCATACACACTCTCTCACACACAAACACACACTCACACTCTCTCACACATACCCACATACTCTCTCACACACATACTCACACACTCTCTCACACACATACTCACACTCTCTCACAAACACACACACTCAGACACACACTCTCACACACACAAACACACACATCCTCTCACACACAAACACACACTCACACACTCTCACACACATGCTCACACTCTCTCACTCACACACAGACACACACACACAGTCTACTGTGGGCAGAGACCTAATGGTTCAAACCCTGACTGCTCCCTTCATCTATAACCCCTGGCTCAGATTGCCCCTGGGGAAGGCTCTTGGAGGGCGACACTCTCTGCTCTGAGAGCAGCAGCTGTGAACATGTCTTCATCCACACCTAAAATCTGGGCCATTCCAAAGAGACAATTACATGCCCTCACCCGGCCCAGCCCCCCAGAGCTGCTGGCTGCTTAGAAACCCCTGGCCCTCCTTGTCCTGAAGCTGCCAATTTCCTCATCAGTATTTTATTTGTCTGTTTTGCTCATTTTTAAGCTGGTGGCAATTGCTATTTAAATTGTTTTGTAAAGTGTCTTTGCATTTACAATGCCGGCTGTCAGCAGCCCCACAATAGGAAATGAGATTTGGCATCAAAGGCAAAGACGCTACTAAAATACATTTTAATAAATATGTAAATCAATTAATCAATCACCCATCCAGGGAGCTTCGGGAATGCAGAGGGCTGAGAGGGAGGAGTTGGAGGATGGTGTGGTCCAAGAGAGCAAAAGAGGCTCACCAGCACTGAGCACAGGGGGTGCTGGCACATAATGAACAGCCTGCCACCCTTGAGCTCCTAACTTCCAGGTTCCCTCCTTCACCCCCACTACCTAAATGGGCACCCCTAGGCAGGAGCTAGGAGCCCGTGGAGGTGCTAACGAAACCTCCAGGCCTGAGATTAAGAAACTAATGCTTTAGTAGAAACTCCCACCACCAAAGTGTCTCCCCCTCCAGTGCTGCTTCCTAGAGAAACCAGAGATTAAACAGCACGTGCAAGGCTTGGGTCTGCAAGCTGGACCAGCCTGGGGGATCAGCATCAGGAAGAAGAAACAGCCAGCTGCTCTCTCTTCCTGAAACAGCATCAAAGGAGAGGCGCTTAAGCTGTCACACATAAACTGAGAAGGGGTGGACTGTCCCCTCAGAGACAGCCTTGGCAAGAAGTAAATAAGACTCCAAGAACAGTGCTGAGGGTAAGAAAAGAGGGCCACGGGTCTCAAGGATTTGGTGTGGGTGTGGGTATTCTCGGGGGGGGGGGTTTACAATCCACCTTTTGTTTAAGGCGGGGTCTCTCAGAGACTGGAGAGAAGCCTCAGAGGTAAAGATCACTTGCTGCTCTTGCAGAGGACCTGAGTTCAGCTCACAGCACCCACCTGATATCTCACAACAGCATGCAACTCCAGTTCTAGGGAGCCCAACACCTTCTTCTGACCTCCATGGGTTCTTGCATGTACATGGTGCACATACATGCACTCAGGCACACACACATACACTAGATAGATAGATAGATAGATAGATAGATAGATAGATAGATAGATAGATAGATAGATAGATAGATAGATAGGTAGGTAGGTAGGTAGGTAGGTAGGTAGGTAGGTAGGTAGGTAGATAGATAGATAGACAGACAGAGAGGCAGACAGACAGATAGGTGAATAGATGAAAAGACAGAGTTCCTCATAAGGCTGACTGGCCAGTGACTCTAGGAACTTGTCTGTCCCTGTGACCCCAGGCCTGAGATTCCATCACTATGCTTGGCATTATGTTCTGGGGATTAAAATCAATTATTTAAACACTTTACCAACTCAACCACCTTCCAGTTCTGTGGAGACTTTATGAAGCAGGAGCCTGGACAGACTGTGTGTGGGAAGTGAGAGGGTAGCCGGGGCGCCGGCCACATACATGCAGATTCTTAGATGAGAGGCTAAAGTCTGAGCTGGAGCTGCTGTGCCTTGAGCCTGAGTATATGGGTCTGGAAAGAGTGTGCCTGGGCCCTGGGGAGGTGTCATGTGACTTTCTATGTGACCTTTGACAGGTCACTTTCCGCTTGTGCCAACACTCACCAGACAGTGCAAAGTGTGGACAAAAATGAACTGCACACTAGACGCTCTCCAGCCTCCCTTCCCCAGCAGTTTTGAGGTAGAACAGGTATCCTCCCATTGCAGCAGCCGGACTTAGCATAGCTCCCAGCTAAGTTAGCCTAACCCTGATGGGGAGGGAACTAGCCATTTGCAGTCTGACAGCAGGGTAGACCTACCCAAGGAGACTTAACACCTCCAGGTGTTGAAATCAGACCCCAAGGCCTGGAGGACCTATTTCCTGTTATGGTACTAACCTAGCATGTACAAAACTCAGGGTTCAGTCCCCAGCACCGAGAGGGAGAGAGAGAGAGAGAGAGAGAGAGAGAGAGAGAGAGAGAGAGAGAGAGAGAGAGAGAGAGAAAATGGGGAAAATAATGAAAAGGCCAAAGGCTCAAAGGCTCCTACATTTGGTTTCTCTCCCACCCTCTCCTCTGCACACACCCACCCCATCCTAACCTCATCCTCCAGAAGAGTGAAGTCCGATTAAAAACACATCTAGCTCCCAAATTATCTCATTCTAAAAATTGATGCCACTTGGACCAGAAGGCAAATAGTCCCATCAGGCCTGAATATGCATGTATGGCCAGCCTTGAATGCCTGGGCATAGCTATGGGCTAGGTCTCACGAGCATACATAAATATGTGGCCTCAGCCATGTGTGCTTCAATGTGTGAGCCTCTTGTTCAATACTTTCCCACCCAGGCAGGTCCCTCTCAGGTGCATGTGCCTTGGTGGGTCCCTGTGGGACTGTGAGTGGTACATCAAGTCAGGCTTTGAAACATACACGAGTCACCATATGGCAGGCAGGAGCTTGGGGCCACTATAGTGGCTGAGATCTTACTCACTGTCCAGGAGAGTCGGGACACAGCACTGCCACATGGCTGCAGTGCAAACCATCCCCTGGTTGTATCTGTCCTTCCCAAAACCACTAAAGTAGAGGCTGGATGAAGCCCCCACAGTTACTCCTTTCAGCCACCGGCCATGTGTGCCAGCTCCCTGCACACACACGCAGATGTGTTGGGGAGGGCATTTCTGAATCAGTGGGTGATGCTGTCCTCCACACCCGCTTTCGCGAGCCTTCTGCCTTTGGCCACCGGAACCCGAGGTTCTCCATATTCTGTATTCCTGAGCTCGCACCAGCCTCAGAGCGCTCAGGCTTTAGCTTCGTATTGAGAATTACACCACTGTCTCCTGCTCTGATTGTTCAGAGCTGGACTGTGACACACTGACATCCTCTCTGTCTTTCAGAGTACAGATGGATTATCATGGGAGCCAAGTTCTCAAATACATATACACATATCATAGATGGGTCATGCATACACATATCCTATCGTATATAAATGCAAATACATGTACACATACACATCACACACATATAGCCTATTGACTATCCTATTGGTTCTGCTTCTCAAGTGATCTAACATTATCTTCTGCGTCACATGTATTATTTCTTCCAAAATACTCTGAAGGTGTATCAATGGTAGGAGTGTGCCCACTGGGGCTTCAGAGGCCCTGAGTCAACTTCTGCAGCCAGCTCAAGACTGGCAGACTCTCAGACCAAGATGGCTATATCTAATGACTGTCCAGTTGTCAAGCTGACTGTCTCCACACTGCCCTAAACATGACATCCCTTGCTCTTTGCTCCCTGTAAGCACATTGTCTCCACCCGGAGGGCAACACCATTTCTGGGGAGACTTCTGAAGTACTAACTTTATTAAGATTGATTTGGCCTGCCCGCCATTCTGACAGGTCCAAAAGCAAACACGGTGGGGCCATGGGGGAGATTTGGTCATAATTACCATCTTTAATTACTGCTAAAACATCAATTGCTCTTGTTCAATTAGCAGTGCGGTTTCAGGCATGGCAAACTTTGCAACACAAAATAAGCTGAAAATTGATTTCTGAACACTTAATGCAGATCTGAAATTGCTAACCTGATAAGGTTGTCATAGAAGAGCCAACGTGGCCAAGGAGGAACTTTGCAGGGCTGTAATTGCCTCGGTAGGAAGATTAATAACTTGTATACTTACATCTTGTTCATCAAGTAGGAGGTATTCGTGGGGGAACCAGGAGAGGTGGATATGTGAGCAGGAAGGCAGAGGGAGGGTGTTAACAAGGAGACTGGCAATTAGGTAAGAGAGAGCAGCAGCCTGCACCCAATGGTCCGTGAACAAGGACATGGCCCTTCGGGATGGCACACGGGAGGGGCGACCGGCTGGGCTCAGTGCCAGGGAGAAAAGACCAATGCAAAGCGGGTGGGTTCTGTCTTAGGTAGGTCCCAGATATCTCTAGTCCCTCTCCAAACCTTGGAAAGGGAGCTCCAAGGTCAAACCCACGCAGGGATTTTGGCAAGGGAAAGGTATGATATGATGGATGGAGGAGCAGCAGCTGGACCCCAGGATGCCGGGCTGCTCTGCCACAGTGCTCACCATGCCTTGTTCTGATGCCTGGGTCTTCCCGCCATGGGACTGAGTGGACACTGCTGAGTGTGTCATGGAAGGGTGAGCAAGGAAGCATTTTATGAGCTACCAAGTGTTCCATGCAATGTGCAACTGCAGGCATCGTTATCATTGTTATGCTGGACCTGTGGGTGGTGTGGGGACAGGGAAAGCGACTGAATAGCTTTGGCAAAGACCCTTCCCACTCTGAGTCCTCTCATTTAGGGGGAGGGAAATGAAGAAAACATTCCATTTTAAGTTCAGGAAACTTGATCAACTGAGCACTGATATGTGCCAGGAATGAAGAAAAGCACTAGGTAGGTGGGGTAAATAGATGAAAAGATAGACGTATAGATACAGAAGGAGAAAGAGAAAGGAGGAAAGAGTGGTTATGAAGATGATAGGTAGGTAGGTAGGTAGGTAGATGATAGATAGATAGATAGATAGATAGATAGATAGATAGATAGATAGATAGATAGATGATAGATTGATAGATGGTAGGTAAAAGACAGACAGACAGATAATCTACAGATAAGAGTTGATGATTGATAATACATATATATATGTATGAATAGAAAGATGGATGAAAAGAGATAGAGAAGATGCATAGACAGAGGTAGAGAAAGAGAGATAGAGGATCAGTTTGGCTATCTCAACATCATAAGGTGGTAAGTAGCAGATGAGAGAAACTGAACTTGATGGGGTTAAGTTACTGACCCCAAAGTCCGGCTCCTTTAAGTGGCAGACTTGAAACTCAAACCCAGACCTCTCTGATGTTAGAGGCAGTATAGCTCTGGATTCCGCCCAGAAGCATCCTTTAAACTCCTCGGTGCCTGTCACGGGCCTGTGCTGAGCCTGGGGCAGACATGAGCAGTATCACAAATATCCTTGTCCTGCAGACATAGAAACAGACACCCATCCAACCAATTGTGCCACGAGTGTGGCCTGCACACCAACCCCAGCAGCATGTTCAGGACAGCGAATGGGACTTGTGAACGCTGGCGTACTTGGACCCAGATTGTCACTAGGCTCTATGTCTTGTCGTGGCCTTAGGTATAGGGCACTGCAGATCCAAATGTTATTGGGTATCTACTGGCCCAGCCCAAGCCCAGGCAAAGGCTAAGTGAGGGATGGCCTTCCAGACTCTCAGCCTCTAGGTGGACAGGGATGGAAGAAGCTTATGGGTGTGAGCCCTCGAAGTCCACAAAGCAGTCAGAAAGGTTCCCAGAAGAGGTGATGTCTGAGCAGGTTTTGCGGGGGCCAGGAACTAGCCAGATAGGTTCCCAGAGGGTTATATTCCACTTGGTATCTTTGTTGTTGTTGGTTTGTCTTTTCTTTTCTTTTTCTTTCTTTCTTTCTTTTTTTTTTTTTTTTTGGTTTTTCGAGACAGGGTTTCTCTGTAGCTTTGGAGCCTGTCCTAGAACTAGCTCTTGTAGACCAGGCTGGCCTCAGACTCACAGAGATCCACCTGCCTCTGCCTCCCAAGCGCTGGGATTAAAGGCGTGCGCCACCACCACCCTCTACTTGGTATCTTTGTAACCAGATGCACAAGGCTAAAAGCTGCCCTCTGACCTCCACATGCACAACATGGCAGGTATGCACTTCCACATATGCACGCGAGCAGATGTAAAATAGTGAATAAACGTTTAAAATTAAACTAAAAATGTACGTAGAAATAGGTACTGAGGGAGACGTTACTAGTGCGCTTTGGATAGGAAGAAACTGTGAGAAATCGATGAACCTGAAAGTTACAGAGGAATCCAGAATGACATCTATCTTTGATGAAGTTACAAGAGACATGAGCTGAATCCAAAAGGCCAGGGAAGGTCTGTGAAGGCCAACTGAGTACAGAAGGATGCTGAGATCAGGATCGTGGTGACAGGCAGGTCTCCAAGGGAAGTGCCACACCTTGGGCCAAAACTCAGTACCCATTTGTTAGAAGCAGTGAGGACAAGAATGTGGACAGCCAGTGGCAGCCACCCTGAGCCTGTGACATGACAGGAACAGGGGCAGTGCAGTGTGAGGAGTCACACTGAAAGTCACATTTGCAAGAGGCAGTCCATCTATGAAGTGGACCAGGGACAAAGGCTCTGTACCAGGGCCTTGTCTGTGGCTATCACTGTCAGTTGTCCAGTGAGACAGAAATCATAAAGGACCTCACACTGATGTCATCATAGATGAATCCCTGGTGGCTGGAATATAACCCAGGCCCTCATCTCTGCTCCCAGTCCAAAATGTCATACAAACAGCTGACCCCAGAAAATTTCTCCTCATTCAATGATAAATCAGTGATCAAAAAAAAAAACCAAAAAACAAAAAACATCATAGGGCAAGAGGTGCAACAGCTCATGGGCTAGAGAAGATCTAAGCTCAGCTCCCAGCACTCACCCCAGCGGTTCACAACTGCCTGTAATTCCTATTCCCAGTGTTCTGACACCCTCCTCTGGCCTCTGCAGGCACTGTGCCAATGTGCACAAATCCTCACCTATACACATAATAAAAAATAAAATATTTTTTGAAAAGAAGAGGCTGTGGCTATATTTATAGCTATCTTGCATATTTAGAACCTGTGGTGATTTAGATGAGAATGGCCCCCAGAGGATCATCTATTTGGATGTTTGGTCCCCAGTTGATAGAACTATTTAGGAAGGATTAAGTATGGACTTGATGGAAGAGATGTGTCACTATGGAGTGGACTTTAAGGTTTTAAAACCCCAAACTAGGCCCAGTCTCTCTTTTTCTCTGCTGCTATGTTCCCTGTCATGACGGCCGTGGACTCACCCTATGAAACTGTATACAAGCAAGCTCCCAGAATGTTTTATTTTATAAGTTGCCTTGGTCATAGTATCTTTTCATAGCAATAGAAAAGCAACTTTAACAGAGTCCTAGACTCAATCCCCAGCACTGCAAATAAATAAATATTTGTAAAAGAGAAGAAGATAAAGAATAAATAGTTTGAGTACTTTCTTGACTGAGAGGGAAATGCTGCCGTAGAGAAGATGAACATAATACTGTGGGAATGTTAAGCGGTGAAATAATTATTTCCATAAACCAAGAATACAAAAAGGGTATAAATGTGTCTTAAAATACAGGAGATGAGTACATGACATACATCATAAAATGGCACTGTTCAGAAAAAAGTACAAGAAAAATGTACAGAAAACCAATAGAGAGAATAAGGAAAGATAAGGGACAGACTTGGAAAAGGCAAGAGAAGTTAAAATGCATAAAAAGTTAAAAGAGAGAGGCGGGGGGTGACTGGGTGGGCAAGAGTAGTTGCTCTGCAAGCTTGAGGACTTGAGTTCAAATCCCCAGCACCCATGTACAACCTAGGCATGGCCACACATGTCCGCAAGCACCTGGGACCCCAGTGCCATGGAGACCGGAAACAAGAGAGTTACTGGGGCTTGCTGACTGCCAGCCTACCTCCAGATTTAGTGAGAGAGCCTGTCTCAAGGGAGTCAGCCAGAGAATGACAGAGTGGGACCCTCAATGCTTTCCTTCGGCCTTCCTGACTCTACCTGTACATACGTGTACACGTACATCACATTACACACGCATAAACACAAAACATAAGAAAGAAAATAATAGTTGTGAAAAACAATCATACACGCAATTCACAGCCTTGCAAAAAAAAAAGCAGAGATTTAAAAATGATTTATTATCGCCTTCCAAAACTGAGAAAGAACTGAATCACAGACTAAAGAGGCCTATTGTGTCCCAGAAAGACACTGGCTTGGGATGGTCACATCTCATAATGAAACAGACTTCAAAGACAAAGAATTCTTTGGACAGACTGGATCAAATAGTTTTATACATGGGAGGAAAAAAATTAAGGTCACCTCAGAAAGCTCCATACCATGATATAAGACAAAAGAATAAAAAGTATAACCTAAGAAGGCTGCACCTAGGCAAACTAGGGCAGCCCCAGCAGATGCGTGAGAATGTGAGGACACCAGCCTGTGAGTCTGAAGACACACAAGGAGCAAATGCACACTGCAGGATGAATGCAAGAAAATAACATAAGAAAAAGGGGACATTAAATCCATGGAACTGGAAATCAGGCTAACTCTACACCGAGGCAGAGATGGCAGCCACAGGACCAAATGCAAACGTGACACCCTTGGTCAGACAAAAATGCTACAGCTGACAAAAATGGGTTGGGGAAGGAAGGAAAGTGCGTGGCTAGCAACATTTTTGTTTAGAGATCATTGTTTAGGAACTTTTGAAATGAATCAAGTAAGTGACAGAAGCACGTGCACATTTAAAAGGGTTTTAAAATTAAGAAAAGCAATGACAATGTAATCAATTAAAAGGATATGGTAAGAGGAAGTTGAAAATATAGTAATTTACTCTCTGAAAGTAGCCAAAAGGGATTAAGAAAAAGAGGTGTAGAGAGAGAAATGGATAGAAATATAGACATAGACACTACCTGGAGGAAATTCAAGCCTTGCAAATGAGTAAAAGAAATGCATATATAAACCTCAAGCAGATAAAATAGAAAATGGAATAAAAGATTGAAAAACAACGAGGCAGCAATAAAACTAGAAAATATAACACAAAACTTGATTTGAGCCAAAAAAATAGCAAAAACCAAACATGCCTGTTATATTAATTTATGTGAATTTTATCAGCAAAAAAAAATATTTACTCTCATACTGGGCCTGAATTAAGTGAAAATTTCTTCTAGATCTTAGATATACAATCACTTTGAGAGGTTGATCTCACCTAAGTGAACAAAAACAATATACACATACAAAAAAATCAAGAAGCACAATTTTTCAGGAGTTGGAAGGCTGAACTTGGGATGGGAGTTTTAAAACTTGACCTTGATAGGGATCTAGTGACAAGTGATCATTTAATGGCTAAGAATATTCATCCTTTAAATAGTAGCATATCAACATATTTAAAGTAACACCATAGGAAACTCAAGGAGAAGTTGGGACATAGCAGAAGTCAAGGGTTATCACAGTTGACCACCTGACCAGGGCAGAAGTAAACAAAAATAATTAATAGAAGGCTGTGTGTGTGTGTATTAGAATAACTTTATGAATATTTATGTCGTAGTCAGGGTTACTATTGCTGTGTAGAAACACCATGACCAAAAGCGAGTAGGGGAGGAAAGGGTCTACTTGGCTTATACTTCCATATTACACTCCATCACTGAATGAAGAAGCCAGGACAGGAGCTCAAGCAGGGCAGGAACCTGGAGGCAGGGGCTATCTTAGCTACGGTTTTCATGCTCTAATGAGACACCATGACCACGGCAACCCTTATGAAGGAAAATATTTAATTGGAGGTGGCTTACAGTTCCGAAGCTTAGTCCATTATCATGGCAGCACACAGGCAGACGTGGTGCGGGAGAGGTAGCTGAAAGTGCAGACAACAGGAAGAGAATGCCACACTAGGCCTGTCTTCCAGCACCCAAGACTTCAAAGCTGACACACTTCCTCTGACAAAACCACCCCTACTGCAACAAAGCCACACCTCCTAATAGTAGTACCACTCCCCCAAGCCTATAGGGCCAGTCACATTCAAACCACCACAGGAGCTGCTGCAGAAGCTATGGAGGATTGCTGCTTACTGGGTTGCTCCTCAGGACTTGCTCAACCTGCTTTCTTACAGAACCACGGACCACTAACCAAGGGTTGGCCCCACCCATAATAGACTGGGGCCTCACATATCAATCACTAAGAAA
Organism: Ondatra zibethicus; assembly: GCA_004026605.1. Lineage (NCBI taxonomy): Eukaryota > Metazoa > Chordata > Mammalia > Rodentia > Cricetidae > Ondatra > Ondatra zibethicus. The sequence goes on from PVIU01000386.1 coordinate 310,100, forward strand.
ACGTTCTACAGGCTTGCCTGCAGCTTGATCTTATGGAGACATTTTCTCAACCGAGGTTCCCTCCTCTCTGATGACTTTAGCTTGTGTCAAGATGACACAAACTAACCAGTACAGTGATATGTGTGTGTGTGTGTGTGTGTGTGTGTGTGTGTGTGTGTGTGTGTGTGTGTGTGTTATTCAGCTCAAAAACCCTCAAAATAAGAAATTCAAATTCTGAAGCCCTTTGGCTACAAAGAAAACCTCAATATACTCCAGAAACTAGAAACCTAGAAGGCCCATATTCTGAGGGAGTAATGTAACAAAATTAAAAGCTTGAAATAAAACCTTTCCACTCAGAACTTCTCATTCCCTCCTGTAAACAACACTTGCAACAAAGGAAATCAAAACTGAAATTTGAAATTACTTTTAAAATAACCCTAGTGAAAATATTTTCTGTTAGAATCTCTGCTAAAAGAGTAAAATTACAAAGTAAGAATAAAGATAAATGAAGATAAACAAGCAATGAACTCAAGAAGGTAGAAAACAAGACAATAGACTTAAGCTACGAAAATTAGAAAGAAAGCCCTGGTTACTTGGACATCGACTTAAATGAGAGGGTTACATAATTAGCACATGATCCAAAAGGTGATTGGGTGCTTTCTTATGTCAATAAAGCAGATAACTATTAACTGTTCCCTAATCTTATCCCGCTGAAGACAGAAAGCAGAACTATCCTGAATAAAGAATTTAGACGGTAAACAAGCATAGAAAGTGATAGAAAACAAAACAGGATGTGACGTCGCTTGACTCACACAGAATGGTTTCAGAACCTGGACAAGATGATACATTTGCAGGGAAATATAAATCAAGAAAACTAACCACGGTAGAGTTAGGCAATTTAACAGACGATTTTCTACAGAAACCAAGAAGAGCCGCCAATGCGCCAGAGCCTCCCTTGAAGAGCCCAAGGCCCAGATGTGACACCATGAAAGAGTTCTAACCAAGTCTAAAGAAACAGATCATCCCGGTGCTGTGTAAACTCTTCCAGTGCACACCAAAGGGTGGGGGTGAGGAGACTAACCTTTCAAAAACTGAAAATAGCATAAAGTAGGTATAATGATTCACACCTATAATCTCTACACTGGGGAAACTGAGGCAGAAGGCTCATAAACTCAAAGTTATCTTTGGCTACAGCCCAGGTTCAAGGCTACTCTCAGCTACAGCCTGAGACTCCACCTGTGAACAAACATGAAGTTGCAAAGAGGGAGAGGAGAGAGGAAAGAGGAGGAAGAGGAAGGGGAGAAAGAAGTGAAGGAGAGGAAGGGGAAGGGAAGAGGAGAAACTGTGCCTATGTCTGCAATGACAGGAGGCCGAGGCAGCAGGCTCAAGAGTTCTAAGTGAGCCTTGAGTTCATGCTCAGGATATTTGAGACTGTGCATCTCAAGAAAAAGAAATAGGGGAGTTGGGGAGACGGTTAGTAAGAGCACTTGCTCTGCAAGCATGAGAGCCTGAGTTCAAATCTCCACTGTGAGAGTTAAAAGTGTACATGGCTATATGTGTCTCTAGCCCCAGCACTAATGGCCAGGTACAAACAATCCCCAGAGCTTGCAGGTCCGCCAGCACAGTCAAGAGGGAAAGCTTCTGGTTCAGCTGACTGAGCCTCTCTCCAAACAATAAGGTGGAGAGTAATCAAGGAAGATACCCAGCGTCAGCATCTAGCCTCGGCATACACCCACAAACTCACATGCGCGTGCACACACAACAGATGAGAGAGAGAGAGAGTAGCACTATAGTAACATCAAAATATAACAATGCAAAAAAGAAAGATAATCCAACACCAGTTATGGCTATCACACCAAAACTGTGTCAAATCCTAGAAAATGAAACTAACAGTACATGAAAAAATAACCAAATTAAATTTCTCCAGGAATTCAAGAACGGTTATGTATTTAAGTCATCTGGTGACTCAGCACAGCTACAGATCAAATGGGAAAAGTCCAAGGTCACCTCAGAGGCCCTGGATGGACATTTGAGAAGCTCACACACATACCGCAGTTGGTGAGTGATGAAAAGGACTGAAGCTATTCTGTGCAATAACAGCAGCAGTGTTTAGTGCAGAAAGAGCAGGAGCTCTCATGTATGAGGGGCTGATACCAGGACATACAGCATTATCCCAATTTTAATACACAGCATTTTTCAATACACAGGAGTTTTTACTTGGAAAATAGACTACTATCAATTTTTGATATCATAAGTGATAACAAGGTTTATTAAGTTGGCTGGTTATAAAGTAAACATACCAATATATTTATATTTAAAAAAACAGCTGGAGGCTGGGGAGATGATAAAGTGCACGCCATGCAAATGTGAAGACCGGAGTTCAAATCCCCAGAACATGCAAAGCTAGGCGTGGCAGCACACAGGTGTAATCCCAGTGTCCCTACTGCAGGCACACTGGGAGCAGGAAACGGAGTCTCTCCAGAAGCTCAAGGGTCAGCTATTCTATTTTCTCAATAACAAAATAATCTTAATGCTCTGGTCTCATTTTTCACTAGTCACCTTCCATGGGAAGTTCAATACCCTGTGTAGGGTGGAAAAGAAGAGATTCAATTTCCTTTTTGTTAGTGGAAAAAGAATTTTATTATTACCATGGAGTTCTCTCTTACTAGCTGAATATTTGACTCTTGGCAGGTTTCTTCTACTGAGTCTCAATTGCATAATCTCTCTCTCTCCCTCTCTCCCTCTCTCTCTCTCTCTCTCTCTCTCTCTCCTTTCTTTCTGAATTATTTTCAAAATCAAAAGCAATGGCACATTGGCACATGCATGTGGTAAACACGATGCACCTCGCAGCTTAGCCAAATGCCATGGCCTATGGCTAACACCACACAGAAGGCTCTATCAACAGTTAATGTTGCTCAGAGACTCCGCTGTCTGGCTTCATTCCTCTCAGAAAGGAAAGAAGATCTGGGGTGTTCCAGAAACCCCACCCTGTCACAAGCCCAAGACTTGCCTCCCCAGAAAACCTCAGTCTAGGCTTGCCATTAAATGGGGCAAGGAGACCAACCCCTGGTCTTAGGACTGACAGTCACATGCAGTGGACATCCAACCCATACTTACTGACCAAGACCTCCAAACCGCTTGCTTCCAACTCTACCCCCAACTCATGAACCAGTGTTAGCTGAACACTTTGATTCCATCCTCAGTGGGGCACTGAGAGGAGCATTTAGAGGAGAAGGTTCTAGGTAAATGACATCTAGCCAAGTGGACTCAGTACCTCCTGCCACAGTTCCCCTCTGGCAGCGTCAGTCACGTAAGAACTTTCTTGTCACCCTATCTGTGTGTGATGCCAACACTCAGAAAGTCAATAAGAGCCACAGTAACACAGAGGAGCCTTAGCTGGAAAAAGAAAAGAGTTAGCTTGTCTTTTGTTCCCAGTAGTCAGTTAGAGGCAAAATGTTAATTACAGCACCAAAGAAATATATGAAGTGCTTGGAAATTAACTTACCAAAAAATGCAAGCAATTTTTTAAAAATATAAATTATTTAAAATTGAGACTGAAGCAAATTGATAGAAAAATGATCACCAGATTAATTTATGAACTTAGTATAATTCAAACAAAATTCCAGAATGATTTTTAAAGTTAGTTTTCAGTTTATTACCAATGAATTTGAGGGCTTTTTCTGTGTATATCATTTTTTCTTCCCTTCTCAGGGACTTTATTCAAGTGTTTGCTTTCTGGGTTTTTTTTTTTCCTTAATTTAGCAAACAGTTTACTGAAGTTGCAAATTTTTT